>BMAU01018877.1:0-393000 GCA_019973935.1 Trichonephila clavipes | reverse complement strand
GTTATTGAGCTATCCCGGTGTAGTGATCAAATATGTTGTTTTTAAATGTGTATGTAGATCTTCCCAAGTTATCCAAGAAATAATATTCCAAGGCTCTGGAGAGGCTTTAGCTAATTTATCAACTTCTTCATTAATCCCTATTCCCTAGTGAGCTGGTACCCAAATGAATGTAATTGATTGAGCTATTTGGAGGCACTGATGTAAAGTTGAACTTAAATTTAATATTATCGTATTGGATTTTCTATTAATATTTTGGATGCTTTCTAGGACTGATAAGCTGTCCGTCAAGATGATATAGTTTTCTGTTTTCAGAAACCCAATTTTTTCACGCAGTCCGTATGGCTATAGCTTCAGCTGTGAATATTGAAATCATTTCTTTCAGTATGAAATTTTGTTGAACTTTTTTCTTAGGGATCAAAAGTCCTATTGATGTTTGATTAGTATTTTTTTAACCATCGGTTGCTATTATGATATTGTTATCAAATTTTGGCTGAATGTAATCATTAAACATATTTTGTACTATGTCATCTGGAAGGTCCTTGTTTTGAAATGGTAGTTCATGAGTATAGATGTTTATTTTGCGATTTTCGTAGATTGGAGGAGGAGGGATCCATTGAAGAATATCTACTTTAGAGATACATAATTCTTGGAGCAGGTTGATCGTCTTTTGAAAAATACTGATCTCTTTTTCTCTATATTTATAAAAAATACTATTTATATTCTAAAATAACCTTGCGTTCGGTGACCAGTCTTTTAATGCTATTTGCTTGGTTATAAATTTTTGGCAAAGGAAATTATGGCGAGTATTAATACTTCCATTCATAGACTCTGCTCTTAATAAATCTAACGGGGTATTTCTTGGGAGACCTAGGTCTAAACGTAAGGCAGCATTGTAAATCGGTTCTAGTTTCTGTCTGTTGCTATTGCTAGAAAAGGAAAAAAGTTGACTTCCATAGTCAAAGATAGAACGGATTGTGGCATTAATAATATTTAAAAGATGATCAGATCTTGTTCCTATTTTCGGAGAAGATAAGGCTTTAATGGCATTTAAATATTTGAATCCTTTCTGACGTAGGTAATTAATATGATTTTTCCAGGTGATATTGGGGTCGAAGATGATACCCAGGATTTTTTTTCAGACTCTTCACTTCGGGAATAGGTTTGTCGCATATTTTAAGTAGTGTAGGTATTGTGCTTCTTTTTCTGAAAAAGCTGATTAGACTGCTTTTTTCTGGAGAGGTGGACAATTTCCATTTTTTACACCAGACTGAAATTTTATTTAAAGATTCTTGCATTTCGCCTATTGTTTTATTCCAATTTGTACCACTATTATATAAAAATATGTCGTCAGCATAAACCAGAAGATGGCTGTCATGTTGAATTTCAAAAATATCTGACATATAAATCATAAAAAGGAAAGGACTTAAGATACAACCCTGGGGTACACCATAATTGTTTGTAACGATTTTGAAAAAATGTTCCTCCATTTGATTTGAATTGTTTTCTGATGTAAGAAGTTTTGAATCCATCGTAGTAATCTACCAGAGTATCAAACTTTGTTTAATTTGGAAATGAGGCCATTTGGCCACACTGAGTCATATGCTGCTTTAATATCCAACGCTACCAAAATAAAATATTTTTTGCGTTCTATAGCCAGTATATTGTCATGTTGTAATTGAAGTAATGTATTAATGCTGCTTCTGTGAGGGTAAAAACCATGATGATTAACATGAAAAATTTTGTTTTGAAAACTGAAATCTAGCATTCTATGTAGAATCATTCTTTCTAATAATTTGGCAATTACTGAAGTAAGAGATATAGGGCGGTATGACGAAACTTCCTTGGGATTTTTTGTGAGGTTTTATGAAAGGTAGGATAATTGCGTGAGTCCAATCTTTTTGGAATTTGACTTGAAGACCAACTGTCATTAAAGGATTTCAGAAGGAGATTTATTGCTTTGATGGGGAGATGGTTTATTGATGGGAGAGAAATTTTATCATGCCTGGACTTCTGTTCTTTTGATGAGATATTGCTATTTCTTATTCTTTTAAAGAAAAAGGTTTATTAATATTCTGGCTATTGTCCGGAATAGAAATATTTGGAATACTATCGTTGTTTTGTTTTGCGTAATATTGTAAAAAACACAGTTTGCTTGGGATTGTTCGTTTGTTGATATGGTTCCTTTATTTTCAATGATATTAAATGAAGAATAGTTAGGATTTGTTCTATTTTTGATTATTCGGATTATTTTAAAAAGAACTTTAGGAGAAGATATTTTTTCTCAGGTCTTGTGCCAAAAATTTTCTTTACAGGTTTTGATTGTTCGCTTAAGTTTTGCGCTTACTTCTTTATATTTTATCCAGTCTATTTCTTTAAAGTTTTTCCTTGCTTTATTAAGGAGTTTTCTTTTTTTTTACTCTTAAATGCCCACATGCTGCTGTCCACCATGGAGCTCTTGAACTGATCTGTTTTTTTTCTGACTCTTGAGATAAGATTTGAACTTTTTTAATTTCTTTTATAATATCTATATTTATGTTTTCATTTAAATTTAAATTTTGTTGGATAATATTGATAAATTTAATCCAATTTGTTTTTTGTTTTAAATTATTAGTTGCTGAGCTGTTTGTTCTTTTGTAATTAATAATTATAGGGAAGTGTTCACGCTTCCAAAATTATCGGTTTTTGTGGACCAGGATAAATCATAATTTAAATCTATAGATGCTAAAGAAAGATCTATAGATGTAAAAATTCCCGATGAATGGAAATAAGTTGGACTGTTATCTCGTTTAATAATATTAAGTCATTTTCAATGATCCAGTCAAAAATCTTTTTTTCAGAAGCACTGGAATTTTTTGATCCCCATATCTCATAAGATGCGTTGAAATCTCCCAATATCAAATTGTGATTATCAATATATGATGCTATTTTAGATAAATTGATGTCTTTAAAGTTACCCGGTGGGATGTATATATTAAAAATTGTGATAGGAACTAAATCTATCTGAACTCTGACTATTAAAATTTCTAAGTCTTCACTAATTTCTGAGAATATTTTTTTTTATTGCGCTAATATCTTTATTTAAAACTATCATTAACTCTCCTCCTCTTTTGATTTCCCTATCAATTCTGAGTATATTCTTATTGGGAATTGTGAAAATGTCATTTGGATGTAACCAAGTTTCTTTAATTATTAAAATACTTGCTTTTTGAAAAATTGGCGCGAAAAGAATATCTGAACTCTTGTTTTTAATTCCACGTGCATTCATTCCATTGGATTATGTTCATGATTTAAAACGAAAAAAAAAGGTGCGATACTACGAATTAGTTTAAATATTCAAAAAAGAAAGTAGATTAATATTGAGTTTTTAGCGAGAATATAAGAAAATTTGATTATTTATTTAAGTTCCTTTATTTTTTTTTTTTACTACACTTTCTAATGTATTTCCTGTCTGTTATGATATTTTCTTGAATCTTTTTGCTTTTTCATTTTGTTTTCTATTTTTATTAGACAATCATCATTTTTTGAATTCTTATATTGGATGCAACTTTTTTAGGGTGGATTCCATGGTATTCATTAGGGAAGAAAAGCTCAAATTTATTTGTACTACCACGGTATTCAGTTGTTACTATTCAGCGTTGTACTATTTGTTCTAATTTCTTTTCAAATATGTTATTGTTTTCTTCAAATTTCAACTCTAATTTCGCAAACTTTTTTTCATTATTTTCTATCTTCTCTGATCATTATAGGTTTTGGCCGAGTATGATGTTTTTTTCCCTTTGGAATTTCTCGACTGCTTCGTTTCTTGAGATTTGTTGCTGTACTTTAATTTTTAAGATTTCAACTCCTTGATATCTTTTGCAATCTTTATCGTTAGCTTCATGTCCCTCTCCACAAGAGCTACATTTTTTTATTTTTATTTCTTTGCAATCGTTTTCAGAGTGGTTTAAGGAGCAAATTCGACATTTTACTGAGCTTCTACAAAATTTTTGAATGTGTCCAAATTTCCAACAGTTTGTGCATTGCCTAGGTTTTTCATAGTAGAGAGTAATATTAATCATTTCATATCCTATTGGAACTCTTTAGGAAATACTGCATCCAATTTGGGTAACTTTAACTGTTTTGATAGGTTTAAATCCAGATTCTGTTTTTTTGGTAAAACGTTGGATATCAAAAATTGGATAATTGTAATTTTCTAATTCCGATTTTATGTCGTCTGTTGTATATTCTGTGTCTATTCTTTGTAATATATAACTACTGGTTAGGCCAGTAAAGGACAATCTTGTACTTATTTTTACACCATTAATTTCTTTAATTTTTAAAGCTTCTTTGGCGGTCTCGCAATTATTTGTTTTAATTATGATCTCACTGTTTCTTGTTTTGCTTATACTTAGAATGCTTTTTTTAGATGTGAACGCTTTCATTATACTTTCTTTTAGTTTAAGTGGATTACCATTCTGAAAGTTATTTTCTGATTTTAAGAAAATTGTAATATTTGGACTCGTATTTAAATTTTGTCTTTTCGCAAACTTGGTCAATAATTCTATATCTGTTAGATTACACCTATATTTATTGAATGAAAAATTTGAGTTTCCATTTTCTACCTCCATATTATTATTTGGGTGAGGGTAGTCACCCATTTTGTCTTCCCTACCCCAACACTCAAAATTGTATAAATACACTATCTTGTGTTTAAATACTTAAATTAAAAGTTCTTATCCGAAGATAGAATAAAAGTTATATGAACTAAATTTCAATACAGAATAAAAATTCAAAACGATCTCACCCACTCGAATCCACTTGAAAAGTCAAAATTATTCAATATTTTTAGCACACTCTCACTCAACCAAACTTATTTTCTAGTTCGCACAAATTTTCTCCACGAATCAGTTCAGTTCAAATCATATCTTCAGTTAAAGTTACAGTTAAATGCAGTTATATTACAATACAAAATAGGTCAATTTTTATAACAGACATGTGTGACACCCCAATTTGAAGATACTTAATTACATATATAGTTATTAAGAAATTTTGGTTTTTTAATGAGTCGTCCAAACCTCGTTTTTGAGTTCTGGGCACTTGTGTTTGTAGTGCATCTGGCACCTGTATTTCATTCGGTAATACAGGTTGAGTTTCACTCTTTTTGGGAATTTCTAAATCTATTTCTTTACACATCTTAAATGGAATATTTGAGGGTTTCAGATGCACATGATTCTTGTAAATTTTTATACAATTATGGAGGAAACAATTGTAAAAATGCATTTGTTTACTTCTGTGTATGACTTCGCTAAGATGCGACAAATCCTTTGGTTATTTGTTTTAATGGTTTATTGAAAAATGTTTGTAATTGTATAGTGTATGTATATGTATTGTTACATTGCTTTTCATATTAAGGTACATCTGGTTTTGGGGAACGCGGCGTAGACAGCATACTAACATAACATTAACCAGCGCTGCGCGATTTGAGGGGAAGTTTTTGAAAAATCCAGATGAGAGAGAGAGAGAGAAATATATGTATAGAAATTAGTTGGTAATTTAAAAGTGATATATAATGTATAAACATTGTAAAATGTAATTATAATGTGTGAAACTTTGTTTTTGCCAAATAACTTAAAAAATTTTGGTTTCAGGGTGACAGACCCTGAAATCTATGTAGAAATTTTTGAGGTAGCGAAAAACTTAAGGTCTTTATCTGTACAAAAGGCAAGAAGATTGCGAAAAAGCTGAATTCTGTGTAGAAAAATCAAAATTGTAATGGTTAATCTTTCCTTGTACAAAGGACAATGGAGCTATGAAGAAGCAGAATTGTTATACTTTAAGTAGCATTTAAGTAGAATTAAGTTAGTTAAGGGACATGTGGACCTCTTTTTTTTACCATTTAAGTCATATATGATTTTTCCCCGGTCCCTTCGCCCGGATGGGGCATGTCCATTCATTTTGTACATGTGAGAATCTACCGTGATTAAAATGCATAACTATGAATGATGGTCTAGTTAATTGAGTAAAATTTATTGTGGCTGATGAAAATTCAAATTTAGGAGAAATATTAAAAATTAAATTTAAGATGAATAGTAAAAATTAAAATTTAAGTGGAAAATTGGAAATTAATGGTTAGAATGAATATTCGAAGTTAAAATTTAAGGCGTGGAAAGTTAGAAATAGAAGAATAAAATTTAGGCACGTAATTTCTTAAGAGCCATTAAGACCCTCGAATAAATCACGTTTTGCTTATTGGAGGGATTGTGACGGTCTCACGTGTCTTTTCATTAACATGTCCTTTGGGTTCTTTGGGCCAGAATTAATGGAAACTCTCTTCCAATCAAATTCAAGAAGTGAAGTGTGAATGAAAGATGCAAATTAACAATCTTTTAAATATCGGAACTTAGAGTAAGCGAGATGGCAATGTATGGGAATTTGTGATAGTGAATGGAAATTAGCAGGTAGCCGACGTCTAATAGAGAAAACGTAGTTCAAGTCTAAATGAGTTTTACGTGACGTGAATAGAAGTTATTAGTGATTGAATATATGAAAATCAAGTTGCACACTAGTACATAACAAAGACAAGATTAAGCATAGGACAAGATTGATCGTTTCTCCAAGTTGTAATAAGGTAGGATTGATTATTTAATATTAGAATCAGGGATTAGGCGGTTCACTTATTGATAGTGGTCTGAATTAGATTAAGTCTTATTATATATATATATAATGTGTGTTGCGTATTTTGCCATCGTAGATACTCTCGTATTAATTATTATAATTTAATTTGTTAAAGGTTTAAGTTGAATATCTTAATAAAGTCATATTAAGATAATGTTTGATCCTAGTTCTTACGTTAATCCTACGCGTCTAGCTCACGCTGATACTGCGAGAGATGTTCTTAAAAGGGGAGGAACATCACAAATTAATAATTAAAAAACTGTATTAACATCAAGGGCCGTCAACTATAAGTTTAAAAAAATTATTTGAACTTGAATGAAGGAATAGGAAGTATTTTATACTGCTGGTCACCGTAAATGCTACACCAAGAAAGAACAAAATATAGCACAACAAAATTTATTTTGTAGATAACATGTTGACCAAGTATCAAATGATTAAATTTATAAACTTCTGCGAAGTGTGATTCCTGCCAGAATCAGAAGCCAGAGTAGCCGCCATTGTTGAAGATCACCACTGCCACACGCATCGGCATTGATTCAAAGGGACTTTGGATGTGTTCTTGGGCTGCAGCAGACCAAGCAGGTTCAACACGTTGCCAAAGTTGATCTAGTGTGGCAACTGGGGGTGTACTCTGAGTCAATCGTTGAGCAACCATGGACCACATGTTTTCTATCGGCGAAAGATCCGGAGAGCGAGCCAGCCAGGGAAGCAATTAAGTCTGGTGATTGACGAAGAACCTTTGGACAATGCGTGCCACGTGTGGTCGCGCATTATCCTATTGAAATATGGCTGTGGACAGGCCCTGAAGGTAAGGAAGGACAACTGGTTCCAACTCCTCGGAGATGTAGCGCTGGCTGTTTAAAGTACCGGTAATGCCTATTAGAGGAGTGCGAGAGTGATATAAAATATCAACCCGGTACCATAATACCCGGTGCAGGATCAGTGTGGTGGTGCATAACGCAGCTGTTCAGCATCCTCTCTCCACGGTGTCTCCAGACTCGCATCCGACCATCGTTGTGTTGCAGACAGATGCGTGACTCGTCAGTAAAGACAACTTCATTCCATTCTGCGGCCCACATCTTTCTTTCATCGTACCATTGGCAGCGGAGACGTCTGTGGCTCTACGTGAAGGGTAGACCAAGCAATGGACGTCTTGCAGACAGACCACTCTGCTGTAAACGGCGTCGAATTGTACACGCAGACACTAAATGTTGCGTTACAGACTCAATGTGCTGTGCTACGGTTCGTGATGTGACTGAGCAATCCATCACTGCCATGCGCACAATTTGCCTGTTCTCACGAAAAGTGGTGCACTCAGGTGGATGCGATCGACCACGTCGGTCCGTCGTACCCTCCTGCATCCAACGGTCATATATCCGCATTACAATTGTTTGGTTTCATCCAACACCACTACCGATTTCCCTGAAAGATAATCCACAATTTCGGTAGGCCACTATCCTTCCTTTGTCGAACTCGGATACTTGATCAAAAACTGATCGCTGTTTTCTACGAGACATAACCGATCGTTTTTTGAAAAAACCGCAAGAAAAACACAATTACCGAACTTGAATTCGTCGAAATCTCCAAGCCTTAAATAGCGCTTTGAGGTGGCGCCACAGGCGCGCGTGATGTGTGTCAGCGCTGAAATTCTAATCATTTGCATATCTCACCTCCGCTAATGCATGTTGTAAATTTCTTGTTATTTGCATGCTTCCTTCAGGGTGATGCATTCACGGTGGCCAGCAGTGTATTAAGGATAGAAAGTTTGGACAATATATATATATATATATATATATATATATATATATATATATATATATATTGGGAGATGAGTGAACTAATAGTTGGAATTGAAAAAAGGGCCAATGCAAACATAGCAGATAATATATGTGTGTGAAGCACTCCATTATTGAGAAATAATTAATCCAACAAAGAAAATCAATTTGAATATTTTACCAATTTTTTTTAGTCACAAATCACTCAATTATATAGAATTTAATTCAGAAGGAAATGTATATGGTATTTACATTTCACATGCGTGACAAAAAAATTGTTCTTTTTAATATATTTTTTATCTTTCTTTTCTAATTTTATAAAGTCTTTCAATTACTTGCAAAGATACTGGTTCAATAAATGGACCACTCTGACTATATTTTTCCTTGGCTTTAATCAATATTCTGTCTTGTACCCGATAGATCGTAAATATAACTCCATTTTGAAAACTTATTCGATCTATTACTGCAAGAAGATAAAGTGTTTTTTAAGAAACTAATGGCTTAAGACACATAAAAAGTACATCAAAAGTAATTTATCGAATTAAAATTTTTTCTTCTAGTTCACGTTTTGACTCAAATAGACGAGAAGAAGGTATTTTTTTACTTCTTTGTATAGTTAAATATTTTTTGTAAAAGTGCATAAATCTAGTATTAGTGAAAAGTAACTTATCATTGTTCAGTTACTGATAATCCCAGTTGTAAATAACTGTCCGGATTAAGTATTTGTGCTTTATCATGAAAATTCTGAAAGAGTTCCGAAATTATTCCGAAAAAGCTTCGCGTGGACGGGCGTGATATTTCCCAGTTTGGAAGTCGATAAAAGAAAATCAAAGGCATTTGATAAGTTAAAAATGATCTTAAAGTCACTTTTGGAAATAGTTTTCGTTTCTTTTACCATATTCACAATTTACATCACCATTAACAGAGTGCAATCTGCGATCTCTTTTAAAGTCACAACGATTACGATCAACACAATTTTGCTTTTTCTAAGATTTTCGGTGATATGAGGCAAAACTAAAATTCTGAAAACTCTCATGAGACTCCAGAGTTTTAGAAATAGACGCGAGAAAGGGATTCCCTTTCAGAAATATTCTTTATTAGCCTGTGGGATTTGTATTTTATTTCCCACGTCCATGCTTGCAGGTACTGCTATTCAAATCCTAATCAATTTAGACGAGTATTTGTCGATGATGTACATAGACGCACATAACATGGCAACTAACTCCAAAATTTTTTATGGCTTCTTTCTCGTTTTGCACTCGATTGTGTATATAATCCATTATCTCATGTTTCCTGGAATGGCGATGGTTCTTATCAGTTTCACGTACCTGTACTTTGTGAGAACATTCTATAAACAGCTCAAATCAATACAATTTAGACTGTTGCAAAATTTCTCCAGACAAGAAGTCTCGAGAGCCCTGATGGCGCTCTCAGTGGCAAAGAAGATTCACCAGGATGTTGAAAAAACGTTGTCTTTCAAAATGTTCCTCTCTTATGTTACGGCTTTCGGAAACATCTTACAGGTGGTGTGCATGATTATAACTGATTTCATGTCTGAAGAGAAAACAATGCCGAATCTATTTTCCTTCACCATTTTCTTCTGGACTATTGGAGGGTTCGTTTTACTGACCATCTGTGGGACTCAGGTGGCCAAGATTGAAGTTATCGTCAAGAATATAAGACAGGAAGGGATCTCTAAGAACTTTGCCAAGAAACCCGAGGGGCAGAATGCGCTCGCATGCTTAAGCCTTTGCGATGCGTGTTCCTCTCTGGGGCTGCGATTTACTGCATGGGGAATGTTCGAAGTTGATAAAAAGTTGTTTCTCACCATTTCAAGGGTTCTGGTGATTTATGGCGTGTTATTTGCTACAGAAGTGGCTAAGATCTGAATAGCTGAAAAGTAATAATAATTGAAACCCTCCTCAAGAGTTTGAACACTATGCACCAAAAGAATTGAAATGGCAAAAAAGGAGTTTCAGTGTAACATCAGAACTGCAAATTTTTAAGATTGATGGAGTCTAAATTTCTTTACGTTTTAATTTTTAAAAACACTAATCTAAAGTAGGATTTTGTCCTCAAATTGTTGCATGCATATCACAAGAGGTATCTGCTACGGAAAGCAAAATACTCTCTCAAATTGTCATGAATGCATTTAAAAAAAAGCTGACCTACTTTAAAACTTTTCGAAGAAGTTTAAGAGAATGTTATATTTTTAATGGTCACGGTTCAGGTGTACATTAGATTTAGTATTGTTATCATTCACAGAGATATATTTTCTGAACTGTAATCCAAATTAGAATTATTTTGAATTGGATCTCAATGAAATACAAAATTTAAGTCTGAAACTTTTTTAAGTGCCACATTCGTATAAATCTAGTACTAAATTTAAATATTATAATAAGGATTAAGTATGAACTACTTTTCTATCACAACTTATGGTGCTAAATACAACCTCTGACAGTAAAGTTCGGTGAAAGAAATCAGAATGGCCGATCTGGCAATACTGGCGAAACAAAACGCTACACATGCGTAGTGGCAGATATTGACCACCTGTTCCCACCATTGTTCAGTTGAAGCTCATTTGTGTTCCATGTAAGACTTGTTTTACTAAGTGCTTGTTTAATGCGTTGGTCCTTAACTGAGAACAGGAAAATGACGTACAAAAGATCAATTTTAAGTTTTGTTTTAAGGGAACCAGGACATGCTCGAAAGAGTAAAATGCCAAAATTAAGACCCTTTGTTTATGAGACATATATCATTTAAAATTTCCAATAGAGCTTAGATTTTTTTATGTCTATAATAAAGATAATTTAATTATTCTGTAGAACTACAAAAATAACTTTTTACTCCAAAAGTTTTTTTTTACTACTTAATTTAAGTAATACATAATTTTTGAGAACTCGTAATATATACTTATGTTTAGGTACCATTTTTTAAAAAAGTATCCTTTTTTTTATGCAAAATATTTTTTACACATATATAAAACAATACATAAAATACAGTGAAACCCTTTTTTTTTAGTAAAATTTTAGTATAGTTTCTTTAAAAAAATTATGAAACTTTGAAATTTGAAATTTTTTTATTTTTCTTCTGCTTTTTTATGCATAAAACAATTTTTAAAAAATTAGGCACTATTTTAATAGAAAAAAAATTAGGTTCACTATATGCATAGGCATCTTGTATAGAAGTATAAAAAATCAGGAATCATACAGTGCAATAGTTTTTTTTAAAAATGTACCTAAATGCAAAAAATATGCTTTTGAGAAAAAGTGAAAAAACTAAAAAAAAACAATATTTTCACATATTATACACTTAATTAGTATTTCCTTGCCTATTTTTATATGACTAATAATAATCCTTAACCATTTTCTAGAGTTACAAAAGTAATTTTAAATTCATATGTTTTTATTCCCTTTGTTTTAGTTAACATGAACATAATTTTCGAGATCTTGTAATACATATTTTCATGTATAGGTACCATTTCTTACAAAAATATTCTTTGAATATACAAAAAAATTTACAAATATATATAAAGTAACATATTAAACATAATGAATCTGTTTTTAACTAATTATATTTATATAATTGCATAATTTCTTAAAAATAATCATAAAACCTTAAAATTATGAAAATCTTAATTTTCTTTTTTTACATATAAAATCAATTTTCAAAAAATTAGACACATACTAAAAGATATTTTGTTCACTGTATGCACATGTATCCTGTTTAGATATATAAAAGGTTTCAAACAATATGCTACAATAGTTTTTTAAAGTGTACCTAAATTTAAAAATATTAAACATTCGAGAAAAAATATAATAGAACTTAACAAAAAAATTTCTCCTTACATTATAGATTTGATTATTTCCCTGCTTGGTATTCATTTTCTTCATCTAAATTCTGTTTATCCATTTTCCTTTTTAAAGACCTTTTATTTCTGGCTTCCAATGACACTTTATTTACTATACGTTCAGCCTCAAAAATTCGTTTGTTATCAATTATAAGTAAGGCACGTTCCGTGTTGTATCCTGGTTTAATATGCCCAGAGCTTCAAAGACTTTTATCCTACTTACATATCCATCGTTAAAACAAATTACAGCATCCATAATCCAAATTTCAAAGTTTCAATGACAACAAAAACTGTTTTAGGAATTCGCTCCCAAATACATTTGTTAAAACTTTCATTGGGATTTTGTGTTCTTCCATGAAGGCACTTTTTCAATAAGTCCTTCTCTGTGAGATCCCGAAACACTTTTTTTCACTTTCAATAAAATTGACTCAGGTAAAGAATGCTTGTGAATATAAAATTCCCCGTAACAATGCTACGGTTATAACCGCACCAGCTATCCTCACCAAGAGGACACAAAGCGTGTTAAGGATTATCCTCAGTACTTAGTTTATGAAAATAAATAGCCCATATGGCTCTTTTCATGTCCTCCACAGATGACAAATTTTTACGGATTGCTAGCCCATAATAATGTTGGATTGAGTCCACTTCTTTAAGCGTTAGCCGTCCACGTCCCGAAATATTTTTCCCATCTGATAGCTTAATGCCTTTGCTAATTTTTAGAATGTTTCTCAGCCTTGTGCCCATACGCTTTTGCACATGGCCAACACATTCTAATTTTTCAACTTCTGTGTCGCCATATACTTTTGCTTCTTTTATAGTAAGAAATCCTTTTGAGTCCCCATCACCAAGATACTGCGTATAACATGCTTTTCGTGATGTTTCAGATCGCTGAAATATACTTAATACCCCCCGACATTCCATTCCCCACTGAATCCTTCGTAATTTTTAGCACAATTTTCACATGGTTTTTTTTTACCCTTACATGAAGAACAATATTTTGTGAGAGCTTCAAAGTCGATAACCTATCCGTTCTCAACAGACGTAGCACATACAACTCCGTTCAATGAAGAATAGCCTCTTTTATGCCATGTGCCATCCACAGCCACAGCTATATTTGAATTATTATCATTCGCTATGACTGCTTCGTGAACAGCTGCATTCATCGAGTCTTCACTAATTGTTTTTAAAACATTTAAAAACAAAGAATTATGGCGTTCAAACTTTGCAGGTGGTGGAGGCAAATTCATAAGCCCACAGAATATTCGAGCAGCAGCTCCACCTTTTCCAATAGCTCTCATTCCATATGTCAATCTTAGGTTAACATCATAACATTTATTTGATATTTTTGATGACATTGTACTCGTCGATTCTCTACAGTTGTGACAAATTATTTCCAAACTCACAGCTAAACCTCTACGACTTTTTAAATCTTCTCTCAGCTCAATTTTCTCTGAAGAACAGCAATATTTACAACATAAGAGATTTTTCATAAGGGAAGATAATAAATCCAGTTCAACGATTATGTTTACATTTTGAGAATCTTGTTCTTTTAGTAAATTCGGTATTTTAATTTTTCTCCTAGAAGCACTTTCCACGGAATTCAAAAGCAATTCTTCAGTCGAGTTAGACTTTTTATGTTGATTGCTACTATACTTCCTTCTGCCAAATTTTTTTATTCTTGGCATAATTACTCGTTTAAAAAAAGTTAAGATACTTTTAAAATCTTATGAATATTGATAATTATAAGTAAAAAATAAATATTTCTTACGAAAATTAATGTAAAATTAAGTAGTTGTATGCCACAAGAAACTTCGGAATAGACGAACTCAGTTCAAAACATTGCCATAAACCGAAATTTAAAGTAAGAAATTTTGTCACACAGCTTGGAACAATAGCTCACGCACAAGCGTGGCTAAAAAGTAGCGGGTTAACATTCAAACGAAAAAAACAATCAAAAGTTAATATAGATAAAAAACAGGGGAAACTACATATTTAAAGTTCAAAGGGGCGTGTCAAAAGGGGCGTGGTCATTTATTTACATTTTTATTTTTCATATTTTAGGGCTATTTTATCAACAAACATATAAGTATTATACATTTTTAGATTCAGAAAAATAAGCACTATTTTTTAGAACTAAAATTGAAAAATCGATTATTTGAAAGTATACGATGTCCCTGTTCCCTTAAGATCGGCAAGACACCAAAAGAATCTTATATGATGCTGGTACATGTTTATGAAGATCAAGCACTGTCCATGAAATGTGTGTACAAGTGGTTCGCCCGTTTTCGAAACGCAGAGAAAGTGTTTCTGAGAACTACCACAGTGGAAAACTGGTAACCTCCGTCATTGAGAGAAAGCGAAGAAATTAATCACTAAAGATCATCAGTTAACTGTGCTCATGATTACTGATAAACTGCAAATTAAACGTAAATCTGGGCGATAAATCGTTACCCAGAATTTAGAGGTGAGAAAAACGTGTTGTCGATATTTACGATATTCGTAACATCCAACGGAACGTGATGAGGCTTTTGAACTCCATCCCAAAAGAAGACTTCTAGCAAAATTTCCAGGACATGTATAGCAGATCTCAGCTGTGCATAGTTATGGGAAGTGACTATTTCGAATGACAGTAAGGTAACTTTCATTCATCTTTCATCTATGTTAATGTTACAGTACTTTTCACCGAACTTTATTGTCAGAGGTTGTATGACATAACTCTTAGTGAAAATGCAAAAAAGAGTAAGGGAGAGAGTTGTTGCCAGTTTAAATGATTGCTGTAATAAACAAAGACAAGAACTGTCCTTGGGTTTTCTTTTAGCATAAGATTGGCTCAACTGCCCTGATTGGCCATTGAGTGTTTCATTATATTTAAAAAATAGCAAAGCTCCATAGAATTATTTGTGTTTAAATCATTTAAATATAATTTAAGGTTCACAGTTTTAAGATACTTTATTTCCTAATTTGATCGCGAAATAAATAAGTAATGGTATTTTTCGTTCATTTTTTGTAATGCAAAACGAATGTTTTATTTCCTGGCATTTTCACAATGTATAGTGCAATGACAGTTTGATTGTATCATCCAGTAACAATATATTCGTTTTACGTAGGCCCATAAATTTATTTCTAATTATTGGAAAGTAAAAAAAATTAAAAAATCTCTCATTTGATGAATTTTAATTACTTCGAGCCACACACATTAAATACTCGAATAATTTTTTAATGTCCTATCAGGAAAATGATCCTAGCATTCGGGTGACGGCTTATTCATACCCTTCTCAACTTTTCGCCCAATTATCCATCGATAAAATATATATACCAAGGTAATTTCAGAATTATTTATTTTTCTTGTTTCCAAATGGAAGAAATTGAGAATAATAAATTTCTGTTTTCACCTACTTGAGAATTATCTACTGTACATTTTAACTGAAAGAGAATATAACCATTCCATTTAGAGATCAAGATTAAAAACTTATTATTGCGGAGATTGAGATTGAGACTGTTGATTTAACTCGGAGCAAGATAAAAACATTGACATATTTTTAAAAACATAACTTTCATTTTTCTTTTTCATGCAGCCGGGTGCAAATCTCACCAAACAGACTTTATTCGCGACAACACACAATATAAAATGTTTTAAAAATTAGTTCTCATTGGTTTTTCATCTATTTTTGATGTATTATAAAAAAAGACGTTATAAGAAAAGACCGATGCTTGTTTTGAAAATGTGGTAGTAAAAGGTTACCAGCGGGCATATTCTCTTTGGCGTCGGTTGTATCATTTTTAGCGACTTTATCGCTTGCGCCGTGTAAGCGGGAAAGAACCCTTTTATTTTAATTTCCTGCTCAAAATTCAACAATTTATATTTTAAAAGATGCTTCCATAGCACCAGTATGACTATGTTAAAAGTTATGGCACTTAAGTATTATCTCAACTTATTGGCGACATTATATGAAACGAAGCACATGGATGCCAATTCAGCGCGTACGACACATAGGAAATCGGAGTTGCCAACTTGGCGAGTTATTAATAGAGTTGGCGATTATTGCGATGATACGTAAGTACCAAAGTGGGCATAATTCAATGTATTTTGCTGAAGTATAGAACAGGATTTGGTGATGTTTGAATTTCAATCTGGCAAATTGTTCATTTTGGTAACACTGATTCAATAAAATGGGAAATGGGTTTAATTCCTGTCTATCACATGATAAAGGCAATCGCATGTTCTCCATCGAATTCAAAACTGTCATTAAACTATTTTGTCCTTGTTGTTATACTTATAAAATTTAGAGAAAATTTCAAATTTTTTAATTGGGTAAAGATGTTTGCATATTTATTAAAAAAAATTTCATTAAAGAGATTTTAAAATTAAAAAAAACTTTTTTATACTTATACTTTTGAATCAACTGTATTTTGCTTATTTTTCTGAGATATTATTACTGACAAATATGTACTTTTTAAAGAAAAAGTTTTTGAAAACAGCAAAAGTTGCCATCAGCGACTTAGCTGGAAACACATGGATGAATTTATCATGTGACAAAGACATTATATGTATTCTAGTAAGATTCAAAAGTTCTCGGACTGAGCCTATAACGTGAAAAATTTTTGCAGTAGAGCGACTACACAGTAACATTTCTGTGTTATTGCATTCTTCCCCTTTTCTAAAAAAAAAGTTTGTTCCAAATCACATGGTCAGTGGGTCACCAAGGCAAAATATTTTGTAGGCGTATGTATTTAGTCGTCGACGATTGAAAGAAATTGCGCTTGTGTTGAGTGGATAATGGATATTAATTTTTGTATTCGTTTGGGTAAAAGTGCTATACAGAAACTCACTAAATTTTGAAGCAGGTGTAAGGTTCTGATACATTATGGCAAATGCGAGCTTTAGAGTGGCGTCGACATTTCGGAGAAGGCAAGGAAAGTGTCGCAGACGATAAACGCTCTAGGAGCTCCACAGATTTCCCACACCGCTGAAAACATCAAAAGGTTTCTGCGTGGTACGTAAGAACCGGCTTCAAACAATAGCAGAATCGGTTGGGATATCCTCAGTCACATATCAATGAATGCTGACTAAGGATTTTAACATGCATAGGGTGTGTCAACATATCGTTCCCCGCCCCTAGCAGGCTGAATTAAAGGACATGGCTAAAAATGGATTCCAGAAATGTTTCAATGACCTTTACAAGCCGTGGCAAATGTGTGTTGTTAATCAAGGGTCTTATTTCGAAGGAGGATGTGTTTCAGCAGTTTAATTGGTAACATTTTTTGAGTTATAGATTCATTCCAGGAACTTTTGTATCCAACTACATAGCAACCCATTATTCCAATAAGATCACCAGCTATCCATTTGTAATCGCTATTTATTATTTAAAATCAGCAGATATGTTTTGAATTGAAGGCAGTGGATTTT
Organism: Trichonephila clavipes; assembly: GCA_019973935.1. Taxonomy (NCBI): domain Eukaryota; kingdom Metazoa; phylum Arthropoda; class Arachnida; order Araneae; family Nephilidae; genus Trichonephila; species Trichonephila clavipes. The sequence continues at coordinate 375,314 of BMAU01018877.1, read as the reverse complement.
GTAAAATAAACATTTCCTTTTTCTTGTTGGAAAAACTGCATTAAGGTATGCGACTACGTTCGGAACCGTGATTTTAAAAAGCGCATAAATGGATAATTTTCATGATATTTAGAGTTACTCAGATTAGAATACATGCATAAAATTGTTTTAAGGACATTTTAACAAAAAAAATTATTTAAATATAATATTTTGGCAAATAATTAACTTAGAATAATCTTTTTTTTCCAAATGTTCTCCTTTTGTGGAAAATGGTTCTATTATAATAATATTTTGCCTGTATATAGATCAGACCTTTCTACAGAGGCTCGACTAGAATTTTTGAAAAATTCACATTATTTTCAGAGTTACCATCAATTGGAATAATTATTCATGTTGGTAGAACCCCCTCAGTATAGAGGGCGCTGCTTGTAATAACATGTGTTGTTGACATCAGAGATCTTGTGTACGTGACCGAGTGCAGACGCACTCCATATTCCATTAAACTTATTATTTAATCTTACACTTGTCTTCGATGATTTATTGAATTTAATTGAGTCTAATGATGATTTGAAAGTTGATTGATATAAAAGCATTCTACCACTGATTAACTGAACCATCGATGATCGTAACATTGGTGCATCGGCCGGGAATTAATGAAAATTGATGAAAGAATCATTTTTGATACCCTCGACCAAGAGGTTAGAATATCATCGTCGACAGTGAATTCAGGTAAGCCGAATTTTTATTGAAATTGAATCATACCTGAATAGAAGATTAAAATGTCAGAAGATCTCTCAAAATTTAAAAGAAGCGTACTGCGGTACGTTCTTCGTTGACAAAATTGATAAATAAAATTGAAGGAAAGATCAACAATGAAAATGAACCTGTTGATCAATTTGAAGCTTTTATATAGCAATTAAATGACAAAGAAAGTAACTTAAGTTTATTAAATACACTAATTGAAGATCGTTTGTCTGTTGGCACTATTACTGAAGATATGGAAGCTTCGGAAGAAATTAAAGAGAAAATTATATTTTGGAAAACGAAGCTTTCTTCTAAAATTAGGAGAATAAATTCTGACTCTATCCAGGTTGATACAGTTTCTCGAAATATCAAGTTATTGATACCAATAGTTTTGAATGTATGAACATAAATTTACCTAAATTGCATATAAATAAGTATTCTGGAAATTATTCTGAATGGTTAGATTTTTATAATTTATTTGAAAGCTCTATTCATAATAACAATAGACTAAGCAAAGTTGATAAATTTAATTATTTAAAATCATATTTGTGTGGTAATGCGCTTGCTTGCATTAATGGATTTCCAATTTCTGATGATAATTATGATAGAGCTCTTGATTTATTAAAAGATAGATTTGGAAATAAAAACATGTTAATTAACGCTCATTTGAGCAATTTATTAAATTTAATACCTGTTAGAAACCCTACTGATATTGTGGGCTTAAGAAATTTGTACGATAGAGCAGAAACGCAAATAAGGAGTCTTGAAAGTTTAGGAGTTAAAGGAGAATCCTACTCAAACTTATTAACACCCATCCTGTTGAAACAGATACCCTCGGAACTCGTTTTGGAATTCATTCGTTCTCAAAAGGACGAAGGGTTTGACCTGAGCGCTCTTTTGCAGTTCCTACACTGGGAAATCCGTAGTAGGGAACGAGCTTCTCAAATAAACAGTCATAAACTATGTCATTATTCCCCTCCACCGCAAGACAGAACAAAAAATAAAGGCTCCTATTTCCAACACATGAAGCCAACCCCGAATAGAGTACATTTTCGACCCCATTAATTTCCCACCCCTTTGGAGAAAGTAGAACTTAGAAGCCGAAAATGCTTATACTGCAACAAAGGTCATGATCTCGACGCTTGTCGTTCCTTCAATGCGAACGAAAAGCGAGAAATTTTAAGGGAAAAGGGCTGTTGTTATTTATGTTTGTCGCACGGTCATAGAGCAAGGGAATGTGTAACAGGGGAGTCGTGTCCTATTTGTAATGGATCCCACCATTTCTCAATATGTTTTCGGAATGGACATGATGACCATTTGTCTCCTAAAAGGGACACTGATAATATAGTTTCAGCAGTAACCAAGAGAGATTCTGAGGACATTTTAACAATGAGTGTTATTGTTAGTGAATCCAATATTTCCAAACAGCTTAGTGAATTTTGGAATTTAGAGAACTTAGGAATAGAAGCAGAGGTGTCCGATGAGGAAAATATTGATAATGATATAATGTCTGAATTTGAAGCGGGAATTTTTCATACCAAAATAAGCGGTATAAAGTTAAATTCCCTTGGAAACCTAACATGAAAACATTGTTAGAAAATAATGAAGAAATTGCTAGGGAAAGATTTCTAAGGTTAAGATCACGTTTTAAAAATGACAGTTCCTTATTTGAGGATTACAAATTAGTTGTAAATAATTATCTTTCTGAGAAAATCATAGAACGCGTTCCATTTGAAGAAGAAAATCTAAAGCATAATATTTTTTATCTACCACATAGAGCAGTAATACGTACTGATAAAACTACAAGCAAATTGCGAATCGTATTTGATGCGTCATCACATGCGAAATCACAGCTATCTTTGAACGATTGTTTACACACAGGGCTAAATTTTATACCTAACCTATTTTTTCTATTAATCAAATTTAGAGTGAATCCAATTGCATTTGTAGCTGACATAAAAATGGCATTTTTGATGATTGAGATAGACGAAAGTGAAAGGGATTTTACAAGATTTTTCTGGGATGAAAATCCAGGAATTGATTTAGAAAACAAACGGCTTGATATTTTCCGAATGACTAGGGTTTTATTTGGAGTAAAATCAAGTCCATTTCTTCTTGCAGCTACGATAAAGCATCATCTTAAAAAATATGTGGATATTTTTCCTGATACTTTTAACCATCTTAACCAGTCATTGTATGTTGATGATATTCTGTGTGGAAATGTCAGTGTCCAAGCAGGCTTGACGACCTGCATTGAAAGTAAACAAATTTTGGAAGATGCAAGTATGGATCTTCGGAAATGGAGAACCAACTCTTCCGAGTTAAATCAAAGGTTAAAAAATTTAAATTTTGAAGTAGATGAACATAAAGAGTCATTGAACACGTTGATAGCTTCAAAGGTCTTAGGAGTTGGTTGGAATGAAAAATCTGATACATTCTATTTTGATTCCAGCGATTTAGGAACATTTCTTTCTAAAAGAATTAATACAAAAAGATATTTGTTACAAGCCGCAGGTCGATTATTTGACCCAGGAGGTAGATTGAAACATTCGACCCTATCTGAATTCCAAAAACATCAAATGATGTTGCCAAAGGCAACGAACTTCAAGGGAGCAAGAAACATTCTTAATGAATGGAACGAAATTTGCACACACAAGTCCAACAGAATTCAGCTATTCAGCGCGGAAGAGGGAATCGAATGAAACTTCATTCCACCCGCTTCTCCCCGTTTCGATGGATTGTGGGAAGCAAACATTAAGTCCATGAAACGCATTTTATTGAGGGTAGCGAAATCGGCTATCATGAACTTCGAAGAGTTAACTACGTTGATGGCACAAATCGAAGCACAGTTCTGAATTCACGTCCCTTGTCTCCACTTTCTTCGGACCCCAATGATCTTAACCCTTTGACCCCGGGGCATTTCTTGACGAACTGTGCAATTTCATCTTTTTCCCTGAACCTTATACTGCTTCGGATTCTTTGTCCTATCATTCCAGGTGGAAACTCATTCAATCCCTGAGAGACAAATTTTGGAACCGTTGGAGCACCGAATATCTGACCCATCTGCAGACCCGTGCTAAATGGAGTGAACAGAACCCTAACCTGATGGAGAATCAGCTCGTTCTTTTAAAGGATCCCAACACCAAGCCCCTGGACTGGCCTATGGGGCGTATTCTTGAAGTATTTCCCGGTAGTGATGGTCTTGTAAGAGTAGTTAATGTGAAAACCTCAACAGGTATTTTAAAACGAGCCATCACAAAGGTAGTGCCTTTACCTATTCCAGTTGATCCTGCAACTGTAGAGAAGAACAATTGAACACATTTTACAATTTCTTGAACTTTAACTTTATATTATTCTATTTACATAATTGCTAATTTGATTTTCAGTATTATTGATAACTCATGTGATTTAAGAATTGCTAACTTTATTTCAGAATTATTGAAATGCATGTGATTTAAGAATTGCTAATTTTATTTCAGAATTATTGATGATGCATGTGATTTGAGAATTGAATTCATAGGATTTTATTTTTATTATTTCACATTGCATGAATTGTATTTTTATTATTTCACATTGCATGAATTTTATTTTATTATTTCACATTGCATGAATTTTATTTGTATTATTTCACATTACATGAATTTTATTTGTATTATTTCATTTTACATGAATTTTACTTGAATTACCTTAGAATTTGAATTATCTTAATGTAAACTCCGCAGGAGTTTAAGTGGGGAGTTATGGTAGAACCCCCCTCAGTATAGAGGGCGCTGCTTGTGTGTTGACACCATAACATGTGTTGTTGACACCAGAGATCTTCTGTACGTGACCGAGTGCAGACGCACTCCATATTCCATTAAACTTATTATTTAATCTTACACTTGTCTTCGATGATTTATTGAATTTAGTTGAGTCTAATGATGATTTGAAAGTTGATTGATATAAAAGCATTCTACCACTGATTAACTGAACCATCGATGATCGTAACACATGTTTTATTCTTAAAATTGCTCCCCTCTGTCGTCGTAAAATATGAATATAAACCCACTTCTAAGTTATATATTTCAAAAATTCTAGTTGAGCCTCTGAACAGAGGTCTGAGCTATATACAGACAAAATATTCTAATAGAAGCATTTTTCACAAAAGTTGAATATTTGGAAAAAAGATTATTCTAAGTTAACTTTTTGTCAAAATATTATATTTAAATAAATTTTTTTTTGTCAAAATGTCCTTAAAACAATTTTATGTGCTTATATTCTAATCTAAGCGACACTAAATATCATGAAAATTATCTATTTATGCGCTTTGCAAAATCACGGTCCCAAACATAGTCGGATACCTTAAGATTTTGTCTTCGATCTTCATTGCAAATTTGTATCATGTATTGTTTGTCCTGAGTTTGCTTTCTGTTGATTTTCTTGAAAGATTGAGGGAATATTAACGTCGCACTATTCAGCTACCCGAGAACTTTTGGCAACGGACCACGTAATTTTTGAACCACGTTCAAGTGACGTGGACGACACCTGAGGTGGCACCCCCTCTCCTAACTACTACACCACAACAACGGGAGAACGTTTGAGCTCTCAACTGATTTATCGCGCATCGCTCCCTTACACGGCGTGTCTTTAGTGGCACTGAGCTCGAACTCGTAACAAGGCCAGCCACGATCCGAAACCTTGACCACTCGGCTACCGCGGGCACAAATTTATTTATGAAACTATAAAAGAAGGAAGAAGTATCGTATGAGAAATTTCATGAGAAAGTTCAGTTGGTTTGAAGAAACCTAAGTACGAACCAGACTAAAATGTGGGTTCGAAAAGTTAATGTGGTGATGTTATTTCTTATGCGATTAATGTTTAGTAGTCACATCCGCAAAGTACGAGCTTCTGGAGTAAAAAAAAAAGCTTAATCCCTTCATATGAGATTCATTTCTGTTCTAAGAGTATTAAGAGTTCATACAGAGAAAGATTGAAAAAAATCACAGCAATTTTATGAGTAATATTCCATCGTTCTTGGTTTATTTTTTCTTAGAATGAGAAAAAATAAGTCTTTGTTTTTCGTAATGGTATAATTATTATTTTGTGACGCTATACATAAAATATTTCAATAATTTTACTTCTAAAAACGTTGAAATTTGTATTTTTTTCATTCTTATTACTTTGTTTGGAATTTACAATATCCAAAAGATTATTTTGATAGCTATGTCTAAACTTTGTTGACCGAAAGAAGGGATAATTAAAACACCACAACGATAACCATATTATACACTTTCATTTATTTTTGCTAATTATATTATAAAACAATTCATTTTTGAGTAATATACATGTAAAAGGTTAAACATTGTGTGTGTAAATTCGTAAATGAAATGTTTACAGCTGTGTTAGTGAAAGAATATTTTTAAAGTTGTTTGAAATTGCTCTTAAAAAAGTTTCTTTTTTAAATAAAAATGCGTACTACGCGAAAAAAGTACATTGTTTTAATAAAGTAGAATAGACGGTCTAACATGGATATAAATAGAAGAGAGGCAAAGGGGACATCAATATTAAGACAGTAAACATGTGATCAATGCATCAAACAATTTGCTCTACACATCACTCAATTTCAAATTTTATCAAATGTAATTTTGTGTAAAGTGTATTTTTTTTGTTTGAATATTTAAGTTTGTAAAAAAGCCTCGTGAATGATATTGTCGGGAAAAAAACACGTTGCAAGTGAAACAACTGCAAAATATTCGAAATGAGTGTTTGTGGGGAAGGGGGGGATAATTAATTTATATTAAAACAAAATTTCCTTTCGTAATTTTCTATTCAGTCATAAACCCTTAGAGCTTTGAATATTCGATTAGACGATGGTTCGATAAATGGATTGGTATGTGCATTTTCTTCATTTGAATCAATAGTCTCTCTCTGTATAACCAACCTTTTTGCTTCAGAAATAGTTTCATTGATTTTGAGAGGATATCAAGTAACAAATAATCGAGCAATAGATTGTATAAAGCAATCTGTATGATTAGTTATAGATTAAAATGTGAGTGCTAGTTTTCATTCATATTCACGAGCCTATTGAGAAACCCAATCGTGCATCACTCATTTCTCATTTAAAAAAAAATTTGAAAACTCATTGAAAACAGCCAATGGCTTGCATGTACCAATTTATAAAGGAGTTTTGATCAACAAATGGCTTTAATCGTCTTTAAATTATTCAACGTCATAATAGACTGAATAAATAATTATTAGTATTTGTCGGGGAGGACATTTTGCAGGATGTTGCGTGTTAACTTTTGTTGAAAGAAAATTTTAGTTTCATTTTTTAAAAATAATTTGATTTCTTTCAAATATATATATAAAAAATTACCATTAAATTGAAAATAGCATTATTAGACTGAGCATTTTCAAATGGTCGATGCTTGAAAAAATATCAGTCCTTCGTTAAAAAAGGAGGACAAAATCTGCAGCTGAAATTATCTACTCGTTTTTCATTGGTTTCTCACACAAGCGAAAAGAGTTATTAAAGTTATGAAAAGGTGTTGCATAATTATGAAATAATCAAAGTAATATTACGAAAAACTATTTTTAATACAAAGTCATATTTCTTACATTATGGAACCGAATAAAATAGCTTGAATTTAATGAAATGAACTCTGATGCAGTTTTATTTTTGAAAAGAGGTAACAAAAAGTGGACTTAAGTACAGTAAAAACCTAATGGTGTTGTTGGTCAAAACTGAAAAGTATAACCGTAAGTGTCCTGTGATTTGGATAAATTTTATTATATTCTAGAAATAACCTTAAGTATTTATCCCAGTATAAGAAAAAGAAAAGCGTTTTAAGGAATAAACGACACTAATTGTTCTATTTCACAAGAAGGAAGCTATCGTAAACCAGTATCAGAGCATTGAAGTCCCAGTTTTACAATTAAAAATTATTCTAAAATTATTCATTTATTAGTATTAAATTTTTAAATGCTATCAATTTTTAGTCTGAGTTGTAGATAAGTGTCAATACGCAATATCAACCGTTGTTCTAAGTTAGAACATTTTGTAATTGACAAGCTTTCGCATGAAAGAACTAAATATTGCAATGACTATTCCACAAGAGTTCGAAATTATTCTAAAATGTCTGTCTTTTACGGGTGTGATTTTTTCTTACACTAAGTCAGCAAAGACAAAGACAAAGATGCGTGAAAAAGCAAAACTCGTCTTGAAGTCATTAGTAGAAATAGTATTCATTTTACTCGTGATCAACACAATTTACACAACAATTAATTCAGGATTGAAATACACGACAGTTAATAGTGTCACAACGATTACGATTCATTCCATTTTATTACTTCTGAGAATTTCACTCCTTGCGAATAAAAACAAGATACTGAAAACTTTAACGAAGCTCCACGTACTCGGAAAGAGACATGGGAGAACGGATAACCTGCAAAAGTATGCCATCTTGACTTCTGGTTTTTGTGTCCTATTCCCAATTATCATGTCTCTCATCAGTATTGTGTTTGCTTTAATCGATATAGACAAAATGATGTCTATGGTGAATATGATAGTTCAAAATTCCACGAGTAATTACAAAGTCATTTTTGCCATCACCTTTATTGGAAATCAGTTCATTTTTAGCATTCACTTCCTCGTGTTTCCTGGAATGGTGATGATTCTTCTCAGCTTCACATACTTGTCCTTCGTTAATGCTTTCCATCGACAACTCGAAGCAGTACGATTTAGACTGCTGCACAACTTTTCGAGCCAAGAGGTCTCCAAAACATGGAATGTACTAACAGTGACGAAGAGCGTACACCAGGACATAGAAGTTTCTTTCTCTTTTATCACATTTTTGGCTTACATTCTGACCTTTGGGAACATCTTGAATGTAGTGTCAGTTGTCGTAACCAAGTTCTTATCTGATAAAGGAAATATGCAACATACATACTCTTTCACAATTCTTTCATGGACTGTACTATGGTTCGTAGTGTTGACTGTATCTGGAACTAAATCGGCGAAAATTGAATCATTCATTAAGAACTTGAGGCAGGAGGTGATTTCGAAGAACTTTGGCAAGAAACCCGAAGGACGCAATGAATTGGCGTGTCTGAACTTTTTTAATGCGGGTTTCGATTGCGAATTCCAATTTACCGGATGGGGAATGTTCAAGGTGGACAAGAAATTGTTTCTTACCATTTCAGGAATTCTAATAACATATGGGATGCTGTTTGCAACGGAAATAGCTAAACTCTTGTAACATGAAAACCACACTACTGCCGGGAGCATTAGATATAGTAAAAAGTATTAACAATTAATATTCAGAATACTGCTCTCTTCAGAAGAGAACAGCATGTTTATATACAATGTTCTCGGCAGAAGAAAATATTGATCAGAAATTTACTACTCCTAGGACACCAAATTTCGGTGAGCTTTGGAGGCCATCATTAAATACTTTAAATTTTATCTAAAACAAACAGAGGGCAATTCTATTCATATTTATGGAGAATTGCTTACAAATTGAAGCAATGTGTGTTAAGTTCTAGACCACTTACTATTTTCATCCAACGTTGAGGATTTAGGAGTATTAATTCCAGCACCTTTTCTTCTTGCCAAATCTTTCTCCTCAATACTTAAACTATCTCTATTAGCAGTTAACGTCAATAAACTGCATTTATGGCAAAGAATTGCTAGGGTTGAGCAGATGATGTGAAAAAAATGGAGTATAATTATTCCCATGTAAATGTATCTTAAGTCACACAGCTAAAGTTTATGCATAGAATAGAAGGGTACAATTATTCGTGTTGTGGATATTAAAACTAGTATATCTGGAATACTCAAGAGAACCGTATCCAAGTTGTGCGTGCTGCCTTTGGAAACATAATGTTGTGTTCCAGCCAAATATTGCTTTGTGTTGTGCTAATGTATTATTGTATGTTTATTTTATATGGTGAAATTTAGCTATGAATCTTGAATGTATGCACATTGAAAGGCCGGGATCATGTCTGAGCATGCGCAATAAGACCAAATAAGTGCAGGATGACGAACACAAGCAGAATGAACCAATGGCTATTGCTGCTCGTGGAAATGTCTATGTCTCTTTAGATTTTGCGGTTTTACCTCATTCTCGTCCCAAAGCGGACATTTAACTTGTATAGGTTCTTTAGTCAATGTTTGTATTTCATTAAAATGTTAAGTTATTCTATAGTCCGTCGTTCTTGCAAAGTATAACCAGAACACAACTTAATCAAAAAAATTTTATTTTTATTTATCTCAACTCATAGTTTAAAATTGGATTAATTAAAATGTGCTTCAGTGACTGCTTCCACATTTTTTTCATATTAATTGTTTGCTTAAAAAATATCACTCTTAAATTATATCTCTCTCGTTGAATTACACATTTGGTTCTTCTGATTCTGGCTTTTTAAACATCTATTCATATACCTTGTAATCTGACACAAAGTGTACTGAGCGCACACAATCACTCGATAAGAGATTCAAGTTTTATAATTCTTGTCAAAAACAATCGGACAGTATAATGACAACTGTTATGCTTCAGATATGTATGACCTCAAAGATTAAGTCCCTAAATTGACTTGCCATAGATATAGAGGTGTCATTTCAGATATTTACCTCGACTGTAAATATAAAAGTAAGAGTAAGTACAAAAAAGAAAAGGGTTCAAAAAAGTATATTGGAGGTGTTAGTTATACTCGAGCAGAATGCAACTGGAAGAGTTTTGAAATAATTAAAAGTATGTGCAATCCCAACAAGTACAAATATCCAGCAGCAAACTAAATATTGTCATATTTTTTAAATCAATCTAGATTCCCCAAATATAACCCATTTACCGATACTCAGTCTTTTACTCAATATGAAATGTGTTTTCATTAAATGTCTAAGTTTTACCTTCATAATATATCTCGAAACAAAAACGCACAGAGAAGATACTGTGGGGCTAACTCTCCCCGCAGACACTATTTCCCCATCGTCTCTGAATATTAACTAAAGAAAGGTTACTGCATTTGAATACGCAAAACAATTATGGACCAGTCCATGGTTAGTCTGATGCTAAGGATTGCTGCAGGTGATTTGAAAATCTGAAACCTTAACAACACATATTACATTTTTTTTGACGTTGTACGTAGGTAACCGAGAAAGTAAAAAACAGAAACATAAAAAAAGCAATCATTTAGATCTCATTGTTACTAAATAATCAGCTACAACTGGCATACTATTTTTCGACGTAGGTATTACCATTGCTTAGGCATTTATCGCAGAGGAGCATAAATGTCTGGATGCCCTCGTCAAAGAACTAGGCCACATGCAATTGCAAGCATTTTGCAACAACAATCTGTGACGTCATAGTCATCCCGAACTTCTTGTTAGCAAGAAAACTTTTTTATGTATGAACAGTTGTGAAAAAACCGGGCTGTAAAGGTGGAAGTTAAGACTTCCCATCGAAATTTAAGGCATTCTTGTGATTCATGCGAAAAATGAACCAAATTCCATCCCGAAGCATGCAACGACTTTTGTTCAGTTTTGCGTGAATCTATTTTCTAAGTGTCTCGCAATAGCGTGCCTTGCTGACTGTCTGACCACTGGCCATGACATACACCCTAAAAACGTCGTATCGATCTCAAACTGTGATCTCCACTCAATATCAATACTTTTCTCATCAATTAGCGACACGTGATTAGTGAATTAGCTTTCGAATGTGTTGGCGATGATGTTGTGTGCTTCCATTTCATCAATTGCTAATAATAACTGCATTTCATAAGTTCTAGTTTCATCACCAGGTTACGATCTCGTTTAAGAAGGCATCTCCTTCGTCATACTGTGTCAGAAAGTCTAGAGCACTGCCGTGACGTTCCAATCTCCATTACTCACACGGAGGCTTTTAGAAGCAAGCATGAAGTACACATTACAAAGGAAAGAAGGAATTTAATGTCATGAAGGATTACAATACAAACACATACATGCCTTTTCCGCGATTCGAACCCAGTCCCTACGGCACCGCATCAGCGTCACTAACCACTACACCGGATGGGCGGCTGCTCTATAAGATTATGAGGACAGTTGTGTGTGTGTGTTTTTTGACAGAGCACACAGTTTTCGAACACAATCTCTTGCAGAAGTGACTTGAAAATTCCAGGGAAAGAGTAGTTGTGGTGAAACGTCCGTAATCTATTCATTAATTGATGCACCCAAATCATCACCGATCAGAGATGACCACTCATTTTGTTAGTTATCGTGCAAGAATTTTCACGCCCTTCGTTGAATTGCCCCTTCCCTCCCTTTCTGACCCCCATCGAATAGCTCCCATGGCATTGGATCCCTACACTTCCTAAAATTATCTGTGAACTTCACAAGATTTGATGTTTTTTACATTGAGAAATCAGATGGTCGACCGTATCTCGTAAACGGCGGGATGCTCGATTGTTTTAAATTCTCGCCAAATAAGCGCCACATGTCAGCTATCTGTTAATGCCTTTCTTCACTGGCCAATAACTGAGAAGGAAGCCCACGTATGCTTGAACTAAACAAACCCTGATATTTCGCGGCGAAAACGGAACTTTCTAGCTTGCCCTAGTATTCCACATGTAGATGGGTTTTATTCGCACCATTCCAGGCTTCATCGGATTTCATTTATTTCTTAATTTTTTACTGACTTAGTTCTGGTTTCATTTCCTTAATAAATATAATAATTTTCTCGGCAATAAAAATGTTTTTACGAGCAAAAATTATAATTATATTTTTAATTTTAAACCTGAAATTATTTAAGGTGTAAAATGGCAGATGTGCGAAGTACAATAACTTTTTATAATGTTTTATTTTTTTCCAATATTTGTATTTCTTTTTCATAATTTGCATTCGAATAGTTTAAATAATTATTTATTTTTATCATTTACAAACCGATCACAGCTAATTATAAGGAATGCCAAAATTTTTAACAAAATTTAGTAGAATTTTGCATATGTTTGGTTTTAAATTAGATTTATAGTCTATAAAATATCTAGAAAAAATATATTCCAATATATAACTTATACTTTATTGCGCATTCAAAAATAGGAGCGAGATATTTAACGTGTATTATCGGTGCCCCATCTGGAAATAATAGGCACTATCTTCTTTCTCATCTTTAGTTTTATTACTCTTCATTCAAGTAAAAAAATATATTCACATATAAATATACCAAATAAAAAATAATTTTAAAAAAATTCAGCAAAACGAAGCTTTTTAAAAGTAGCAATATACACTGCTGGCCACCATAAATGCAACACCCTGAAAGAAGCATGCAAATAACATGAAATTTATAACATGTATTAGCGGAGGTGATATATGCAAATGATTAGAATTTCAGCGCAGTCACACATCACGCGCGCTTGTGGCGCCACCTCAAAGCACTATTTAAGGCTTGGAGATTTGGATGATTTCAAGTTCGGCAATTGTGTTTTTCTTGTGGTTTTTCAAAAAACGATCAGTTATGTCTCGTAGGAAACAGCGATGAGCTTTTGATCAAGTATCCGAATTCGACAAAGGAAGGATAGTGGTCTACCGAGATTGTGGATTATCTTTCAGGGAAATCGGTAGTCGTGTTGGATGAAACCAGCAACCGTAATGCGGATATGTGACCGTTGGATGCAGGATGGATCGCATCCACCTCAGTGCACCACTTCACGTGAGAACAGGCAAATTGTGCGCATGGCAGTGATGGATCGCTCAGTCGCATCATGAGCCGTAGCACAGCACATTGAGTCTGTAATGCATCATTCAGTGTATGCGCGTACCATTCGACGCCATTTACAGCAGAGTGGTCTGTCCGCAAGACGTCCATTGTTTGGTCTATACTTGACGCAGAACCACTGACGTCTCCGTAACCAATGGTGCGATGAAAGAAGTGTATGAGTGGCAGAATGGAATGAAGTTGTCTTTACTGACGAGTCACGCATCTGTCTGCAACACCACGATGGTCGGATTCGAGTAGAGACACCATAGAGAGAGGATGCTGAACAGCTGCGTTATGCACCACCACACTGGTCCTGCACCGGGTATTACGGTATGGGGTGGTATTGGATATCACTCTCGCACTCCTCTAGTACGCATAGCCGGTACTTTAAACAGCCAGCGCTACATCTCCGAGGAGTTGGAGCCAGTTGTCCTTCCTTACCTTCAGGGCTTGGCCACAGCCATATTTCAACAGGATAATGTGCGACCACACGTTCCAAAGGTTCTTCGTCAATCACCAGATTGAATGTCTTCCCTGGCCGGCTCGCTCTCCGGATATTCCGCTGATAGAAAACATGTGGTCCATGGTTTCTCAACGATTGACCCAGATTATACCTCCAGCTGCCACACTAGATCAACTTTGGCAACGTGTTGAAGCTGCTTGGTCTGCTGCGCAGCCTAAGAACACATCCAAAGTCTCTTTAAATCAATGCCGAGACTTCTGGCAGTGGTGATCTCCAACAATGGCGGCTACTCTGGCTACTGATTCTGGTAGGAACCACACTTCACAGAAGTCTATAAATTTAATCATTTGATACTTGGTCAACATGTTATCTACAAAATAAATTTTGTTGTGCTATCTCTTGTACTTCTTGTTGTTGCATTTAACGGTTGCCAGCAATGTACATTTCAGTTCATTTCATATAAATCCTTTTAAATCGATATTTTAATAATTTTAACACCATTACATGTAACCTAATAGAAATATTACATATAGCTTTAAATACAATACTAGTGAATGGCTTATGATCAAATTGATTTGTAATATTTTTTCCATGAAGAAAATTATACTGCTTTTGCACGGCAAAAACAATTGCAACCATATCTCTTTCTATTTGAGCATAATTTTGCTCAGTTTCAGTGAGACTTCTAGATGCATATGATATTGAGTAACCCTCTTGGATAAGACAAGCCCCCAAGCCAACCTTTAAACTATCACACTGAATAACACAGTCACCTTCGAACTACTATATACCTTTACAACAGTTGAAGAACTTAATAACTCTTTTATTTTTTAAAAGCATGTTCACATTCTTAGAAGGCCACTGAAATTTTATCTTACCTTTTATAAAACTTCTTAAAATGGGGAAATTTTGCTGAAAACATTAGGTATAAATTTTGACACATAATTAACCATTCCTATAAACCGTCATACACCAGCCTTATCACTAGGCAATAATCTTCTGCAATCCATTTAGATGTCAGAACATTATCGAGAATCACGAATGTTACGCACAGCTTCGGCCTAAATTTTGCACAACCCTTTCATTTTTTAAAAGCATGTTCACATGCTAAGAAAGCCACTGAAATTTTATCTTATCTTTTGTTAGACTTTTTAAAATGGGGAAATTATGCTGAAAACATTAGGCATAAATTTTAACACATAATCAACCATTCCTATAAACTGTCTTACACCAGCCTTATCACTAGGCAATAATCTTCTGCAATCCATTTAGATTTCGGAACATTATCGGGAATCACGAATGTTACAGACAGCTTCGGCCTAAGTTTTGTATCAACAAATGTAAATGAAATATTTTCCAAACAACAGGTCTTCTGACGGAAATGTATATCTTGAAATATTTTTAACCGCACAGTTGCCATTTTAAATTCACCATCATCTGGGAGAAAAAAAAAAAAATTGATTCATCCCTTTATAATGTCTTTTGAAATACGTGTGCTACAAATGTCGCCGTCGTGCGAAACTACATTTGTATTGAATGTTTTAATATTCCTTTAATTATCTATACTGAAAGGCACACTTTAATAAAGAGTTCCTTTTTCATTTATTTCCCAGACATGGTAAGACGACGAAACCGACACCTGAGTGGCCCCCTCTATTTCCTTATCTATATCGCTTACACTAAGTAGTTTCAAGGTTTAGGACGATGGCTAAATTTCATGAGCCCCATCCCGTGGCACGACCATCTGAGTTGTAATCTACAGTGCCATCGGAGTGTTACCCCTCCGTTCGATTCTCGTTAAAACCTAGTTTTCGAGAAAAATAGTTATCTGACGTATACTCTCTCGTGTGGAAGCGATGCATTGGAGTTTTAAGAAACATCCTATTTCTCCACTAAAAAGTTTCAGAGATTTCTATTTATTTGAAAGCATACATTATAAGCATTGAAGTGTATTGAAAACTGGTTTTTCTGAAAATATTACCTGATCCTGACATATGAATCTGTTTAAAATCGCACGCCTTATGAATGATTGCTATGATGGGAATATTTTTGGTCCACATCTAGTAATATAACGCATGGAAATTTAAATCATACGTTTTATTAAATCTTGAAAAAGAACCAAAATTGGTTCTGCTGAATAAAAATTTCGAGATTTGGATGTAAAGTCAAACGAACTGTGCGCAGATAACTCTTGAAAAATCAGTTACGTTTCAATTTCCAAAATTAATATCACATTCATTGGTCTGTGCTAAAACAAAAATAACAAGATATTCATTTAAAATAATTTAGCATTACATTATAGGAACTTCAACTTTCACTTCTGATTGTTTCATTCTGATTGGTTGAAATTCCTAGAATCGATTGTGTTTGAAAGAAATTCTTTCTTTTAATGTGAGATTTCAATGCGACTGAACGTGCTATAGAACTGCTCTGTGCCAATTGACCATAAGCGACCTTGTTTTCTATATTTGGTGACTTGAAATCTATTGTACTTCTTAGATTCTCTCTTGTTTCTTCATTTTATATATTAATCTTATTGAATAGCTTCATATTTTTGTTTACTTTTCAACCTTTCTGTAGCGTTAGGCTTAACTCTTAACGTTTTTCTTTTGGCTACTTTCTTTCTGCTCACTTGGCCGAACAATGCCAGATTTTAATGCTTTTTATGAGTCTTTCTTTTCAGATCGCCGCCAAGAAGAGGAACCCATGGACTGGGACGACGTCCCTTCCCTCCCTGAGGTAAGTGCACCTTTTGTTTTCCCCGTCCCCCACGGAAGATGAGGTCCCTCATCTCCGATCAGGTAAGTGAACCCCCTTCTCTTTCAGCCAACCGCTTCCCCAACATGAGGGCTCTCGTTCCGAAGGTAAGGACGCCACAGGCGCCCAAGGTGTCTGTGATGTCTATTGTTTTTAATGTAGTTTCTCCTATTACTTCTTATTTTGCTTCTTTCTTCATTTAATGTTTTTTTTTTTAAATTCTATTTCAGTTGCTATTCTACAGATATAGAGATAACCACTTTTGCGAGGATGTACTTATGGCAAAGAATTCTAATGTAACTAAATTTCAGAATGGATATCCTATGAAAAATATGCAGTCGATATGAACCTAATCTGATATCTTAGCTGTTTTTCTCTCTTACTTTAGACACGAAAATGTACAACGGATATATATATTTCTGTTAGATTTGCAGCGACCTTACAGCTCAACATAACGACTCCAAAACTGAACTGAATTGATTTATTATTATTATTGTAGCGTGCCTGGTTCCATGTGTTGTTGTTTTTAGAAGTTTACCTCTTAATTGCACATTTAATCTAAAGTTAATAAATGTTTATTGTTATTTAATTCAACCGTGTTGTGATGAAGAATGCCTAACCACCCAACGCGGCAGTGGTGACCCCTTTTTTGGACTTAAAAACACGTAAGCTATTCTGTTCTACTGGCGAATGCAATACAAATTCTTCTACTACGGATGATCAGCCCGTAGCGAAAGATTTTTTTTCTCCTTCTCCTCAAGGCCACTTGAAGCATCTGCTCGGAGATTCGTTTCGCTTCCTGCTTATTCTACAATATGACTAGTGAAACCGTTGAAGTCGCTCGTATTGCGTTGCGGCTGCCGCCGTTTTGGAAATCAACGTTCGTCTATGGATTGCGCAATGCGACCATGCATTCACATTCAGTGGTATCTCCAGTGATGATACTAAGTATTCTGCTTTGGTTGCGAACCTGGATGCTGAAACTCTCTCCTACGTGTCGGACATTGTGTTAAGCCCTCCGAACAGTGACAAATATCACACTCTCTCGCAGCGGCTCATCACCCAATTTAGCGACTCGGAGACTCAAAAAATTAAGAAACTGCTTACTGACCTTCAGCTAGGAGATGAGAAGCCCAGCCACCTGTTGCGAAAAATGAAAGAGCTGTCTAATGGCCAACTCCAGGATGACTTTCTGCAAAGTTTGTGGCTTCAAAGAATGCCACCACATATCCAGACTGTTTTATCTGCATCCTCAGAGCCTTTGGATAAACTGGCTATCATCGCTGATAAGGTTTCTGAGGTTGTTGGTGCATCCTCGACTATCTGTGCGGCCAAAACTGTTCCTCCACCATCCCAGTCATCTTCATGCAATGCTCAGCCAACCATGGACTCTCTCGCCAGGCAGATCCAAGAGCTGTCTCTACAAGTTGCTGAACTGACAAGAGAGCGCAATTCCTCTCGCCACCAACGATATAGTTCTGACCGCCGGAGATCACATTCACGCTCTAGGAGTGTCAATAGAGGAAGTGGCATCTGCTACTATCATCGCCGTTATAAAAAGCAGGCCCGCAAGTGTGTTTCACCTTGTGCATTTGTTCAAAAATAGTCTGTCATAGCTGGAATGGCAGAGCCCTCGAAACATACCAGCCGGTTATTTTTATTAGACCGCAAGTCTGGCCAGAAATTCCTCATAGACTCTGGAAGTGAAATCTGTGTCATCCCACCTTCTCCAACTATGAGTAAATCACCTCAGTCTAACTTCTCCTTATTTGCTGCTAATAATACCGAAATTCCAGCCTATGGTATGGTCCGTAAAGAACTGAACCTGGGTCTGAGGCGACCTTTTATCTGGACTTTCATAATTGCTGATGTATCATCTCCTATAATTGGTGCTGATTTTCTAAAGCACTTCAACCTTTAATCGACCTTAAGAAAAAAGGTTGGTGGATGTGGAAACTTCTCTTTTCACTTCTTGTGTTTTTTCAAATATTGTACAGCCCTCAATCCTCACTGTAGATGCAAACATCAGTTTTAAAAACATCTTATCGGAATATCCAGACCTCAGCAACCCTTCTTTAATTTCCAAATCAGCATCACATGGCACAGTCCACCATATTATTACTACTGGCCCACCAGTCACTGCCAGGCCTAGAAGGCTACACCCTAAACTGTATGATGCAGTGAAGGTAGAATTTGAATTTCTTCTTGCTCAAGGCATTATTAGACCTTCCAAAAGTCCCTGGAGTTCTCCTCTTCATGTTGTGCCCAAATCTGACTCTACAGTTAGACCTGTTGGGGATTACAGGCAGCTGAATTCTGTTACTGAGTTCGACAGCTACCCCATGCCTTATTTGAATGACTTTGCTCATGCACTACATGGCAAGAAGATATTTTCCAAAATAGACATTTTTAAGGCATTCCACCAAATCCCTATAGCTGAGTGTGATATTCCTAAGACAGCTGTAACAACTCCATGGGGTCTTTACGAATATACCCATTTGTGTTTTGGCCTTGTGAATGCACCACAAACCTTTATGCGATTCATGCATGAAGTACTAAGAGGACTTCCTTTTTGTTTTGTCTACTTGGATGATATTTTGTGTTACTCAGAAAATGCTGAGGAGCATCGTTCTCACTTAAGAACTATATTCCAAAGACTGAGCTCATATGGTTTAAAACTAAATATCTCTAAATGTGTATTTGGTGTGACTGAACTCATTTTCCTTGGCCACTTTATCACTCCTGATGGCATTAAGCCATTGCCTGACAAAGTTCAAGCAGTTCTTGAATACAAACAACCAGAGACTGTTGGCTCTCTGAGAAAATTTTTAGGACTGTTAAATTTTTATAGACGTTTCTTGCCCAAAGCAGCTGAACAACAGTATCTTTTAAGTGAATTTTTAAAAGGTTCTAAAGGTAAGAAGGACTCAAAGCCTTTAAACTGGTCTTCTGAGGCAATTACAGCATTTCAGAGGTGTAAACAAGCTCTTGCTGATGCTGCACTTCTTGCTCATCCTTCACCTTCTGCCCCGCTTGCTCTTCATGTGGACGCCTCTGATTATGCCATAGGAAGTGCACTTCACCAAGTTGTGGACTCTGAGCTACAGCCATTGGCTTTCTTTTCCAGAAAACTTACTTCATCTGAAAAGTCTTACAGTGCCTACGACCGTGAACTCATTGCTATCTACTCGGCTATCCGACACTTTCGGTATATGCTGGAAGCTAGAGATTTCACAGTGTTTACTGACCACAAGCCCCTCACTTATGCTTTTAGGCAAAAAGTGACAAGTGTTCTCCACGGCAGATCCGTCAGCTGGATTTCATCTCTCAGTTCACCACAAATATTGTACACATTCCAGGATCTGACAATATTGCTGCTGATGTTCTCTCTCGTGTTTCTGCAATCACCTTCCCAAGTCAAATTGACTATGACTGTATTGCTGAGACACAACAGACTGATCAGGAGCTTCACACCCTAATAGCATCTGGAACTTCCTTGGAACTCAAAAGGTAACTTTTCCCAATTCGTCTACTGAAATTATGTGTGATCTATCAACGGGCACAGCCAGACCCTACATCCCAAAACAGCATCGCCAAGATGTTTTCTCTGCTATGCATAATTTATCCCATCCTGGCATACGTCGATCAGTGCATTTGATGAAGCAGCGTTTTGTTTGGCCATCAATCTCATCAGATGTAGCTAAGTGGGCAAGACACTGCCTAGCTTGCCAAAAATCCAAAATTCATCGTCATACTAGATCACCTCTTTCATCATTTCAAGAACCTTCCCAACGTTTTGATCATGTTCATCTGGATCTCATTGGACCTCTACCTCCATCAAATGGCTACACCTATTGCCTGACAATGATTGACCGTTTTTCGAAATGGCCAGAGGCCCAACCTCTCAAAGACATAACTGCTGAGACTGTGGCTGAGGCCTTCTTTTTCCTCTTGGGTGTCTCGCTTTGGAACTCCTGCAATTCTCACAACCGACAGGGGCAGGCAGTTTGAGTCCTCGCTCTTCAAAGCTCTTAGCAAACTACTTGGTGTTCAGAAGTGTCGTACAACTGGATACCACCCTCAAGCTAATGGGATGATCGAAGAATCGCACCGCCCATTGAAAAGTGCAATCAAATGCCATGCTACTGAGCGTTGGACAGAAGTACTCCCTATCATCTTACTTGGTCTACGAGCTTCTCTTAAAGAAGATATTCTGTGTACCCCAGCTGAATTAGTTTTGGGACCACTATTCGACTGCCAGGGGAGATGTTTGACTCTTCAAGCCAGACGATGATGTTGCGAATTTTGTTTCGAAACTTAAGTCTCACATGCAATCACTTCACCCTAAACCACCAAAACACCATGGCAAACGTCCAGTTTTTATCCATCCAGGACTGTTGGAAGCAACACATGTTTTTCTTCGCCGAGACATGTTACGTCGTCCACTTCAACAACCCTATGATGGCCCTTTCAAAGTCTTACAAAGGAAGGATAAAGTGTTTTTCCTTGACATCAATGGTAAACGGGTATCTGTATCTATTGATAGATGCAAACCTGCCTTCTTTCTTAACACTGAGGACTTGCAACTACCTCAAACCAAGAATGAAACACCTGCTACTGTGGAACCTAATGCAACAGCTTCAACACCTGCTACTGTGGAATCTGATCCAACAGCTTCAACGCCTACCCAGCCATCTACACGTTCTGGTCGCAAAGTTCATCTTAAAACTAGGTATCGTTGACACTGGAAGGGGAGTATGCAGCGACCTTACAGCTCAACATAACGACTCCAAAACTGAACTGAATTGATTTATTATTATTATTGTAGCGTGCCTGGTTCCATGTGTTGTTGTTTTAGAAGTTTACCTCTTAATTGCACATTTAATCTAAAATTAATAAATGTTTATTGTTATTTAATTCAACCGTGTTGTGATGAAGAATGCCTAACCACCCAACGCGGCAGATTAATTTTTCGGTACTTACGTATCATCGCAACCTATTGGCGACATTACATGAAATTAAGAAGATGGATGCCAATTCAGCACGTACGACGCATAGAAAAACGGGATTGCCAACTTGGCAAGTTATTAATAGAGTTGGCGATAGTTGCGATAATACGTAAGTACCCATTTTTCATACGCTTTGACAAATATTTCTAATAAACTTTCTTTTTCAGAATTATTTAGTGTAACATTTTCCTGGTATTATGTTTGATAGAGCTTACTATGTTAGAGAGAGAGAGAGAGAGAGAGTACATTAATAATTTTTCGATAGATTTTTTTTTTACATAAATATTAAGGCATTATATTTTAAACTTGAATATAGAATATAACTTTTTAAACTTAATAGTTCATTGTAACACTGATTTTTTTAGAGGATCGTCGACGTTTCGAGTCATCATTCGAATTTACCAACGATTTTCGTTCCACGAGTAACGTTTATTTTCTTTGCAGGTTATTTTATAGACGTGAGGGTGTTCCCTTACACTCCCGGGGCTGCCCTGAGGGTTTGCTCAAGAGGGGCAGCCTCGAGGGACAAAGTAGCCGACCTCCAAGTGGTGTCCCTCGGGCAACGCTGTGCATCGAACAGATGACAGCGGCTGACGGGCTACTAAGTAAAGATAAGCTATTGTGCAGTTAGAACTTTCCAGAACAGTGGTAATGTCTACCAGTTGCGAATTTTTCCATTAGTGAGTGCAAAAGTTCGCCAAAATTTCACCCATGCGTTTTTTTTCTTCTATCATTATATTTTAGGTGTAAAACGAATGAAAATTCGTCAAAAAATGTTTGCAAGGTGCATGTAATGCAATATCAGAAGAATAAAAGCTTTGGTAAACGGTTGGTCGAATTTAGCTTTCGAAAAAGGGTGAGTTGTAGTGGAGATCTTTAAAAAATCGATCTTGTATAATATGTTTATCGTATGGAACTCCATTAAAATATCGCCAGATTTGGCTCACGCTTCACTACCTTTTCTCTATAGTACTTGTAACAACTTATTAATAGTAATTGGCCAATTTAGCGATAGTTAAAAATTGTAATTATAAAAAGGTATCCGACCACCTCTTTGCATATGCGGATTTTTTTTTCCCAGAGCCTTTATAAAGAAACAATAAATATCCTTAGTGATATAAATACTTTTCCTCGGGTATTTAACAACTCTTTACATTTTTGTGCTTTTGTAATTCACAAAAGGAGAGAAATGGAAAAATTTCCTTAACTTTGATTTTGCCTTCTTTTTTGTGCACCCTTTTCTTGATTACTAAATATTGATCCATTTGAATTTATTCTCAGTTGACATTCTTTAATGTGTTGTGCAATTCGTATCTGCATGTTTAATTAAATTTCAAAGGTTTCATGGTGTGAAATCTGCCTCTTATTTCAAAAACACGAATAATTTGTGCTCACATATTAGCACGGCGACCGTTTCCGCCTGAACATAAACCGTCGTGATATGTTATAAGAAAACCATTCCCGCCTATCCTCGAACACGCTGCTCTTGTTTATAAATTGACTCATTCTTCTGCTCATTATTTCTGAATAGAGCCCTTAAATGACGAACTCTCATGGTCATTGAAAATAGTATATGGAAATATAAAAGCAAGCAGTCGGCGCAATTTAGCGCTATTACTTTTCCATCGCCAAAAAACCGTGTTAAAGTAGGATTTTGCCAATATCAATTTTAAAAGAATGAAACATTTGCTCTTCTGGAAGATTTAATGGAAAGCGCAATCTAATGACTAAAAAACTCCATGTTGGAGTTTAACGAAAAATTCATTCGAAGCTATATAAAAAACAGAAAAGGTTCATGTGAAAAAGAGGTGCTTACGTATTATCGCAACAATCACCAACTCTATTAATGAGTCGCCAAACTGGCAAGCCCGATTTCCGATGTATCGCATGCACTGAATTGGCGAGTAGGCGCTTCGTTTCATATGTCGCCAACAGGTTGCGATAATACAAAAGTACGGAAAATACCTTTAACTACAATGCGATCAATATGTTGGAATTTACGGAGGTTAGATAGAGAACTGAGAGATATTAAACATTGCAAAGGTGTAGTGTAGAGTAGGATTTCTTAGTTCCCTATTTTAATGAAATAATAACAATAGTACTGCCACATTTTACAAAAAGCCGTATCTACTTTGTTACCTGAAGTGAGTGCATAACTTCTGAAATTTCACTCTAGAAATCGAGCGATGTATTTCAGATAGTCCTGTTCCAGGGCAGGGTACTTTTACATGTAATATTGTACAAGATCTGACGTCATCCAAGTTCATATCATTTGAAATATTAGCAGAACTACAGTTACTCCTCACCAGGATCATCTCCATCTTTTTTAATTGGACACGTTGGGATACCGTTCCAATATCCTCCTTGGTGCATATTTCATCATTGCCTAGTTGCCGCGTTCTAACTGGCTTCCCCCTACTCTGATGTAATGTAAACACTTTCACACAGAAAAAGTTAAAAGAATATGCAGAAAAATTGTTCACATATATTTTCCGGAGGAGAAAGGGCCATTCACCACCAAAGATTTTTTTTCGCCAACAAGGAGGGTTGATAAACCCGATTTCCTCGGATGCTCGCGACAGTGCTGTCTTAATCCGACAGTTGTCTTCTCAAGTGCATGTGGTAATGTGAGGATAAGAACGTCCTCGCAGTCTGTACTGAAAATCTTTAATAATCAGAGAGAGAAAATTACAGGCACTCTAAACAAGTATTGGACTCCGATTTCATTTCTGTGCTGGACATTAAAACAGGCAATCTTTTGCAATGTATTAAGATATCAGAACATCCTCGAGAATCACGAATGTTACAGACTGTTTCGGTCTAAGTATTGTATAAACAAATGTCAAGGAAATATTTTCCATAAAACAGGTCTTTTGACGGAAATGTACCTTGAAGTATTTTTTAGCCGCTCAGTTGCCATTTTAAATTGGACCATCATGTGGGAGAAAAAAAATTGATTCATCACTTTATAATGTCTTTTGAAATTCATGTTCTACAAATGTCGCCGTCGTGCGAAACTACATTTGCATTGAATGTTTTATTATTCCTTTAATTCTCTATAATCAAAAGCACACTTTAATAAAGAGTTCCTTTTTCATTTATTTCCCAGACATGCTTAGACGACGAAACCGACACCTGAGTGGCCCCCTCTATTTCCTTATCTATATCGCTTACACTATGTAGTTTCAAGGTTTTGGACGATGGTTAAATTACATGAGCCCCATCCCGTGGCACGACCATCTGAGTTGTAATCTACAGTGCCATCGGAGTGTTACCCCTCCGTTCGATTCTCGTTAAAACCTAGTTTTCGAGAAAAATAGTTTTCTGACGTATACTCTCTCGTTTGGAAGCGATGCATTGGAGTTTTAAGAAACATCCTATTTCTCCACTAAAAAGCTTCAGAGATTTCTATTTATTTGAAAGCATACATTAAGCATTGAAGTGTATTGAAAACTGGTTTTTCTGAAAATATTACCTGATCCTGACATATGAATCTGTTTAAAGTCGCACGCCTTATGAATGATTGCTATGATGTGAATATTTTTGGTCCACATCTAGTAATACAACGCATTGATATTTAAATCACACGTTTTATTAAATCTTGAAAAAGAACCAAAATTGGTTCTGCTGAATAAAAATTTCGAGATTTGGATGTAAAGGCAAACGAACTGTGCGCAGATAACTCTTGAAAAATCAGTTACGTTTCAATTTCCAAAATTAATATCACATTCATTGGTCTGTGCTAAAACAAAAATAAGATATTCATTTAAAATAATTTAGCATTACATTATAGGCACTTCAACTTTCACTTCTGATTGCTTCATTCTGATTGGTTGAAATTCCTAGAATCGATTGTGTTTGAAAGAAATTCTTTCTTTTAATGTGAGATTTCAATGCGACTGAACGTGCTATAGAACTGCTCTGTGCCAATTGACCATAAGCGACCTTGTTTTCTATATTTGGTGACTTGAAATCTATTGTACTTCTTAGATTCTCTCTTGTTTCTTCATTTTATATATTAATCTTATTGAATAGCTTCATATTTTTGTTTACTTTTCAACCTTTCTGTAGCGTTAGGCTTAACTCTTAACGTTTTTCTTTTGGCTACTTTCTTTCTGCTCACTTGGCCGAACAATGCCAGATTTTAATGCTTTTTATGAGTCTTTCTTTTCAGATCGCCGCCAAGAAGAGGAACCCATGGACTGGGACGACGTCCCTTCCCTCCCTGAGGTAAGTGCACCTTTTGTTTTCCCCGTCCCCCACGGAAGATGAGGTTCCTCATCTCCGTTCAGGTAAGTGAACCCCCTTCTCTTTCAGCCAACCGCTTCCCCAACATGAGGGCTCTCGTTCCGAAGGTAAGGACACCACAGGCGCCCAAGGTGTCTGTGATGTCTATTGTTTTTAATGTAGTTTCTCCTATTACTTCCTATTTTGCTTCTTTCTTCATTTAAGGTTTTTTTAAATTATATTTCAGTTGCTATTCTACAGATATAGAGATAACCACTTTTGCGAGGATGTACTTATGGCAAAGAATTCTAATGTAACTAAATTTCAGAATGGATATCCTATGAAAAATATGCAGTCGATATGAACCTAATCTGATATCTTAGCTGTTTTTCTCTCTTACTTTAGACACGAAAATGTACAACGGATATATATATTTCTGTTAGATTAATTTTTCGGTACTTACGTATTATCACAACCTATTGGCGACATTACATGAAATTAAGCAGATGGATGCCAATTCAGCACGTACGACACATAGAAAAACGGGATTGCCAACTTGGCAAGTTATTAATAGAGTTGGCGATAGTTGCGATAATACGTAAGTACCCATTTTTCATACGCTTTGACAAATATTTCTAATAAACTTTCTTTTTCAGAATTATTTAGTGTGTAGCATATCCTTTATTTTAACTCACTAGATGGTAGCACCTTACAAGGAAGTGTACATCTAGAATAGTACTAGTTTTCTCCGCTAGGGTTGCAGTATATATACGTTGTGCTCATGGGTAATCTCTCTCTCTCAACATTCGCAGATGATTTAGAACATGTGTCTACAATAAAGTTAAAGTTGTTAAGTTTTATCCGATTGCATCCTGATTGAACATTAACGCAACAAATCCTTCAATGGTGACCTGCATGAATAAGATATTATGGCATTAAAATAATGCTTTATTTTTAAAATTTTCACGAAATAACTAAATATTGCGTAAGAACTGGTAACCACGTGTAAGCTTCAAAATGAATGACGTAGGCGCCGTCAAGATACCGGCATATAACTTTCACGATCCTGCTCTCTGGTTCACAATGTGCGATAGCACATTCCAACTTGGCTGTCCCAAGGCAATAACAGACAGCAAAACAAAATTTAATTACATCATCGCACATTTATCACCGGAAGCCGCAACCATCATTCGTGACGTCATTGTGAATCCCGACCCTGTGGAGCCTTACGAAAAAGCGAGAACGGAGCTAATAAAAGAAGCGGTGAATCATCCCATCAAGAAATCAGGAAATTACTCATCGGAGAAGAACTCGGAGATAGACGTCCCAGCGAACTATTGCGCGTCATGAGGAGGCGCGCGGAATCTCATAGCGTTCCGGATGACCTCATGCTTGAACTTTTTCAGCAGCATCTGCCCACTCGTGTACAATCCATTCTTGCAGCTATAAGCCCGCTGACACTGGAGAAAGCTGCCGAAGTAGCCGATCGAGTCATGGAGGTGACTCAATTGCGGTAAGTGCCTGTTCCGTTTCCTCAGACAAAATTCCATTGAAAGCCATGTACTTGAAGAAATAAAAAATTAAATTTGCGCATTGATGAAATTTCGCGTAGCAAAAGTCGTAGTCGTAATCGTAATCTCCCATTTCATAAACGTAATCGCTCTAAATCAAAAACATACGAGCAGTGCTGGTACCATTACAAATTTGGCTCAGCAGCTCAAAAATGTCACCCTCCATGTAAATTCTCAAAAACGAGTCCGGTTAGGTATAATGGCGACTACTGCCTTGCCAAGAAATTCTCGTCGCCTTTTTATTCGAGATAGACGTACTAATGTCACATTTTTAATTGACACGGGATCTGATGTGTCCATAATTCCAGCAACAAAAACACAAAGGCAAAATAATTCACAAATGACACTTTCTGCCGCCAATACATCACCCATACATGTATACACAACTCAAACACTTTCTTTGGATTTAGGCTTAAGGAGAATTTTCCAATGGACATTTTTAGTTGGTAACGTTTCAACCCCAATTATCGGTGCTGATTTCTTGTACAACTTCCGTTTAGTACCGGATATAAGTAAGCAAGCATTGTTAGACTCGGAGACAAATATTAAATGTCATTGTATTTTAGGCAATAGTAGAATTCATTCAATTAAAACTGTGTCAGGAGATAGTGTTTATCATGAACTTTTAAGAAAATTTCCTGACATCACAAAACCTCCCCGGCCTGATCAAGAAATTAAACATTCCGTAGTCCATTACATCGAAACAAATAGTCGACCTGTAACAGCTAAAGCTCGCCGCCTCGCTCCCGATCGTCTCCGCATCGCAAAAGCGGAATTTGAGAACATGATTACTCTAGGTCATATGCGACCTTCCAAAAGTAATTATGCCTCACCTTTACATATGGTTCCTAAAAAGACAGCACAGAGTGGCGACCAGTCGGCGATTACCGTGCACTCAATGCTCAAACTATTAAAGATAATTATAGCGTTCCCAATATTTTAGATTTTACTTCTAATCTTCACGGTACAAAAATTTATTCTCACATTGATCTCGTGAAGGCATATCATCAAATTCCAATTAACCCAGATGATGTACATAAAAGTGCAATCATCACACCTTTTTGGGTTATTTGAAAGCACTCGGATGCAGTTTGGTCTTTGCAATGCCGCTGCTACATTTCAACGATTCATAGATGAAGTCTTGCGAAATCTTCCATTTGTGTTCGCTTTTGTAGATGACATTCTGGTCGCGTCTTCTTCACCCGAAGAACATTTACAACATTTACAAATTTTATTCACACGCTTACAACAATATGGACTATCTTTAAAGCCCTCTAAATGCATTTTCGGTGTAACTTCAATAAAATTCTTAGGCTTTAAAGTATCTGAATCAGGAATAGAACCCTTGTCGGATCGCGTCGATTGCATTTTAAATTTTCCTCAACCTACTACACTCACGCAATTAAGACGTTTCCTCGGGTTATTTAATTTTTATCGACGCTTTGTTCCCAAAGCTGCTCATTTATTAGCCCCACTAAATAAATTTTTGAAAGGAATTAAAAATTTTAAAAAGTCTAAAAAAAGTTTCCTGTAAAAATTTGCGTGATTCAATTCAATGGACTGAGGAGGCAGAGCAGGCATTTAATGATGCCAAAAACGCTTTAGCTGACGCAACTCTTCTTCGACATCCCATTCCAGGTGCAAAGTTAAGCCTTTGGACTGATGCGAGTGACAAAGCCGTAGGTGGTTCTCTTATGCAACTTTGCCAAAACAATTGGGAACCTGTTGCCTTTTTGTCAGTAAAACTCTCGAAAAGTCAGCAGAAATGGTCCACATATGACAGAGAACTCCTGGCAATGTATATTTCGGTCAAACGTTTTCGTCACATGCTCGAAGGAAGAGACTTCATAATCTACACAGACCAGAAGCCTCTCATGTATGCCTTTATGCAAAATCCTGACAAGTGCAGTCCACGGCAATGGCGACATCTAGATTTCATATCTCAATTCAGTACCGATGTTCGTCATATAAATGGTACCCACAACGCAGTCGCTGATGCACTTTCAAGAATTGAAGTGAATCAAATATCCAATTCATTTTTAGATTTCGAGGCACTTTCAAAGGCTCAACTAGAAGACAACGAATTACAAAGTTTCCAAAATGACGAGAAAATCTTCCCTTGTCTTTAAACGTGTGCCATCTCCAGTATCAGCCACTGAACTTATCTGTGATACTTCCACTGGCTCTCCCAGACCATTTGTACCACATAATTTTCGTAGGACCATATTTGAGCATTTCCACAACTTAGCTCACCCTGGTGTTGCAGCATCTTTCCAACTCATCGCATCCAGATATGTTTGGCCAAACATGCGGAAAACAGTGAAAGATTGGGTCCAGAATTGTATTGCTTGTCAACGTTCAAAAGTGCACAGACACACGAAGACACCTCTGGGCACTTTCGCCTTACCTGATGCAAGATTTTCACATATTCATGTGGATTTGATAGGTCCTTTACCATCATCAGAAGGAAAATCTTTTTGCTTAACAATTGTCGATCGATTCACTAGGTGGCCAGAAGCAGTAGCCATAGAGAACATTACTGCAGAAACAGTTTCTCGTGCCATTTTTGACACTTGGATCTCTAGATTTGGTTGCCCAGTTTACTTAACGACTGACCAAGGCCGACAATTTGAAGCTGCTCTTTTCAAAGAATTAACGAAATTCCTGGGCACAAACCGCATCAGGACCACATCATACCACCCACAAGCAAACGGTTTAGTGGAACGTTTACATAGAGTGCTAAAGAGCGCCTAATGGCTCATGAGAATATCAAGTGGACTGAGACCCTACCTGCAGTTCTTCTTGGCTTGCGAGTAGCTGTGAAACCCGACATCAATGCTTCAAGTGCAGAATTAGTGTATGGTGTTTCCCTCAGATTACCAGCCGAGATATGCACTGACACATCTTCAATGCCACTAGACTATGGATTTGTGCAACAGTTGAAAAACCACATGAATCATTTAAAACCCTTGTAAACATCCACTCATGGATTTTCAAAAATTTTTGTGCACCCTAAATTGGATGACTGTTCTCATGTGTTCCTCCGTGTTGACAAAGTTTCCCCATCATTGTCTCAGCCTTACACAGGGCCACACGAAGTTCTATCAAGGAATGACAAACACATAACCATTAATATAAATGGAAAGAAAAAGTTGTGTGTCACTTGATAGAGTTAAACCAGCATTTGTGTTCAAGGATTTGCCCGATACCATTCCTGATCCTATCATTAGTGCAGAATCATCACATCGCCATCCAGTGACAACAAACATGCAAACTACCAAATCAGGTAGACGGGTAAGATTTCCTCAGAGACTAATAACTGAAATTAAATAAACTATTCAAGTACCAGATGGACATATATATTTTTTTCTAGGGAAATTTGTTTGACTTTTCATATCTTATGATTTTCATACCTTTTCATATGTATATTTATGTAATGTAATTTCAAATATCTGTATGCATATTATATTTTCTTTTCAATGTAATTTTCAAGCATATTTCAAATAATTGTATTTGAGATTTTGCTCATGAGCATATCATATATCGTTCTTTCGATTCTCTCCATCACAGGGGGATACTATTGTAGCATATCCTATATTTTAACCCACTAGATGGTAGCACCTTACAATGAAGTGTACATCTAGAATAGTACTAGTTTTCTCCGCTAGGGTTGCAGTATATATACGTTGTGCTCATGGGTAATCTCTCTCTCTCTCTCAACACTCGCAGATGATTTAGAACATGTGTCTACAATAAAGTTAAAGTTGTTAAGTTTTATCCGATTGCATCCTGATTGAACATTAACGCAACAAATCCTTCAAGTGTAACATTTTCCTGGTATTATGTTTGATAGAGCTTACTATGTTAGAGAGAGAGAGAGAGTACATTAATAATTTTTCGATAGATTTTTATTTTACATAAATATTAAGGCATTATATTTTAAACTTGAATATAGAATATAACTTTTTAAACTTAATAGTTCATTGTAACACTGATTTTTTTTTTCAGAGGATCGTCGACGTTTCGAGTCATCATTGGAATTTACCAACGATTTTCGTTCCACGAGTAACGTTTATTTTCTTTGCAGGTTATTTTATAGACGTGAGGGAGTGTTTCCTTACACTCCCGGGGCTGCCCTGAGGTGTGCTGAAGAGGGCAGCCTCGAGGGACCAAAGTAGCCGACCTCCAAGTGGTGTCCCTCGGGCAACGCTGTGCATCGAACAGATGACAGCGGCTGACGGGCTACTAAGTAAAGATAAGCTATTGTGCAGTTAGAACTTTCCAGAACAGTGGTAATGTCTACCAGTTGCGAATTTTTCCATTAGTGAGTGCAAAAGTTCGCCAAAATTTCACCCATGCGTTTTTTTTCTTCTATCATTATATTTTAGGTGTAAAACGAATGAAAATTCGTCAAAAAATGTTTGCAAGGTGCATGTAATGCAATATCAGAAGAATAAAAGCTTTGGTAAACGGTTGGTCGAATTTAGCTTTCGAAAAAGGGTGGAGATCTTTAAAAAAATCGATCTAGTATAAGATCTTTATCGTATGGAACTCCATTAAAATATCGCCAGATTTGGCGCACGCTTCACTACCTTTTCTCTATTGGACTTGTAGCAACTTATTAATAGTAATTGGCTAATTTGGCGATAGTTAAAAATTGTAATTATAAAAAAAGGTATCCGACCACCTCTTTGAATATGCGGATTTATAAAGAAACAATAAATATCCTTAGTGATATAAATACTTTTCCTCGGGTATTTAACAACTCTTTACATTTTTGTGCTTTTGTAATTCACAAAAGGAGAGAAATGGAAAAATTTCCTTAACTTTGATTTTGCCTTCTTTTTTGTGCACCCTTTTCTTGATTACTAAATATTGATCCATTTGCATTTATTCTCAGTTGACATTCTTTAATGTGTTCTGCAATTCGTATTTGCATCTTTAATTAATTTTCAAAGGTTTCATGGTGTGAAATCTGCCTCTTATTTCAAAAACACGAATAATTTGTGCTCACATATTAGCACGGCGACCGTTTCCGCCTGAACATAAACCGTCTTGAAATGTTATAAGAAAACCATTCCCGCCTATCCTCGAACACGCTGCTCTTGTTTATAAATTGACTCATTCTTCTGCTCATTATTTCTGAATAGAGACTTGAAATGACGAACTCTCATGGTCATTGAAAATAGTATATGGAAATATAAAAGCAAGCAGTCGGCGCAATTTAGCGTTATTACTTTTCCATCGCCAAAAAATCGTGTTAAAGTAGGATTTTGCCAATATCAATTTTAAAAGAAGGAAACATTTGCTCTTCTGGAAGATTTAATGGAAAGCGCAATCTAATGACTAAAAACTCCATGTTGGAGTTGAACGAAAATTCATTCGAAGCTAAATAAAAAACAGAAAGGGTTCATGTGAAAAAGAGGTGCTTACGTATTATAGCAACAATCACCAACTCTATTAATGAGTCGCCAAACTGGCAAGCCCGATTTCCGATGTATCGCATGCACTGAATTGGCGAGTAGGTGCTTCGTTTCATATGTCGCCAACAGGTTGCGATAATACAAAAAGTACGGAAAATACCTTTAACTACAATGCGATCAATATAGTGGAATTTACGGAAGTTAGATAGAGAACTGAGATATTAAACATTGCAAAGGTGTAGTGTAGAGTAGGATTTCTTAGTTCCCTATTTTAATGAAATAATAACAATAGTACTGCCACATTTTACAAAAAGCCGTATCTACTTTGTTACCTGAAGTGAGTGCATAACTTCTGAAATTTCACTCTAGAAATCGAGCGATGTATTTCAGATAGTCCTGTTCCAGGGCAGGGTACTTTTACATGTAATATTGTACAAGATCTGACGTCATCCAAGTCCATATCATTTGAAATATTAGCAGAACTACAGTTACTCCTCACCAGGATCATCTCCATCTTTTTAATTGGACACGTTGGGATACCGTTCCAATATCCTTCTTGGTGCATATTTCATCATTGCCTAGTTGCCGCGTTCTAACTGGCTTCTCCCGACTCTGATGAAATGTAAACACTTTCACACAGAAAAAGTTAACAGAAAATGCAGAAAAATTGTTCACATATATTTTCCGGAGGAGAACGGGCCATTCACCATCAAAGATTTTTTTTCACCAACAAGGAGGGTTGATAAACCCGATTTCCTCGGATGCTCGCGACAGTGCTGTCTTAATCCGACAGTTGTCTTCTCAAGTGCATGTGGTAATGTAAGGATAAGAACGTCCTCGCAGTCTGTACTGAAATCTTTAATAATCACACACACACAGAAAATTACAGGCATTCTAAACAAGTATTGGACTCCGATTTCATTTCTGTGCTGGACATTAAAACAGGCAATCTTTTGCAATGTATTCAGTTGTCGGAACATCCTCAATCACGAATGTTACAGACTGTTTCGGCCTAAGTTTTGTATAAACAAATGTCAAGGAAATATTTTCCATACAACAGGTCTTTTGACGGAAATGTACCTTGAAGTATTTTTTAGCCGCTCAGTTGCCATTTTAAATTGGACCATCATCTGGGAGAAAAAAAAATTGATTCATCCCTTTATAATGTCTTTTGAAATTCATGTTCTACAAATGTCGCCGTCGTGCGAAACTACATTTGTATTGAATGTTTTAATATTCCTTTAATTATCTATACTGAAAAGCACACTTTAATAAAGAGTTCCTTTTTCATTTATTTCCCAGACATGCTTAGACGACGAAACCGACACCTGAGTGGCCCCCTCTATTTCCTTATCTATATCGCTTACACTATGTAGTTTCAAGGTTTTGGACGGTGGTTAAATTACATGAGCCCCATCCCGTGGCAGGACCATCTGAGTTGTAATCTACAGTGCCATCGGAGTGTTACCCCTCCGTTCGATTCTCGTTAAAACCTAGTTTTCGAGAAAAATAGTTTTCTGACGTATACTCTCTCGTGTGGAAGCGATGCATTGGAGTTTTAACAAACATCCTAATTCTCCAGTAAAAAGTTTCAGAGATTTCTATTTATTTGAAAGCATACATTAAGCATTGAAGTGTATTGAAAACTGGTTTTTCTGAAAATATTACGTGATCCTGACATATGAATCTGTTTAAAATCGCACGCCTTATGAATGATTGCTATGATGGGAATATTTTTGGTCCACATCTAGTAATATAACGCATGGAAATTTAAATCATACGTTTTATTAAATCTTGAAAAAGAACCAAAATTGGTTCTGCTGAATAAAAATTTCGAGATTTGGATGTAAAGGCAAACGAACTGTGCGCAGATAACTCTTGAAAAATCAGTTACGTTTCAATTTCCAAAATTAATATCACATTCATTGGTCTGTGCTAAAACAAAATAACAAGATATTCATTTAAAATAATTTAGCATTACATTATAGGCACTTCAACTTTCACTTCTGATTGCTTCATTCTGATTGGTTGAAATTCCTAGAATCGATTGTGTTTGAAAGAAATTCTTTCTTTTAATGTGAGATTTCAATGCGACTGAACGTGCTATAGAACTGCTCTGTGCCAATTGACCATAAGCGACCTTGTTTTCTATATTTGGTGACTTGAAATCTATTGTACTTCTTAGATTCTCTCTTGTTTCTTCATTTTATATATTAATCTTATTGAATAGCTTCATATTTTTTTGTTTACTTTTCAACCTTTCTGTAGCGTTAGGCTTAACTCTTAACGTTTTTCTTTTGGCTACTTTCTTTCTGCTCACTTGGCCGAACAATGCCAGATTTTAATGCTTTTTATGAGTCTTTCTTTTCAGATCGCCGCCAAGAAGAGGAACCCATGGACTGGGACGACGTCCCTTCCCTCCCTGAGGTAAGTGCACCTTTTGTTTTCCCCGTCCCCACGGAAGATGAGGTCCCTCATCTCCGTTCAGGTAAGTGAACCCCCTTCTCTTTCAGCCAACCGCTTCCCCAACATAAGGGCTCTCGTTCCGAAGGTAAGGACGCCACAGGCGCCCAAGGTGTCTGTGATGTCTATTGTTTTTAATG
This sequence comes from Trichonephila clavipes, assembly GCA_019973935.1. NCBI lineage: Eukaryota > Metazoa > Arthropoda > Arachnida > Araneae > Nephilidae > Trichonephila > Trichonephila clavipes. The sequence continues at coordinate 339,831 of BMAU01018877.1, read as the reverse complement.
TAGTTTCTCCTATTACTTCTTATTTTGCTTCTTTCTTCATTTAATGTTTTTTTTTAAATTCTATTTCAGTTGCTATTCTACAGATATAGAGATAACCACTTTTGCGAGGATGTACTTATGGCAAAGAATTCTAATGTAACTAAATTTCAGAATGGATATCCTATGAAAAATATGCAGTCGATATGAACCTAATCTGATATCTTAGCTGTTTTTCTCTCTTACTTTAGACACGAAAATGTACAACGGATATATATATATATTTCTGTTAGATTAATTTTTCGGTACTTACGTATCATCGCAACCTATTGGCGACATTACATGAAATTAAGCAGATGGATGCCAATTCAGCACGTACGACACATAGAAAAACGGGATTGCCAACTTGGCAAGTTATTAATAGAGTTGGCGATAGTTGCGATAATACGTAAGTACCCATTTTTCATACGCTTTGACAAATATTTCTAATAAACTTTCTTTTTCAGAATTATTTAGCGTAACATTTTCCTGGTATTATGTTTGATAGAGCTTACTATGTTAGAGAGAGAGAGAGAGAGTACATTAATAATTTTTCGATAGATTATTATTTTACATAACTATTAAGGCATTATATTTTAAACTTAAATATAGAATATAACTTTTTAAACTTAATAGTTCATTGTAACACTGATTTTTTTCAGAGGATCGTCGACGTTTCGAGTCATCATTGGAATTTACCAACGATTTTCGTTCCACGAGTAACGTTTATTTTCTTTACAGGTTATTTTGTAGACGTGAGGGGTGTTCCCTTACACTCCCGGGGCTGCCCTGAGGGTTTGCTGAAGAGGGCAGCCTCGAGGGACCAAAGTAGCCGACCTCCAAGTGGTGTCCCTCGGGCAACGCTGTGCATCGAACAGATGACAGCGGCTGACGGGCTACTAAGTAAAGATAAGCTATTGTGCAGTTAGAACTTTCCAGAACAGTGGTAATGTCTACCAGTTGCGAATTTTTCCATTAGTGAGTGCAAAAGTTCGCCAAAATTTCACCCATGCGTTTTTTTTCTTCTATCATTATATTTTAGGTGTAAAACGAATGAAAATTCGTCAAAAAATGTTTGCAAGGTGCATGTAATGCAATATCACAAGGATAAAAGCTTTGGTAAACGGTTGGTCGAATTTAGCTTTCGAAAAAGGGTGAGTTGTAGTGGAGATCTTTAAAAAAATCGATCTAGTATAAGATCTTTATCGTATGGAACTCCATTAAAATATCGCCAGATTTGGCGCACGCTTCACTACCTTTTCTCTATAGGACTTGTAGCAACTTATTAATAGTAATTGGCCAATTTGGCGATAGCTAAAAATTGTAATTATAAAAAAGGTATCCGACCACCTCTTTGAATATGCGGATTTATAAAGAAACAATAAATATCCTTAGTGATATAAATACTTTTCCTCGGGTATTTAACAACTCTTTACATTTTTGCGCTTTTCTAATTCACAAAAGGAGAGAAACGGAAAAATTTCCTTAAATTTGATTTTGCCTTCTTTTTTTGTGCACCCTTTTCTTGATTACTAAATATTGATCCATTTGCATTTATTCTCAGTTCACATTCTTTAATGTGTTCTGCAATTCGTATTTGCATCTTTAATTAATTTTCAAAGGTTTCATGGTGTGAAATCTGCCTCTTATTTCAAAAACACGAATAATTTGTGCTCACATATTAGCACGGCGACCGTTTCCACCTGAACATAAACCGTCTTGAAATGTTATAAGAAAACCATTCCCGCCTATCCTCGAACACGCTGCTCTTGTTTATAAATTGACTCATTCTTCTGCTCATTATTTCTGAATAGAGCCCTTAAATGACGAACTCTCATGGTCATTGAAAATAGTGTATGGAAATATAAAAGCAAGCAATCGGCGCAATTTAGCGCTATTACTTCTCCATCGCCAAAAAATCGTGTTAAAGTAGGATTTTGTCAGTATCAATTTTAAAAGAATGAAACATTTGCTCTTCTGGAAGATTTAATGGAAAGCGCAATCTAATGACTAAAAAACTCCATGTTGGAGTTGAACGAAAAATTCATTCGAAGCTATATAAAAAACAGAAAAGGTTCATGTGAAAAAGAGGTGCTTACGTATTATCGCAACAATCACCAACTCTATTAATGAGTCGCCAAAGTGGCAAGCCCGATTCCGATGTATCGCATGCACTGAATTGGCGACTAGGTGCTTCGTTTCATATAATGTCGCCAACAGGTTGCGATAATACAAAAGTACGGAAAATACCTTTAACTACAATGCGATCAATATGTTGGAATTTACGGAGGTTAGATAGAGAACTGAGATATTAAACATTGCAAAGGTGTAGTGTAGAGTAGGATTTCTTAGTTCCCTATTTTAATGAAATAATAACAATAGTACTGCCACATTTTACAAAAAACCGTATCTACTTTGTTACCTGAAGTGAGTGCATAACTTCTGAAATTTCACTCTAGAAATCGAGCGATGTATTTCAGATAGTCCTGTTCCAGGGCAGGGTACTTTTACATGTAATATTGTACAAGATCTGACGTCATCCAAGTTCATATCATTTGAAATATTAGCAGAACTACAGTTACTCCTCACCAGGATCATCTCCATCTTTTTTAATTGGACACGTTGGGATACCGTTCCAATATCCTCCTTGGTGCATATTTCATCATTGCCTAGTTGCCGCGTTCTAACTGGCTTCCCCCTACTCTGATGTAATGTAAACACTTTCACACAGAAAAAGTTAAAAGAATATGCAGAAAAATTGTTCACATATATTTTCCGGAGGAGAAAGGGCCATTCACCATCAAAGATTTTTTTTCACCAACAAGGAGGGTTGATAAACCCGATTTCCTCGGATGCTCGCGACAGTGCTGTCTTAATCCGACAGTTGTCTTCTCAAATGCATGTGGTAATGTGAGGATCAGAACGTCCTCGCAGTCTGTACTGAAATCTTTAATAATCACACACACACAGAAAATTACAGGCATTCTAAACAAGTATTGGACTCCGATTTCATTTCTGTGCTGGACATTAAAACAGGCAATCTTTTGCAATGTATTCAGTTGTCGGAACATCCTCGAGAATCACGAATGTTACAGACTGTTTCGGCCTAAGTTTTGTATAAACAAATGTCAAGGAAATATTTTCCATACAACAGGTCTTTTGACGGAAATGTATCATGAAATATTTTTAATCGCTCAGTTGCCATTTTAAATTGACCATCATCTGGGAGAAAAAAATTGATTCATCCCTTTATAATGTCTTTTGAAATTCATGTTCTACAAATGTCGCCGTCGTGCGAAACTACATTTGTATTGAATGTTTTAATATTCCTTTAATTATATCTATAGTGAAAGGCACACTTTAATAAAGAGTTCCTTTTTCATTTATTTCCCAGACATGGTAAGACGACGAAACCGACACCTGAGTGGCCCCCTCTATTTCCTTATCTATATCGCTTACACTAAGTAGTTTCAAGGTTTTGGACGATGGTTAAATTACATGAGCCCCCATCCCGTGGCAGGACCATCTTAGTTGTAATCTGCAGTGCCATCGGAGTGTTATTCCTCCGTTCGATTCTCGTTAAAACCTAGTTTTCGAGAAAAATACTTTTCTTACGTATACTCTCTCGTGTGGAAGCGATGCATTGGAGTTTTAACAAACATCCTAATTCTCCAGTAAAAAGTTTCAGAGATTTCTATTTATTTGAAAGCATACATTAAGCATTGAAGTGTATTGAAAACTGGTTTTTCTGAAAATATTACGTGATCCTGACATATGAATCTGTTTAAAATCGCACGCCTTATGAATGATTGCTATGATGGGAATTTTTTTGGTCCACATCTAGTAATATAACGCATGGAAATTTAAATCATACGTTTTATTAAATCTTGAAAAAGAACAAAAATTTTTTCTGCTGAATAAAAATTTCGAGATTTGGATGTAAAGTCAAACGAACTGTGCGCAGACAACTCTTGAAAAATCAGTTACGTTTCAATTTCCAAAATTAATATAACATTCATTGGTCTGTGCTAAAACAAAAATAAGATATTCATTTAAAATAATTTAGCATTACATTATAGGCACTTCAACTTTCACTTCTGATTGCTTCATTCTGATTGGTTGAAATTCCTAGAATCGATTGTGTTTGAAAGAAATTCTTTCTTTTAATGTGAGATTTCAATGCGACTGAACGTGCTATAGAACTGCTCTGTGCCAATTGACCATAAGCGACCTTGTTTTCTATATTTGGTGACTTGAAATCTATTGTACTTCTTAGATTCTCTCTTGTTTCTTCATTTTATATATTAATCTTATTGAATAGCTTCATATTTTTGTTTACTTTTCAACCTTTCTGTAGCGTTAGGCTTAACTCTTAACGTTTTTCTTTTGGCTACTTTCTTTCTGCTCACTTGGCCGAACAATGCCAGATTTTAATGCTTTTTATGAGTCTTTCTTTTCAGATCGCCGCCAAGAAGAGGAACCCATGGACTGGGACGACGTCCCTTCCCTCCCTGAGGTAAGTGCACCTTTTGTTTTCCCCGTCCCCCACGGAAGATGAGGTCCCTCATCTCCGTTCAGGTAAGTGAACCCCCTTCTCTTTCAGCCAACCGCTTCCCCAACATAAGGGCTCTCGTTCCGAAGGTAAGGACGCCACAGGCGCCCAAGGTGTCTGTGATGTCTATTGTTTTTAATGTAGTTTCTCCTATTACTTCTTATTTTGCTTCTTTCTTCATTTAATGTTTTTTTTTTTAAATTCTATTTCAGTTGCTATTCTACAGATATAGAGATAACCACTTTTGCGAGGATGTACTTATGGCAAAGAATTCTAATGTAACTAAATTTCAGATGGATATCCTATGAAAAATATGCAGTCGATATGAACCTAATCTGATATCTTAGCTGTTTTTCTCTCTTACTTTAGACACGAAAATGTACAACGGATATATATATATATTTCTGTTAGATTAATTTTTCGGTACTTACGTATCATCGCAACCTATTGGCGACATTACATGAAATTAAGCAGATGGATGCCAATTCAGCACGTACGACACATAGAAAAACGGGATTGCCAACTTGGCAAGTTATTAATAGAGTTGGCGATAGTTGCGATAATACGTAAGTACCCATTTTTCATACGCTTTGACAAATATTTCTAATAAACTTTCTTTTTCAGAATTATTTAGCGTAACATTTTCCTGGTATTATGATTGATAGAGCTTACTATGTTAGTACATTAATAAGTTTTCGATAGATTATTATTTTACATAACTATTAAGGCATTATATTTTAAACTTAAATATAGAATATAACTTTTTAAACTTAATAGTTCATTGTAACACTGATTTTTTTCAGAGGATCGTCGACGTTTCGAGTCATCATTGGAATTTACCAACGATTTTCGTTCCACGAGTAACGTTTATTTTCTTTGCAGGTTATTTTATAGACGTGAGGGAGTGTTTCCTTACACTCCCGGGGCTGCCCTGAGGGTTTGCTGAAGAGGGCAGCCTCGAGGGACCAAAGTAGCCGACCTCCAAGTGGTGTCCCTCGGGCAACGCTGTGCATCGAACAGATGACAGCGGCTGACGGGCTACTAAGTAAAGATAAGCTATTGTGCAGTTAGAACTTTCCAGAACAGTGGTAATGTCTACCAGTTGCGAATTTTTCCATTAGTGAGTGCAAAAGTTCGCCAAAATTTCACCCATGCGTTTTTTTTCTTCTATCATTATATTTTAGGTGTAAAACGAATGAAAATTCGTCAAAAAATGTTTGCAAGGTGCATGTAATGCAATATCACAAGGATAAAAGCTTTGGTAAACGGTTGGTCGAATTTAGCTTTCGAAAAAGGGTGGAGATCTTTAAAAAAATCGATCTAGTATAAGATCTTTATCGTATGGAACTCCATTAAAATATCGCCAGATTTGGCGCACGCTTCACTACCTTTTCTCTATAGGACTTGTAGCAACTTATTAATAGTAATTGGCCAATTTAGCGATAGCTAAAAATTGTAATTATAAAAGGTATCCGACCACCTCTTTGAATATGCGGATTTATAAAGAAACAATAAATATCCTTAGTGATATAAATACTTTTCCTCGGGTATTTAACAACTCTTTACATTTTTGCGCTTTTCTAATTCACAAAAGGAGAGAAACGGAAAAATTTCCTTAAATTTGATTTTGCCTTCTTTTTTTGTGCACCCTTTTCTTGATTACTAAATATTGATCCATTTGCATTTATTCTCAGTTCACATTCTTTAATGTGTTCTGCAATTCGTATTTGCATCTTTAATTAATTTTCAAAGGTTTCATAGTGTGAAATCTGCCTCTTATTTCAAAAACACGAATAATTTGTGCTCACATATTAGCACGGCGACCGTTTCCGCCTGAACATAAACCGTCTTGATATGTTATAAGAAAACCATTCCCGCCTATCCTCGAACACGCTGCTCTTGTTTATAAATTGACTCATTCTTCTGCTCATTATTTCTGAATAGAGCCCTTAAATGACGAACTCTCATGGTCATTGAAAATAGTGTATGGAAATATAAAAGCAAGCAATCGGCGCAATTTAGCGCTATTACTTCTCCATCGCCAAAAAATCGTGTTAAAGTAGGATTTTGTCAGTATCAATTTTAAAAGAATGAAACATTTGCTCTTCTGGAAGATTTAATGGAAAGCGCAATCTAATGACTAAAAAACTCCATGTTGGAGTTGAACGAAAAATTCATTCGAAGCTAAATAAAAAACAGAAAGGGTTCATGTGAAAAGAGGTGCTTACGTATTATAGCAACAATCACCAACTCTATTAATGAGTCGCCAAAGTGGCAAGCCCGATTCCGATGTATCGCATGCACTGAATTGGCGACTAGGTGCTTCGTTTCATATAATGTCGCCAACAGGTTGCGATAATACAAAAGTACGGAAAATACCTTTAACTACAATGCGATCAATATAGTGGAATTTACGGAAGTTAGAAAGAGAACTGATATTAAACATTGCAAAGGTGTGGTGTAGAGTAGGATTTCTTAGTTCTCTATTTTAATGAAATAATAACAATAGTACTGCCACATTTTACAAAAAGCCGTATCTACTTTGTTACCTGAAGTGAGTGCATAACTTCTGAAATTTCACTCTAGAAATCGAGCGATGTATTTCAGATAGTCCTGTTCCAGGGCAGGGTACTTTTACATGTAATATTGTACAAGATCTGACGTCATCCAAGTTCATATCATTTGAAATATTAGCAGAACTACAGTTACTCCTCACCAGGATCATCTCCATCTTTTTTAATTGGACACGTTGGGATACCGTTCCAATATCCTCCTTGGTGCATATTTCATCATTGCCTAGTTGCCGCGTTCTAACTGGCTTCCCCCTACTCTGATGTAATGTAAACACTTTCACACAGAAAAAGTTAAAAGAATATGCAGAAAAATTGTTCACATATATTTTCCGGAGGAGAACGGGCCATTCACCATCAAAGATTTTTTTTCACCAACAAGGAGGGTTGATAAACCCGATTTCCTCGGATGCTCGCGACAGTGCTGTCTTAATCCGACAGTTGTCTTCTCAAATGCATGTGGTAATGTGAGGATAAGAACGTCCTCGCAGTCTGTACTGAAATCTTTAATAATCACACACAGAAAATTACAGGCATTCTAAACAAGTATTGGACTCCGATTTCATTTCTGTGCTGGACATTAAAACAGGCAATCTTTTGCAATGTATTCAGTTGTCGGAACATCCTCGAGAATCACGAATGTTACAGACTGTTTCGGCCTAAGTTTTGTATAAACAAATGTCAAGGAAATATTTTCCATACAACAGGTCTTTTGACGGAAATATACCTTGAAGATTTTTTTAGCCGCTCAGTTGCCATTTTAAATTGGACCATCATGTGGGAGAAAAAAAATTGATTCATCACTTTATAATGTCTTTTGAAATTCATGTTCTACAAATGTCGCCGTCGTGCGAAACTACATTTGTATTGAATGTTTTAATATTCCTTTAATTATCTATACTGAAAAGCACACTTTAATAAAGAGTTCCTTTTTCATTTATTTTCCAGACATGTTTAGACGACGAAACCGACACCTGAGTGGCCCCCTCTATTTCCTTATCTATATCGCTTACACTATGTAGTTTCAAGGTTTTGGACGATGGTTAAATTACATGAGCCCCCATCCCGTGGCAGGACCATCTGAGTTGTAATCTACAGTGCCATCGGAGTGTTACCCCTCCGTTCGATTCTCGTTAAAACCTAGTTTTCGAGAAAAATAGTTATCTGACGTATACTCTCTCGTGTGGAAGCGATGCATTGGAGTTTTAACAAACATCCTAATTCTCCAGTAAAAGGTTTCAGAGATTTCTATTTATTTGAAAGCATACATTAAGCATTGAAGTGTATTGAAAACTGTTTTTCTGAAAATATTACGTGATCCTGACATATGAATCTGTTTAAAATCGCACGCCTTATGAATGATTGCTATGATGGGAATACTTTTGGTCCACATCTAGTAATATAACGCATGGAAATTTAAATCATACGTTTTATTAAATCTTGAAAAAGAACCAAAATTGGTTGTGCTGAATAAAAATTTCGAGATTTGGATGTAAAGTCAAACGAACTGTGCGCAGATAACTCTTGAAAAATCAGTTACGTTTCAATTTCCAAAATTAATATAACATGCATTGGTCTGTGCTAAAACAAAAATAAGATATTCATTTAAAATAATTTAGCATTACATTATAGGCACTTCAACTTTCACTTGTGATGGCTTCATCCTGATTGGTTGAAATTCCTAGAATCGATAGTGTTTGAAAGAAATTCTTTCTTTTAATGTGAGATTTCAATGCGACTGAACGTGCTATAGAACTGCTCTGTGCCAATTGACCATAAGCGACCTTGTTTTCTATATTTGGTGACTTGAAATCTATTGTACTTCTTAGATTCTCTCTTGTTTCTTCATTTTATATATTAATCTTATTGAATAGCTTCATATTTTTGTTTACTTTTCAACCTTTCTGTAGCGTTAGGCTTAACTCTTAACGTTTTTCTTTTGGCTAATTTCTTTCTGCTCTTTTGGCGAAACAATGCCAGATTTTAATGCTTTTTATGAGTCTTTCTTTTCAGATTGCCGCCAAGAAGAGGAAGCCATGGACTGGGACGACGTCCCTTCCCTCCCTGAAGTAAGTGCACCTTTTGTTCCTTCCCGTCCCCCACGGAAGATGAGGTCCCTCATCTCCGTTCAGGTAAGTGAACCCCCTTCTCTTTCAGCCAACCGCTTCCCCAACATGAGGGCTCTCGTTCCGAAGGTAAGGACACCACAGGCGCCCAAGGTGTCTGTGATGTCTATTGTTTTTAATGTAGTTTCTCCTATTACTTCCTATTTTGCTTCTTTCTTCATTTAAGGTTTTTTTAAATTATATTTCAGTTGCTATTCTACAGATATAGAGATAACCACTTTTGCGAGGATGTACTTATGGCAAAGAATTCTAATGTAACTAAATTTCAGAATGGATATCCTATGAAAAATATGCAGTCGATATGAACCTAATCTGATATCTTAGCTGTTTTTCTCTCTTACTTTAGACACGAAAATGTACAACGGATATATATATTTCTGTTAGATTAATTTTTCGGTACTTACGTATTATCACAACCTTTTGGCGACATTACATGAAATTAAGCAGATGGATGCCAATTCAGCACGTACGACGCATAGAAAACGGGATTGCCAACTTGGCAAGTTATTAATAGAGTTGGCGATAGTTGCGATAATACGTAAGTACCCATTTTTCATACGCTTTGACAAATATTTCTAATAAACTTTCTTTTTCAGAATTATTTAGCGTAACATTTTCCTGGTATTATGATTGATAAAGCTTACTATGTTAGAGAGAGAGAGAGAGTACATTAATAATTTTTCGATAGATTTTTATTTTACATAACTATTAAGGCATTATATTTTAAACTTAAATATAGAATATAACTTTTTAAACTTAATAGTTCATTGTAACACTGATTTTTTTCAGAGGATCGTCGACGTTTCGAGTCATCATTGGAATTTACCAACGATTTTCGTTCCACGAGTAACGTTTATTTTCTTTGCAGGTTATTTTATAGACGTGAGGGAGTGTTTCCTTACACTCCCGGGGCTGCCCTGAGGGTTTGCTGAAGAGGGCAGCCTCGAGGGACCAAAGTAGCCGACCTCCAAGTGGTGTCCCTCGGGCAACGCTGTGCATCGAACAGATGACAGCGGCTGACGGGCTACTAAGTAAAGATAAGCTATTGTGCAGTTAGAATTTTCCAGAACAGTGGTAATGTCTACCAGTTGCGAATTTTTCCATTAGTGAGTGCAAAAGTTCGCCAAAATTTCACCCATGCGTTTTTTTTTTTTTCTTCTATCATTGTATTTTAGGTGTAAAACGAATGAAAATTCGTCAAAAAATGTTTGCAAGGTGCATGTAATGCAATATCACAAGGATAAAAGCTTTGGTAAACGGTTGGTCGAATTAAGCTTTCGAAAAAGGGTGAGTTGTAGTGGAGATCTTTAAAAAAATCGATCTAGTATAAGATCTTTATCGTATGGAACTCCATTAAAATATCGCCAGATTTGGCGCACGCTTCACTACCTTTTCTCTATAGGACTTGTAGCAACTTATTAATAGTAATTGGCCAATTTGGCGATAGCTAAAAATTGTAATTATAAAAAGGTATCCGACCACCTCTTTGAATATGGGGATTTTTTTTTCCAGAGCCTTTATAAAGAAACAATAAATATCCTTAGTGATATAAATACTTTTCCTCGGGTATTTAACAACTCTTTACATTTTTGTGCTTTTGTAATTCACAAAAGGAGAGAAATGGAAAAATTTCCTTAACTTTGATTTTGCCTTCTTTTTTGTGCACCCTTTTCTTGATTACTAAATATTGATCCATTTGCATTTATTCTCAGTTGACATTCTTTAATGTTTTCTGCAATTCGTATTTGCATCTTTAATTAATTTTCAAAGGTTTCATGGTGTGAAATCTGCCTCTTATTTCAAAAACACGAATAATTTGTGCTCACATATTAGCACGGCGACCGTTTCCGCCTGAACATAAACCGTCTTGATATGTTATAAGAAAACCATTCCCGCCTATCCTCGAACACGCTGCTCTTGTTTATAAATTGACTCATTCTTCTGCTCATTATTTCTGAATAGAGCCCTTAAATGACGAACTCTCATGGTCATTGAAAATAGTGCATGGAAATATAAAAGCAAGCAGTCGGCGCAATTTAGCGCTATTACTTCTCCATCGCCAAAAAATCGTGTTAAAGTAGGATTTTGCCAATATCAATTTTAAAAGAATGAAACATTTGCTCTTCTGGAAGATTTAATGGAAAGCGCAATCTAATGACTAAAAAACTCCATGTTGGAGTTGAACGAAAAATTCATTCGAAGCTATATAAAAAACAGAAAAGGTTCATGTGAAAAAGAGGTGCTTACGTATTATCGCAACAATCACCAACTCTATTAATGAGTCGCCAAAGTGGCAAGCCCGATTCCGATGTATCGCATGCACTGAATTGGCGACTAGGTGCTTCGTTTCATATAATGTCGCCAACAGGTTGCGATAATACAAAAGTACGGAAAATACCTTTAACTACAATGCGATCAATATGTTGGAATTTACGGAAGTTAGAAAGAGAACTGATATTAAACATTGCAAAGGTGTGGTGTAGAGTAGGATTTCTTAGTTCTCTATTTTAATGAAATAATAACAATAGTACTGCCACATTTTACAAAAAACCGTATCTACTTTGTTACCTGAAGTGAGTGCATAACTTCTGAAATTTCACTCTAGAAATCGAGCGATGTATTTCAGATAGTCCTGTTCCAGGGCAGGGTACTTTTACATGTAATATTGTACAAGATCTGACGTCATCCAAGTTCATATCATTTGAAATATTAGCAGAACTACAGTTACTCCTCACCAGGATCATCTCCATCTTTTTTAATTGGACACGTTGGGATACCGTTCCAATATCCTCCTTGGTGCATATTTCATCATTGCCTAGTTGCCGCGTTCTAACTGGCTTCCCCCTACTCTGATGTAATGTAAACACTTTCACACAGAAAAAGTTAAAAGAATATGCAGAAAAATTGTTCACATATATTTTCCGGAGGAGAAAGGGCCATTCACCACCAAAGATTTTTTTTTCGCCAACAAGGAGGGTTGATAAACCCGATTTCCTCGGATGCTCGCAACAGTGCTGTCTTAATCCGACAGTTGTCTTCTCAAATGCATGTGGTAATGTGAGGATCAGAACGTCCTCGCAGTCTGTACTGAAATCTTTAATAATCACACACACACAGAAAATTACAGGCATTCTAAACAAGTATTGGACTCCGATTTCATTTCTGTGCTGGACATTAAAACAGGCAATCTTTTGCAATGTATTCAGTTGTCGGAACATCCTCGAGAATCACGAATGTTACAGACTGTTTCGGCCTAAGTTTTGTATAAACAAATGTCAAGGAAATATTTTCCATACAACAGGTCTTTTGACGGAAATATACCTTGAAGATTTTTTTAGCCGCTCAGTTGCCATTTTAAATTGGACCATCATGTGGGAGAAAAAAAATTGATTCATCACTTTATAATGTCTTTTGAAATTCATGTTCTACAAATGTCGCCGTCGTGCGAAACTACATTTGTATTGAATGTTTTAATATTCCTTTAATTATATCTATACTGAAAAGCACACTTTAATAAAGAGTTCCTTTTTCATTTATTTCCCAGACATGCTTAGACGACGAAACCGACACCTGAGTGGCCCCCTCTATTTCCTTATCTATGTCGCTTACACTATGTAGTTTCAAGGTTTTGGACGGTGGTTAAATTACATGAGCCCCCATCTGAGTTGTAATCTACAGTGCCATCGGAGTGTTACCCCTCCGTTTGATTCTCGTTATAACGTAGTTTTCGAGAAAAATAGTTTTCTGACGTATACTCTCTCGTGTGGAAGCTATGCATTGGAGATTTAACAAACATCCTAATTCTCCAGTAAAAAGTTTCAGAGATTTCTATTTATTTGAAAGCATACATTAAGCATTGAAGTGTATTGAAAACTGGTTTTTCTGAAAATATTACCTGATCCTGACATATGAATCTGTTTAAAATCGCACGCCTTATGAATGATTGCTATGATGGGAATATTTTTGGTCCACATCTAGTAATATAACGCATGGAAATTTAAATCATACGTTTTATTAAATCTTGAAAAAGAACCAAAATTGGTTCTGCTGAATAAAAATTTCGAGATTTGGATGTAAAGGCAAACGAACTGTGCGCAGATAACTCTTGAAAAATCAGTTACGTTTCAATTTCCAAAATTAATATCACATTCATTGGTCTGTGCTAAAACAAAAATAACAAGATATTCATTTAAAATAATTTAGCATTACATTATAGGCACTTCAACTTTCACTTCTGATTGCTTCATTCTGATTGGTTGAAATTCCTAGAATCGATTGTGTTTGAAAGAAATTCTTTCTTTTAATGTGAGATTTCAATGCGACTGAACGTGCTATAGAACTGCTCTGTGCCAATTGACCATAAGCGACCTTGTTTTCTATATTTGGTGACTTGAAATCTATTGTACTTCTTAGATTCTCTCTTGTTTCTTCATTTTATATATTAATCTTATTGAATAGCTTCATATTTTTGTTTACTTTTCAACCTTTCTGTAGCGTTAGGCTTAACTCTTAACGTTTTTCTTTTGGCTACTTTCTTTCTGCTCACTTGGCCGAACAATGCCAGATTTTAATGCTTTTTATGAGTCTTTCTTTTCAGATCGCCGCCAAGAAGAGGAACCCATGGACTGGGACGACGTCCCTTCCCTCCCTGAGGTAAGTGCACCTTTTGTTTTCCCCGTCCCCCACGGAAGATGAGGGTCCCTCATCTCCGTTCAGGTAAGTGAACCCCCTTCTCTTTCAGCCAACCGCTTCCCCAACATAAGGGCTCTCGTTCCGAAGGTAAGGACGCCACAGGCGCCCAAGGTGTCTGTGATGTCTATTGTTTTTAATGTAGTTTCTCCTATTACTTCTTATTTTGCTTCTTTCTTCATTTAATGTTTTTTTTTTTTAAATTCTATTTCAGTTGCTATTCTACAGATATAGAGATAACCACTTTTGCGAGGATGTACTTATGGCAAAGAATTCTAATGTAACTAAATTTCAGAATGGATATCCTATGAAAAACATGCAGTCGATATGAACCTAATCTGATATCTTAGCTGTTTTTCTCTCTTACTTTAGACACGAAAATGTACAACGGATATATATATATTTCTGTTAGATTAATTTTTCGGTACTTACGTATTATCACAACCTATTGGCGACATTACATGAAATTAAGCAGATGGATGCCAATTCAGCACGTACGACACATAGAAAAACGGGATTGCCAACTTGGCAAGTTATTAATAGAGTTGGCGATAGTTGCGATAATACGTAAGTACCCATTTTTCATACGCTTTGACAAATATTTCTAATAAACTTTCTTTTTCAGAATTATTTAGCGTAACATTTTCCTGGTATTATGATTGATAGAGCTTACTATGTTAGTACATTAATAAGTTTTCGATAGATTATTATTTTACATAACTATTAAGGCATTATATTTTAAACTTAAATATAGAATATAACTTTTTAAACTTAATAGTTCATTGTAACACTGATTTTTTTCAGAGGATCGTCGACGTTTCGAGTCATCATTGGAATTTACCAACGATTTTCGTTCCACGAGTAACGTTTATTTTCTTTGCAGGTTATTTTATAGACGTGAGGGAGTGTTTCCTTACACTCCCGGGGCTGCCCTGAGGTGTGCTGAAGAGGGCAGCCTCGAGGGACCAAAGTAGCCGACCTCCAAGTGGTGTCCTTCGGGCAACGCTGTGCATCGAACAGATGACAGCGGCTGACGGGCTACTAAGTAAAGATAAGCTATTGTGCAGTTAGAACTTTCCAGAACAGTGGTAATGTCTACCAGTTGCGAATTTTTCCATTAGTGAGTGCAAAAAATCGCCAAAATTTCACCCATGCGTTTTTTTTTTCTTCTATCATTGTATTTTAGGTGTACAACGAATGAAAATTCATCAAAAATGTTTGCAAGGTGCATGTAATGCAATATCACAAGGATAAAAGCTTTGGTAAACGGTTGGTCGAATTTAGCTTTCGAAAAAGGGTGAGTTGTAGTGGAGATCTTTAAAAAATCGATCTTGTATAATATGTTTATCGTATGGAACTCCATTAAAATATCACCAGATTTGGCACACGCTTCACTATCTTTTCTCTATAAGACTTGTAGCAACTTATTAATAGTAATTGGCCAATTTGTCGATAGTTAAAAATTGTAATTATAAAAAGGTGTTCGGCCACCTTTTGAAAATGTGTATTTCCAGAACATTCCCATAGGAACAGTAAATATCGTTATTGATAACAATCCTTTTCCTTTAGGTATTTAGCAACTCTTTACACATTTGTATACTTTTCTAATTCAAAAATGATTGCAATGTAAAATGTTTCGGTAGTTACGTATTATCGCAACGTATTGGCGACATTATATGAAACGAATCACCTGGTGGTTAATTCAGCACGTATGACATACAGAAAATCATGGTTGTCGTTTTGGTGATTTATTTATAGATTTGGGGAGTGTTGCGATAATACAAAAGTACCAATTTTTCCTTACTTTGATATTGTATTCTTTTTTGTGCGTCTTTTTCTTGATGATATAAATTTATCCATTTGTTTGTGCTTTGTCGACATTTTTAACATGTTTTTCAATTCCGAATATTCATGAACAATTAATTTTCAGGGGTTCCTGAATTGATAACTGCGAACTGGTTATTAGATATTTATTAGCCCGTCGACGGTTTCCGCTAAAACAAAACTGATGAGTTTCGTTATGGAAAAGTTTGCCCGCCTGTGATCGAAAACACCGCTCTTGTTTATAAATTGCATTATTTTTCTGCTCGTAGTTGGTGAATAAAGCCCTAAAACGATGAACTTCCATTATCCTATTGGATAGCATAGGAAAACACACACCCAAATAACGTTTGTTGCAATTTGGTACTATTACTTCTCGATTGCCGA
This sequence comes from Trichonephila clavipes, assembly GCA_019973935.1. NCBI lineage: Eukaryota > Metazoa > Arthropoda > Arachnida > Araneae > Nephilidae > Trichonephila > Trichonephila clavipes. The sequence goes on along the minus strand of BMAU01018877.1, from coordinate 323,671 downwards.
AGAGGCGATCTAAACTAGGATTTCGCCAAGATGTATTATTAAAAAGAATAAAACACATTTGGTCCTCTGAAAAGTTAAATGAAACACGCGGAACCCGTTTAAAGAGGGTGTTGAAATTTAAAGGGAAATTCGTTCGAATGTAAAGAAAATGTTGAATCGAAAATATGTTTAACTACATTACAATCAATTGGAGACAATTTATGTAGGACCAAAAAAGTAATTCATATTAAAACATTTCAATGTTGTGGTGTAGAGTAGGATAATAATAAAAGTGTTTCTTTAATTTATAGTGAAAATGTGATTAAAGAAATGCTGGTACTTGCGTATTACCATCACTGCAGCTAAATTGACACCACACGAATCGTGACGTTATCCATCAAAATATGACTGATTATATTTTTTCATAAAAAATACGTTAGAATATTTTTTGTTTTTCTATCAAGGTGTGATTGGCATTGCTCTAATTTGGCTACGGTGATGTTAATACGTATAAGTACCGTTTTTCTCTCAGATAAAATTACTCTAAAGTTGCAAGGAAGTGTTTTTTCACACTTCAAGGGTGCTGTCCCAGTGGCATAACATGCACCCCCGCCTAGCGGAGGGGTGCAGGATTCTAGGGCACCCGAAGATCCTGATATTATACTTTTGCAATCCTTTGTAATATCCAGCTTGGGGCTCCGAGCCTGATTTCACAGAGGGAGGGGCTTATTATTCTCCGTTATGACACTATGCTGCCTTTAGTAATTGTAGAAGAGGGCAGCCCTCGAAGGACCAAATTAGCTGACCTCCAAGTGATGTTCGTCGGGCAACGCTGTGCTTAGAATAGATGACAGTGGGCGACGGGCTTCTAGAGACAATTGTTTGGAATTGGTGACTAAAAAAGAGACTCGAAAATTCCACACATCCGTTTCTTACGTCCTCTATTTGTGTGATACTAAACGTATAGTAACTACAATGAAAAGTTTCCGAATCATAAAATCTCCAAAAAGAAACATGATAAGGATCTAATTTAATACGCTACGCAATTTCCTGCCAAATGGTAAAATTTCGCCATGCGAAGGCGATAACATTGCACAGGCCGTCAAAGATCTATTTTACTCGATTTCAAAATCATTCCAAAAACTAGAAGCATACCGATATCAAATTAATTCCCAGAATAAGAATTGTGCGCGTATATAAAAAAGAAACTTCAATCAATATTTAGATAATAAATTTTATCGAGACCGAGGTAAAGTTTCAGTTGAATTCTCTGACTTTTTTTACGCAAAAAAATTTCGTCAAGTAATGCCAGAGAAAAAACTGAATTTTTCAAAACAGCCATTTCGCGTTGAAACCTAAGCACGCGGTTTGATGCAAGTTTTTGCTAACTCAGCGCTCAAATCCTAATAAAATAAATGCCAAAAATTGTCGGCAAGTCAGGGGGTTCAACTAAGATCCAATCCAGGTGGGAAATTCTGTGATTTTCTTTAAAAAGATCGATAGACGAACACTTAACTTGGCATAAACTATCTGTTGGATATTTATTTTAAGTATCACCAAATTGGATATGTACTCGATATTTCACTTAACCAACATCTTTTTAGAGTAATACCATGCAATAATGCTGGCAGTAAAATTGATGGCAGAGTTGTTTTCGCTTTTGTTGTTTTCATGAGTGTTGTTGAACCCGAGCACTTTCAATTTAGAATTCTTGATGAATGCACAGCTTGTAGTTCAACTTTTGTGTTTAAACTTCGCCATTAAATGGATCACTGAACAAAATAGTATCATCTCAAACTATCTCATTTGAACCGACTCTCTTTCCTCCTTGGATTCTCTTAGGTGTATTTCTTCATCTAACAACATATTCCTCAAGATCTAAAAGTAATTTAAAAGCCTAAAAGATAAAAACATCTCAATAAATTTTGTTCGCGAATAAGCGGGTGTTTTTGAATATGAGCGGGCCGGTTGGCTTTAAGCCACCAAGTGCAAAATTGACATTGCTGTTAATATTCCTAAATCATTTTACAAGAAGATTCCCAAAGAAAGAATGGCGAAGTCTTGGAAACAAGAATATCTCATTTCAAATAAAGAGAGCTTAACAAAGAAATTTCTTCCTACCATTAATAAGAGACTGCCATGCTCAATCATTTTTAAACTAATTACAAAATAACCCAATGTCTCACTGGTCATGGTAACTTTAAAAGCTACTTGCACAAGTTTAATTTAGTTCCATCATATTCCTATGATTCAATATTGGTGGCGAGTAAAATGTAGAACACGTGCTCCTTCTGTGTTCCAAGTTTGCCAGAGAAAGAAATATTCTAAGACTGGCTTTCACGGGACTTAATATAAATTGGCCTCTGAATTTTCATCAACTTCTTTCTACTAGAAGTGCTTTTAAAAAGTTCTGTGAATTTGTTGTAAATATTTGTAATCCTTCATAACATTGAATTCCCCCTTCTTTCGTTTGTAATGTACGATACTCACTTCTGTGAGTTCCGTGTGATACTTTGTGATGCACGCGGATTTTATAATTATTTTCAATAAACACACACACACAAGTAATATAAAAAAAAATTTAAGTCAATTTCTACTTAGATCAAAGGAAAATTTTATTTTAGCTACTTTTTATTGAATAGTTACAATTAATATAAATCTGTACATACATATGAAAGAATCACAACATTAAGTGGTAATTCATTTTTATTTATTATCATTAAAGTATCGTATTGTCATCCAAAACAATCGTGTCTATAAAATTTCAGCTCAACTGAATGCTTTAAAACGTGAGAAAAAAAACCTTTTAAAGTTTTGACACAAGTCGCCAAAAATGATGCCAACGTGGCTGTATTTGTAATTCTTTAAATAATTAGTTTTAATCGATTAATTTTTATTAATTATAATTAAATTATTGTATTGTCATCAAAATAATCATGTACATAAAATTTCAGCTCAATTGAGCGCTTTAAAATGTATTTTATTAACGATTGAAAATTCCACCAAGATAATAAATAAATAAAAAAAAGAGATCGTGAGATAATAGTAGGAATTGAAAAAAATACCCATGTATGGGAAAATTGTGAAAACATTTTTCTTGTGTTGAAATGTGATGAATAGTGCTTTAGTTTTTATTCTGTGTTGTAATGCATTCAATTGAAAAAATTAGCTTTAGTTTTATTCTGATGCTGTAATGTATTAAATCGAAAAAAACTGTTTCTCGTAAATGTCTGTAACATGTACGTTGAGTAAGAAGTTCGTTATCGCTTGCGATTGTCGTCTTAAGACTACTTGAGAACCTAGGACCCTATGCAAATGTAGATCCCATTTGCGTCAGTTAAGTTCAGGATCATCTTAAAGCATGGGTCAACTGGGTCTGGGCCTCGGGGGGTGGGGTATCGTCCCGTTCTCGACTAAGCCGTAATAAGATCATGATTCGAATAATTTTAACGGTCAACTGTTATTTCCGGAAGTATTATCGGAAAAACTGGAAATTCAGGACTGTGCACTCGCCTTCGAAACTCTACGTACAGACGATTATCTATCGCCGGAGTAAGCATTACGTCGATCGCGATCGACCGGTGGACCGCCAAGACAATTTGGGACGACCGCCTGAAGATTAACAGTTAGTAATTATATAAGAAAATATTGGCTGACAGTACGCACACTAACTCTTCTACTGACTATAATTACGATAACTAACTTTAAATGAAAATGTTTTACTTTTTAATGTATTTCGAATTGTTTGATTATAAAAGCATCAGATATTATTTTATTTGTGGCTATCATTATGTTTGTGTGTGTATTTTGCGTTTTGCTTTAAACGCGGCATGGGTGTATCTTCGGGGGACAGAGGTCGGACTTTCGCCTGAAATGGATTTCCGTCTTTTTTTAAAGGAAAGCAGCACACCCCTTCTGTTCTATGCTGGGATCATGTGGTTTGTAATAAAAAGTATACATTCTTCTGTTTCTCTGTGTGTGTGTGTTCTTCCATCTCTCGTCTTTCATATGTACCTCAGGGTTCAACATACAACAACATTGTAACTAAAAGTTCATACTCTCTCTTAATAAGCTATTCCGTTCTTTCTATAACTCTCTTAATATATTTGGCAGAGATTCAACTAGCTTAATTGTCTTTGCGGTTATTTTGTTACATTCTTTTATTAGGACATATTTGATCATTTCTTCCGATGTTATACGCGCTCTCTGATAATCCACTCCTGATAATCCTCAAATCCCGGGCTGGGCAAGGTCAACTCAGTCTTTCATCCCTTTTGTGGGACGATAAATGAGTACCAAACTTGCTTGGGAAGTGAACACAAGGGGTTTCGCATCAGACTGACCCCTTGACCGAAACATCTGCACATGCACCCTATCGCCTAAGGTCACGTAAACTCAGATAGGCACAATATGACGGCCCACATCACATGGGCTGTTGCGCCACTGAGTTGAGTTCAGTGAATGACACTTGATGTTTGCACAGTTTTTTCACGTATTAATTCCTTAATTAAATTTAATTAACTAAAATAAAAAATTTCTTTATTGACCTAAGGTATGCGACTACGTTCGGAACTGTCATTTTAAAAAAGCGCATAAATAGATAATTTTCATGATATTTAGTGTCACTTCGATTAGAATACACGTTTTAAATTGTTTTAAGGACATTTTGACAAAAAAAATTATTTAAATACAATATTTAAGCAAAAAATTAACTCTGAATAACCTTTTTTCAAAATCTCCTTTTATAAAAAATGCTTCTAAAATAATATTTTGCTTATATAAAGTAAAGGCTTCTCCTAAGAGTCTTTAATATTTTTTTGAGAAATTCATATTTTCAGAGTTACAACCCATTTAAGTAATTATCGGCGTTTTTTTCTTAAAATTTATCCCCTCTGTTGTCGTAAAACATGGATAAACCCACTTCTACGATATATATTTCAAAAATTCTAGTTGAGCCTTTGTACAGAGGTCTGAGCTATATACAGGCAAAATATTATTATAAAAGAAGCACTTTTCACAGAAGGAGAATATTTGGAAAATGGGTCATTCTATGTTCATTTTTTGTCAAAATATCATAGTTAAACAATTTTTTATTGTAATATTATTCTTAAAACAATTTTATATACATTTTCTAATCTAAGTGGCACTAAATATCATAAATATTATCTATTTGTACGCTTTTGAAGAATCACGGTTCCGAACGCAGTCGGATACCTTAAATTTTTTTTTATATTACTTGTTTATAAGTTACAATTAAAATAACACTATTAGATTCAAAGAAAAATTCCTCGCAATCATCACCAAACGGTATTGCAGAAAAGTCCATTTTACAGTTGTTTTTGCTCTTATTATAAAGTCTATCTCGAATGCCTAATCAAACACTTTTCCCTTCTAACTGTCCCATGTTTTCAGCCCAGCCTTGTCAATTGTGAGAAGTCTCTCTGTCCCTAAACGTACTACCTCCACATCTGTGATGACCCCCTTGGGTCACACCTTGAACACCAAGATTAATTTGAGGCAAAGAACCACTAAGAGCCATTTTGAATAATAATAATATTTATTTATTATTTTACTTTTTTCTCAAAAAAAATCTCTGATAACATAATAAGATAATGTTACGTCACTTAAAGCGATTTGCCTTTATATTAAATTAAATTACTAAGAATGCAATTAATTAATAATCAAGCTTGTGATGTACCTCCCCTTGGAAATACATCCCTCGAAGCATCAGCGCGAGCTAGAGGTGTAGGGTTATCGTAAGAACTAGAATCAAACATTATCTTAATATGACTTTATTAAGATATTCAACTTAAACTTTGAACAAATATATAAATTAATGAAAGAGAGAATCTACGAGATGACACAATGCGCAACACACAATATAATACAGACCTATATCAATAATTGAACCGCCTAATCTTCAAATATAATTATAGTAAGTAATCAATCCTACCTTATATTATTCTGTAATAAACTTGTCTTTATCTACAGTAGTATGCAGCTGTACATTTAACTTCTAATCGATCACCAATATGTTTATCCACGACACGTAGAACTTGAATCTTGAACAACGAACTTCAATAATCATCTAATACCACAACGCACTTTTAATTGTCGAACATTCCTTTACACTACCATTGCATTGCCATTACGCTTACTCTAAGATCCTATATTTACCCTATATTATTTGCATCTCTTCACTTCTCGTTTCTTGGATTTGGTTGGAAAAGAGTTGCCATTAATTCTGGCCCAAAGAACCCAAAGGACTTGTTAAAGAAAAGACGCGTAAGTCGTCACAAGCTCAAGCTCAAGTAAGGTTTACCGAAATAGGAGATCCGAGAAACACACGTATTCGAATTCTTAACTTTCATTAACTTTAACTAAGTCGCTCAAATTGACGCTTACTTTAAGCGTACGTGAATTATATTTACCGCTGGCTTATATCAGCTTTCTGGTACGTCTCGCAGCACGACGTCTTCACGAATCTAATCACCTTGAATCTTCTAGTAATGCGTTTAAAGTTACTGGCTCAATAGCCTTCCATCATCTCTCTTGCTATCTCGCAACGTTCGACTTAAATACCTTATCTAATTTAAATATACCGTACCTCTTTTTGCAGTTGATTGGAAATAAGCGCGAATTTATATTCCCCAAAAAGACGCCTAAGAAGATTAGTGGAAAGGTTCCGTACAGATTCGTCACAAACCCTCCAAAAAGAAAACGGGTTTTATTCGAAGGTCACAAACGGCCTGAAAATAAATTACGTAACTAATTCTAGACTTGATTTATAGTTTCGACGACTTTAATATATATCTACCAATCGGATACTAAAAATTCTCCTTCCTTAAGGGAAAGAAAAAAACACGACCTAAAACTACACTTTAAAGGACGTAACATTTACAGAATTAGATTTCCCTACACCACGCCCATTTGACTCTGAGGCGAGGGAAAACCACCGAAGTGCTAAAAAACCTGCCTGCGTGGTTTACTTAACTACTTAAAAATCTACTTAAATATTATAGAAACATATTCGGACTTGCTTCTTTTGTTGACTATACAATACTCAGGGTCAGCTACCCTGAAATGAGAATTTCTTTGTGTGAAAAACAAACATCTATAGTATATACAGATTCCTTCATTTTTTACATAACATTTTCATATACATCAATTGAATCATCTGGTTACTTAACATTCCCATTCCATACATGCTGCGCTTGTTAGTATTAAATGTTAGCTCTACTTAATTACGCCACGTCCCAAGTCACCAGATGTGAGATAAAATATACACATACATATACATACAATTTCAAACATTTTTCAAAAAACAATAAAGCAAACAACCAAAGGAATTGTCGCATCTTAGCGAAGTCATACATAGAAGTAAACAAATGCATTCTTACAAATGTTTTCTCCATATTTATACAAAAAAAAAAATTAATACAAAAGCTGATTTTTCTCATCAAGAAAAAACACACTCATTGTAGTGCCCACTTTTTCTTGGCTTCTTAAATTAAAAATCCGACCGTGACTTGCTTCATTGCAATAATTCTTCCGACCACTTGTTCGAAGGGAGAAAAGAAAGAAACGATACAACCTGATATTTTTCTTTGTCCTTTATTCGCTCCTATCCACTGGATCTCCATCTAAGGCTTCCATACTGAGGCTCCTTCTCCTGATGTTGTTCTGTGGGATACTGTCGATTCCGATGTTCCTCCGCTCCTCTGGAAATCCTTCGGGTTGTCTTACTCGGCTGCGTAGGTAGTACGGACAAGGTCTCACTGCTGTCGCCTGTTTAGACCGGACAGGTCTCCTCTCAGCTGCCCTGTTGGTTCCGTTTTTAGTTGTCTTTGTCTCCCGGGCCTTGTTGTATTGTCCACTTCCTTCGTGCCTGCTCCCTTCTGTAGGTGGCTTGTCCTGCCTGGAATCTTGTTGATGAGAGGGACCTGCAATGGACTGTGATCCCTGGGAGGGGTTATTAGGTCTTCTATATTTATAATTTCGAGATGAAACCGAGGACGGAATTGCTCTTTTATCCCCTGTTTTGGTTCAGGGGTTGGTCTTTTCTGGTCCCTATGTTCGGACCCCTGCAGAGAACGTTTTCTGCAAATTTTGTACTTTAAATCCTTCCTGTCCCCTGATCCATTTGACTCTTATTTTACGTTTCAATATCGGATCCTCCCATCCGGCATTACCCTTACTTGATTTATGACCATTTCTCTCCTCACTCGAGGTTTTCCTAGATCCTTTGAATTTTCCTGGTTCCGATCTACTTGACCTATTACTCGACCTCTGTCCTTCATATAGTGTCTCAAGATGACTGTCCGAACTAATTGTGTCGGATTGTTGTGGACGGTAAACTCTCACCTGATCGCTATTAACTGTTACCCTTTTACCCTTCTTCAAAATAATTAAATTGTTATTCCGAACCTCCAACACTCTATATGGCCCTTCAAACTTATAGGCATAAACTTTCCAATCACTCTCCTACCCGCAGCACTTATAAAATGAGTTTGTACCAACACCAAATCATTTACTTTGATGCTAACTTCCCTTTTTTTCCGATTATAATACTTTCCGTATTTTTGTGTTGTTTCCGCATATTCTGCCTTGTTTCATCAAATAATTTCTCAATGTTTCTTCGTACATATTCAGCACCCTCTGTGACATTTATTAATTTGCTAAAAGTTGTTATAATTTTTCTGCCTAAGAATAACTCAGCCGGAGTTTTATTTATTGTCCCGTTCACCGAAGTGCGCAGTGCGAAAGCGAACTCATGAAGAAATCGGTCCCAGTTTTCGTGATTTTCTTTTACAAAACAGGCTATCATCTGGATTAAATTTCGATTAACTCTTTCCGTTAAATTCGCCTGTGTCCTGTATGTTACCGTTTTCATATATTTTATGTCCAACCTGTGACTTAGATGTTCAAATACCTCTGATATAAATTGGGGGGCCGTTATCACTAATTAAAGAAATCGGAGCTCCGTAACTTGAAATATAATTCTCAAAAGGGCGTTAGCTATGGTTTGGGCCGAAGCTTTTCGTAAAGGAATAAGCTCACTCCACTTAGTGAAATGATCAGTTATTACTAATAAAAATCTATATCTTTCGGGTCGGGATGCGGGGTAGGGGCCTAATAGGTCTAACGTTACAATTTCATTGGGATAATTCGATACTATCGGAATTAAACGACCAGCTGGTAGCGCGTTTTTGTAATTAAATTTTTGACACCGGTCACAGGTTGATACATATTCAAATATATATTTCCTCATATATGGAAAATAACATGTGTCGCGTAATTTTAAATAGGTCTTCCTCTTTCTCCTAGATGGCCTGCTAATGGCAGATCATGAAATTCTTTCATTAATGTTTCGCGAAGCGATCTAGGAATATACACTCTTAGTTCTCCAAGAGTTGTAGAATATTTCGCGTAAAAAAGAGTAGACCGTCGATTAATTTAAAAGTCCTGGGACCAACCCTCGCATACAGTCGCATTAACGGAATCGTCGTCTGGGTTTTCTAAATAACGATAGATGTGCCCAACTCAGGATCTTCCCTTTGCTCTCGCATGAGCTGTTCTCGTGAGTTTAAGGCGAGGACTCGAAGAGCTGCGCACTAAATTTGTGATCCATCCAGATTGCCTACTGGATTCCTAGACAATACGTTCCCGACAACGTTTTGGACCCCCGGTCGATGTTCCTATTCTATGTTGAACTCTGATAACTTGAGTGGCCATCTGATCATTCGACTAGATAAGTTTTCCCATTCGTTAGCTTTGTTAATGCCGCGTGATCTGTGATTACCTTCACCGGCAAGGATCCGAAATAAGTCTTAAACTTATTTAATGCCCATATCACCGCCAAACATTCGCGTTCAGTAACAGTATAGTTTCATTCCGCTTTATTGAGGGTTCTAGACGCGAATGCAATAGGTCTGTGGCTTTCACTAAGCACAGCACCAATTCCGACCCCACTAGCATCAGTAAATAAGTTAAACTATTCTGTAAAATTCGGCAATTGTAAAACTGGTGCCTCTGTTAATGCTCGTTTTATCTTATCAAAAGAATCCTGTGCTTCTGTCGACCAATTAAATTTAGCCCCTTTTCTTTAACCGATATAATGGTTCACATATATCTGCATACTTGGGTATAAATTTCTGATACCACCGCGCCATCCCTAAAAATTTCGACACTTCCTTGCTATTTTTAGAGGTTTCATTTCTGTGATTGCCTTCACTTTACTATGGTCTATTTCGATCCCTTCTTTATTAATTACGAGATCTAAATACTTCAATTTGTCGCGTGCGAAGTGGCATTTTTTCCTTATTTAATGTTAGCCCTGCGTCTCTCATCAATGTAAATACCTGATTCAAATGATCTAACTGTTCATTAAACGATGGAGATGTTATAATAACATCATCCATATAAACTGACACGAAATGCCCAATAACAGGTTTTAATATTATATCAATGGCTTTTTGGAAATTTGGCGCCGCTCCTGAAAGGCCGAAAGGCATTCTGAGGAATGCAAACGTGCCGTTGCGAGTGATAAACTCGGTTTTCTCGATATCTTTTGGACTAATCGCCAGTTGAAAATAACCACTTTTAAATCCAATGTGGGCATCACTCCGGTATGCGGAATGTTTGTGATTAGATCATCAATCACCGGTAATGGATATCGGGGGTATTTAGTTATTGCATTAAGTTTGCGGTAATCAATCGCGAATCGATACGCCTCAGGAGAATCCGGAGGAAGGCCATTATTCTTGCACGTTAAAAACTACTGGTGACGTGTATGGGGATTGAATAGGACGGATCGTATAGGACCCTCTTGCAACATTTTCTGAATGTGATAATCGATTATTCCTTGTTTGACCTGTCATATCTGTAGGGTCTCGACACTACCGGTCCCTTGTCCCCAGTATCGATTTCATGGTATAAAACATGAGTTAACCCTGCTGATCTGAAAATAGGCCTTTAAAACCATTAAATAAATTCCTTAATTTTTGCTTTTGCCCTTCACCAAGCTTTGTATCTGATAGATCAATTTCGACCGGCTTGTCCATTTTCTGCAACTGCTTAATTTGGTTATCTGGAATGATCAGCGATTTCTGATCGAAATCTAAAGTTAATTTGGACTCTTTCATAAAATCAATGCCTAAAATGCATTGGTACTGCATATTGTTAAGAATGTGAAATTTCCAGGTTTTCTGGAATTCTCACATCCGAATCTGTAATTCGACCCGACCTAAGTGACAACACGGTGCTCCTTGGGCCGTCACTACTTTATCCTTCGTCTTTTGACGAGGTCGATACGAAAAATATTTGCGATAGACCTCTTCTGATATGAAAGATTTCTCCGCCCCCGTGTCCCAAAGGGCTGTAATGAATGTCTCATTTAAAAGAATAGGGACATACGGTAAATCTACTGGAGTCATTCGTAATGAGGATACCCTAATAGTTTGGTGTTCTGTATCTGGAGGATTTTCCGTACCTCGCGATCGATCACCCCCATACTCGAATCGATCGCTTAAAAGTTTAAATATCTGTTTCGATCATTCTGACCCCTGAAAGTACTATTCCTTGAACCACCTTGTCGACCGCCTTGATTGTGGAATCCATGATCCGATTGACCACCTCGGCGTCGACCATCGAATCTCTGATTATCCGCAACACCTTGACTCTCAAATCTATTGAACTCTCTCCGTGGTCTACTATTGTCCGCGTATCTATTGTTACCTCTCGTTTCCCTTCGATTTTCCTGTCGATTCCTGTTAGGGAAACGATTGTTCTCGTTTGGTTTTATATCTCGGGATTCCCAACTCGAATCTCTGATCTTTCTATTTAGAAACCGTTCCTCATACTTATCCATAATTTGTAGGAGGTTAGATGTGGTTTGCGGATTCCTAACATCTACATAATCCAAAATCTGAGGTTCTAACCTACTAATAATATGATAGATCAATTTTTCCTCCGTCATTTCGAGTTTTAAGATTTTGTGAACAAATCGTACACAAAATCAGACGTTTTTGATATGCTTTTGAGAGGATGAATAGAAACGCGTTTCTAGCTCCGACCTATTTCTAGACCGGAGAACTGTTCTGACAACGCTTGCTTTAAGTGCGCGTAATCCGTCGCCTTGTCTTCAACAACCCTATAACCTAGAACCTCAAACCAATCTAGTGCCCGTCCTGTGAGATGACCCTTTAAATATGCACAAGCGAGTTGTGTGGGTATCTCGTAATATGTTAAGTTATTATCCATATTTTCCAAAAGTTCAACCACATTCTCCATCCCTGAAAAATACTGCCCAGGGATGATTCGAAAATTTGATCCGACTCTAAACTCGGGGATTTACTCGTTGGGCGCCACTGTGATGACCCCCTGGGTCACACCTTGAACACCAAGATTAATTTGAGGCAAAGAACCACTAAGAGCCATTTTGAATAATAATAATATTTATTTATTATTATACTTTTCTCAAAAAAAAAATCTCTGATAACATATAATAAGATAATGTTAGTCACTTAAAGGAATTTGCCATTATATTAAATAAAATTACTAAGAGTGCAATTAATTAATAATCAAGCTCAAGCTCAAGTAAGGTTTACCGAAATAGGAGATCCGAGAAACACACGTATTCGAATTCTTAACTTTCATTAACTTTAACAAAGTCGCTCAAATTGACGCTTACTTTAAGCGTACGTGAATTATATTTACCACTGGCTTATTTTAGCTTTCTGGTACGTCTCGCAGCACGACGTCTTTACGAATCTAATCTCCTTGAATCTTCTAGTAATGCGTTTAAAGTTACTGGCTCAATAGCCTTCCATCATCTCTCTTGCTATCTCGCAACGTTCGACTTAAATACCTTATCTAATTTAAATATCCGTATCTCTTTTTGCAGTTGATTGGAAATAAACGCAATTTATATTACCCCAAAAGACGCCTAACAAGATTAATGGAAAGGTTCCGTACAGATTCGTCACACATCCAATAGCAATCCTTAGCTTCTGTATCCCATGCTTCAAAACCTCATAAAGAAAGCATTCTCCTAAAAAACCATATCTAACACTTCAATACCAACTAAACCTAAAATAGAAATAAAGATGGCTCCACATAAACCTAGGAACCTGTACAATATACACTCCTGGCCACCGTAAATGCAACACCAAGAAAGTCAAGAGATAGCACAACAAAATTTATTTTGTAGATAACATGTTGACCAAGTATCAAATGATTAAATTTATAGACTTCTGTGAAGTGTGGTTCCTGCCAGAATCAGTAGTCATTGTTGGACATCACCGCTGCCCCACGCCTCGGCATTGATTCATAGAGACTTTGGATGTGTTCTTAGGCTGCAGCAGACCAAGCAGCTTCAACACGTCGCCAAAGTTGATCTGGTGTGGCAGCTGGAGTTGTAATCGGGGTCAATCGTTGAGCAACCATGAACCAAATGTTTTCTATCAGCGGAAGATCCGGAGAGCGAGCTGGCCAGGGAAACAATTCAATCTGGTGATTGATGAAGAACCTTTGGCCAATGCGTGCCACGTGTGATCAAGCATTATCCTGTTGAAATATGACTGGGGCCAAGCCCTGAAGGTAAGGAAGGACAACTGGCTCCAACACCTTGGAGATGTAGCGATGGCTGTTTAAAGTACCAGCAATGCGTACTAGAGGAGTGCGAGAGTGATATCCAATACCACCCATACCATAATATCTGGTGCAGGACCAGTGGGGTGGTGCATAACGCAGCTGTTCAGCATCCTCTCTCCACGGTGTCTGCAAACTCGAATCCGACCATCGTGGTGTTGCAGACAGACGCGTGACTCGTGAGTAAAGATAACTTCATTCAATTCTGCCACCCACATTCTTCTTTCATCGCACCATTGGTGGCAAAGACGTATGTGGTTCTCCATCAAGGGTAGACCAAGCAATGGACGTCTTGCAAATAGACCACTCTGCTGTAAATGACGTCGAATGGTACGCGCAGACACTGAATGATGTGTTACAGACTCAATGTGCTGTGCTATGGTTCATGATGTGACGAAGGCATCCGTCACTGCCATGCGCATAATTCTCCTGCCCTCATGTGAAGTGGTGCACTGAGGGGATGTGATCAACCACGTTGGTCCATCGTACCCTCCTGCATCCAACGGTAACATATATCCGCATTACAATTGCCTAGTTTCGTCCTACACGACTACCGATTTCCCTGAAAGATACTCCACAATTTCGGTAGGTCACTACACCTTCCTTTGTCGAACTCGGACACTTGATCAAAAGCTGATCGCTGTTTTCTACGAGGCATAACCGATCATTTTTTGGAAAAGCCACAAGAAAAACACAATTGCCGAACTTGAAATCGTCGAAATCTCGAAGCCTTAAATAGAGCTTTGAGGTGGCGCCACAGGCGCGCGTGATGTGTGTCTGCGCTGATATTCTAATATATTTGCATATCTCACCTCCGCTAATGAAAGTTGTAAATGTCATGTTATTTTCATGCTACCTTCAGAGTGTTGCATTTACGGTGGCCAGCAGTGTACATTGGATAAGGAAGACATGACTGTGTATGACAATCGAAGACTGGACTTCTAGAAATAGATATGAATAAGTATTACAAGTATACCGGGTCGTACCTTTTAACATCAACTAGAAATCGAAAACAAATTTTCTTTCAATAATACGTATCGAACTTGGTGGGGGAATCCCCCTACTAAACTCTGTATATATTTTATTTTATAGATATTGACTTATGTATATAATTTGAGATATGATACCTTATATATTTACCAAAACAAATTTAATCTAACTCTTTAGTGGTTTTATACTTTTAATGTTTTAAGGCTGTTTTCGCCATACAGTGGGTAAAAAAAGTATTGTCAATTGCCTGTAATATATTAAATTAGATAACAAAGGAAATGCTTGACAATTTTAACTGGATATAACGAACACAGGAAGTAATAAACACACAAATCTAATGAAACTTTTATTTTAATATGTCTTTTACAGAGAAAATATACAACAAAAACGTATTTTTGCATGTCAAAAAAGTATTGACAAAATAATAAGTAAAATATCAGAACAAAATCAGGATATGTTTAATACTTTGTATACATAACTTTTGCATTTATAATAGCTTGTAATCTATTCCTCATAGAGAAAACCAAAGTCTTGGCTGTACTATTGGGAATTTTGTCACATTCTTGCAGGAGTATACGCTTAAGTTCGTCTTTACACGAAGGCTTATTTTTCCTGACTTCTACGTCCAATTTGTGCCATAAATTCTTAATTGGATTTATGTCAGGCGATTGAGGCGGTGTCTTTAACTGGCGAGGAAAGTTATACAGTAACCACTCCCGGGTGAGGTTCGCTGTATGCTTAGGGTCATTATCTTGTTGAAACACAAATGATGTTCCTAAGACAAGTTTTTGGGCACTGGATTGCAAATTATGGCGCAATATGTCGATGTAGGTACGTGCTGTCATAATACCATCAATGAAGCACAGTTTACCAACTCCGTTTGCTGCCATAAAACCCCAAACTAAGACGTTCCCTCCACCATGTTTCACAGTCGGTGTTAAATGTTGTTTTTCTAGTTCGGTGTTTGGCTTTCTCCACACATATTATCGTCCATCACTCCCGAAAATGTTAAACTTCGATTCGTCGAAAAAATTACTGTGTTCCAAAACTCATCTGATAAATTAACATGAATGTAACGTACTGTAAATTATTTTCAAACCGTCCAACTATATCCAAGAAATTATCGTTTTGTTTTAATTTAGCTTGTGCTGTATGGCAACATTGTGTACTTTGTATTCTTTTTTGGATTGTGCTTTACCGTTAATAAAGAGAGCTGTGATATGAAATCAAGCTAAGTATTTGTATTTTAAAAGATATATTTTATGAACATATCGCTCATCTGGGGATCCCTTAGATCATTTGAGTGAAGAAAACGGCGTCCGCAACCATACTTTAATTGTCATTGTTTACAATGAGATTTTGCAAAATCTAATCTCTTTCTTATGTTTCTTTCCGAAATGAAAGGTTTCTTTCTAGCTGTCCTTCCATAATAACTTTCTTCATGTAAAAAATTCCGTATAGTCTGTACACTAAAAGTTTTATGCGAAGTATTAGCAACATCTTTGGCTAACTGGGGTACACTTATTTTGGGATTTTTCTTAACCTCTTTGATAGTGCTACGTTTCTCCCTTGTAGAAAATATTCCAGGCCGTCCACTTCTAACCTTATTTTCTGCGGATCCTGTCTCGTTGAACTTTTTTACAACACTTCTGACAGTAAATAAACGTATATTCAGTTGTATTCCTATAGCACGATAAGTTAAACCCTCATTTCTGAGCTGAATAATCATGTTTTTAACATTAACATCCATTTCGAAGCCATTTTATCACAGCATTAACAAAATAACGTTTTAAAAATTTTGAAATAGCACTGCAGACTTTAATACCAACAGGCTTTCTTATCAGTCTAAACACGTGACCTCAACATGACAAAATTTGTATAACAGTTAGAACTTTGTCAATACTTTTTTGACATGCAAAAATACGTTTTTGTTGTATATTTTGCGTACAAGGCATGTTAAAATGAAAGTTTCATTAGATTAGTGTGTTTATTACCTCCTGTGTTCATTATGTCCAGTTAAAATTGTCATTCATTTCCTTTGTTAGATAATAGGATCAATTATAGACAATTGACAATACTTTTTTTACCCACTGTATGCACGAGAGCGTGAACTTGACGCGGAGCACATTTTCGGACAGAAAAAGTGCCTCAATTTTTACAAAAATGTGTGACATTGCAACTCATGCATTTGTCTATAATACAGTGTTTCTAAAATTTCAAAATATTTCATAAATGATTAGTTAGGTTTCCTTTTAACATGTGAAAGGATAGCTCATTTAACATTACGGTATAGGAAAAAAGTGCAGAACACATTTTATAACCGAAAAAAATGTGTCAACTCGGATAAAAATGAGTAGTATGATAAAATAAGTGATTCTCTACAGGGGGGGATAGTGTAGCCATAATATATATAATATTAATGTTTGAGTACTTTTATCCGCGCGAATTTGTCTCTTATTCTTTAACATTAGCCGAAGATAGCCTTAACGAATGTTTGGCTCAGTTAAACCAAAATTGGCTCTTGCGCCAATAACCCTAACACTCACTAACTTCTGTCAGTCTTTTTTTTTAAAAAATATTTTAGTATGTTTTCCAAGTTTTTCGATAAACAGTATACGTAATGAACCTCATATTCCGGTCTACACTTAGAATAAATAAATCATTATTACGCCTCTGGAAAAGAAAACCTCTCAGACTTAATTTTTATTATTTCTTGAAGCAAGCAATCGAACATGTTAAGAGGCCTAACGTCCCCTCAACTGGTTTGTTCTATCTCACTCGCTGAGTGTTGATTATATTTGATATCTTTCGAAAAACGAAAAGACGCAACTATTGCATATTCAATGTTATACTCCCTCTTTCTCGATTCCAAAAGAATAACAACTCGGTTATCATTGCCAAGACATGAAAAAAAAACGAAATACGTTTATGAATTTTTTTTAAAAAAACAAGCTCCTGCCCTCCCCTTCCTTTTCTCGGAAATGAGATCTGCGTTTGAACCGAAGAAAGTGCTGAAAAAAAGAAAAAAAAAGGAGAGAGAAAAGTGAAGAGAACACAGTATTTCCATTTTGGGTCTACAGCAGCGTTCGCAAACCGCTAGAGACTGTGAGAGAGACCCACTTGTATCAACGCATGCTCTCGACGTGACGTCACCACTCGACCTCGCGTGACGTCATGGGAAGAATGCCGCTCTTTGATCCCAGTGATTATGTGGAAAGGGAAAAAAATCTTTTCAAGTGGAATCTCGCGTAAAGTGTGCTCGCCGTTCAATCTGCGACTTGATACAGACAAGTGGCTGCTTCCTAGGGTTGGGTATCTCTCTCTCTCCCTCTGTTCTTTTTCAGTAAATGCTTTGGAAGGTTCTGGAAGGAAACGTTGTTGCTAATTTTGTACCCCTGGACTCTTATTTTTTTAATAAGCAATTTAGCTTTTTTATTTATTTGAATTAATTAAAAACTGATAATATTTACAGATGTTAAATTTCTATGAACTTATAAATTTTCTTCATTCATAGATCAGACATACTTAACATTTTTGAATTGGAAAATAAAATATATTTATATATATTGAAATAGATTCCTCCAAATCAGGGGTCAGCAACTTTATGGTTGTGGGTAACCAAACCGATAAGATTCAGCGGGCCACACAGCAGGACATTTTTGAAACCATTCGATTCCCACGATACTGCACGCAGAGTTAGAGAATAGATTTCAATTAT
Source organism: Trichonephila clavipes (assembly GCA_019973935.1). Taxonomy (NCBI): domain Eukaryota; kingdom Metazoa; phylum Arthropoda; class Arachnida; order Araneae; family Nephilidae; genus Trichonephila; species Trichonephila clavipes. Next base: position 305,334 of record BMAU01018877.1, on the reverse strand, counting down.
TTTGATTTACAGTTTTATTATGCATACTTTTGCATCACATTTAAAGATACCTCTCAGCATAAAATATAACTATTTCTTCAACCAAAATAAGAAAAGTTCAAATTGTACATATGTTATGCATTTATAAACATATTTATTAAAATAAGAAATACACAACATATAATATAAATTTTTCCCTTCATTATAGTTAAAAACTTTAATGCGAACCTAATGCTTGTACGGCTCTACCTTCGTATCGCACAAAATCAGGGGTATAATTTGGGACTTTCAATTTGACACTATTCTCAGCATTCAGTAGTTAAATAATTTCTCTCTGCGGACTCGAAAATATTTTACATAGAAGGAAATATTTTACTTAAACATGTAGAACCAAATGCGGAAAGGAGGGTACATGCAATTTTCTCACTTCAAACACATCTCTCCAGCAATAACATTCAGTTCTTTACAAAATAGCAGTAAATTTATCTTTAGAGTAATCTTTCACAGATTTTTTTCGTATTTCCGTACATGTCCATATTTGTGAAGACGTTTGTCAAGTAAAGTTCATTACAAATGTATCCACTCCCATCCACTTAAAAGTTGACAAAATTGTAGAGTAGTGCCGAGTGCCATTGATAATTGTACCGCGGGCCGTAGATTGCCAACTCTGCTCTTATTAATAATTTGTTTGGTGACACTTAAAATGCATCATAATTTGATAATATACGCCTTATAATTGATATTATTCAAGTTGGACTTAAAAGCAATACGAGGTCTACGAATGTAGGACCTCATAATTTTAAACTTCAGTCAAGAGACGAGGACGACATTTTAGCTGACACCCCAATCTCCATGGTCTCCATAGCCAAAGCAACTTCCGACGAATTGAGCATGCATTACTTTTCTAACACTAAGGGTCTTTAGTGGAATCAGGATTCGAACTCGAGATTCAAATGAAAGATTGCCGGCTATGAGCTCGAGACCCTGATCCCTCTGCTACCGCGGTCACAATTTTCACTGTTCCAAACAATTTTAAAACGTTTTGTGAATTATGAACAGTTTGTTTTATGACAAAACGAATCCCGATAACCTTTTTTCTTTAGAGCTCTTTATTTGTGATTGTAAAGTTAGGGAAAATGAATGGTAGCGTGAGAGTTAAGAAATTAAATAATTGACTTACTTACATTACAGTTTATGATTACATTTAATTAGAAGTTATTCATACTAATAATTATTTCAAAACTATAGAATAGGCTATTTGTGAGGGAGGAGGTGAACGCACAACTGATCTCTTATTGGGGTGGGGACGTTTCTCTCTTACCTTTGAATTACACTCGGGGTTCCGGCTCGTCGGCGGAGTGGTGATTTTCTCACGGCCATCGGTTGTCGGGACGCTGTCAGATGAAAGATCCCGCAATATTTTTAAGGTACACATGAACGGTCCAATGCAATCCACATAAGGAAGACGATTATGCAGCTGTGGGGTTCGAAAACATCACAGTGATTAAAATCTTCAGCATATCTTAAATGAATGGATTTTTGAAAAAGGAAAATTTATCTTCTTCTCGCCCCCCTCCTTTTATTCGATTGATTGTTCTCTGATATCCCCCCCTAGGGTGAACATCTCTTTGAGTATCAGCGTAAGCTAGAGGTGTAGGATTAACGGAAAAACTAGATGCGTACATTATCTTAATATGGCTTTACTAATATATTTAACTTAATCCTTTAACAAATTAGATTATAATAATATATGTGAGAGAATCTACGGTAGCAAAACACACAATTTATATAATACCGAATTAACCTAACCCGGACCACTATCTAACTGACTCGCCTAAACACATTTCCAATACTGTGACAGATCCTAATTATTAAATAGTCAGTCCTACCTTGCCGTAGTTTGAGTAACGATCACAACAATCTTAGATGAAGCCTTGTAATTACTCGAGTGCAATGGTATGCACCTTGACTCAATGGATCTCTATCACGTATGATTTCTGTTCGTCGCCACGTAACGTTTTCCAAATTTCTTCACGCTTGAACCACGTTTTATATTTACATTCCTCAAATTGCCATAGCGCTTACTCTTACTTCTGATATTTAAAAGCTTTCCAATTTGCATCTTTCTTTCACTCTTAACTTCCTGGATTTGGTTGGAAAAGAGTTGCCATTAATTCTGGCCCCAAAGAACATGTTAAAGAAAAGACGCGTGAACCCGTCACATGCGAGAAAACATTCAAATATCACAAAACTATTAATGAAGTAGTATCACTTTTGAATTATCTTATGTGACTAAAATAATTTTAGAATCGGTTATTTTAACTGACGTATTATTGATTTTTTGTTGCATTATCGAAACCACAGTCCAAATCCTTCCCGAGTGTGTTGATTTTCCCCTCAAAAATTTCAAATTATCATCATTTTAAATTCAGTAACGATATTTTATTTTCATTTTGTAATCAGTATCTGACAAAAAAAAACATTTCATGTATCCAGAGATTCTACCTGCTACGAGACAAATTTCTTTAAGAATGATTGAAATTTGTATTAAGAAGTATCTGTTAGAAATATTGTGTGTGAAGTGACATGATCCAGCTTTTGAATTAAAAAAGCATTACAAATAATTAAACTTTCCCTCCAAAAAACGACCCGGAAAATTTAACTTAATATTAGACTTGAACTGTTTTTTCCCACACCATTCTTTACATTTCTTCCCTAAAATCAAGACTAAATTTTGTTGTTGTAACGCCACCTGTCTGACGTAGTCAGATTGAGGCACACGAAATTCATTAGGGCAAGGGGCTAAGAGACGCCTGTCGTTAATCGTAGCTTTGAGCACTATACAGGTGACAGAACGGTTTAGCACGGTTCCACTCCAATTTTGAGGAACAACACCCTGGGGAAAGGTCACGGCCCTCCCACCTTTTCTCCCCTCCCACCAACCTCACGAGAGGACCAGCGGTTCGACGGCTGTTTAGAGAACCCCCCTGCCGCGTAAGCACTATACATTTACAAACATACATGTCTTCTCAGGGATTTATGGAGACCACGCACCAGTGAGCTCTACGACCTTTTATAATCATGAGCGATATCAGCGATATCAGCGATTTTTATGGATTTCTCACCGACGCGACAATCAAAAGTCGCAGCCTGCGAAAAAACTCAGGGATACTGTTCACAGCATCTCAGCCATGCATAGCTCTATCTCAGAAGGTGCAAGTACACCAACCAAGAAGAACTCCTTCCTTGAACTCTACCAGATGACTTCTTACGACTTGGCTAAGAAAAAGACGAATTGGTAAGTGAGCTCAAAACCCTTCCCCATGTACAAGAGATGATTGCAAAGAGCATAAAATTCCCCCGATTGTTGAGGATTCTAACGTTAGTGAATCCACTTTGGATAAAACTAATCATAATGTCAAGAAGAAAAAACAAAATAAAAAAAAAGCGAAAAAATAGAACTAAGGAATCCTCGGAGGAATTTATTTTTCCGAAAAAGACGGCTCGGCCTGTCTCTCCCATTTCTACCCAGGACCCGATAGAAAGAAAAAATAATTTTTCCGATCTCGAACAGGATGTCGAGCATCCACTCCCCTACGAATGAAAATGTAATTTCCGAAACAATTACTCCCCCGACTAAACCCCCTACCCAGTAATGCTTAAAATAAAAGATAATTTCCGTGATCAGATGAAACTTATAATAAATAAATTCCCAAATCTCCGCAACAGAATCGTTGATGATGTAGTAAAAATGTTCTCTAATGATCATGAGGAACGCAGATCCTCATTCAATTTTTAAAAACTGACATAGATTTTGAATTTTACGTCATTGATGTTAAAAAGATAAGCCCATTAAAGCAGTAATTAAAGGCCTCCCCAACTCCTCTAAAACCGATGATATTACTAGCGACCTAGCAGATGTAGGTTTCAAAATTGAAAGCTGTACTCAGCTTACTTCTAAAAGAACCAAAAACCCCTCCCATTTTTCTTAATTATTCTCCCGAGAAATGCGCATAATAGCAAAATTTTCGACTTAACTCATCTAAGTTATTTACAAGTGAGAGTTGAGGGTTCCCTCGTTAGAGGAATAACCCAATGCTTCAACTGTAATAACTTTTATCATACCGCCGCAAACTGTCACATGCAACCAAGGTGCCTAAAATGTGGAAAGAACCATGCCACGAGAAACTGCCTAATTAAAGAAAGACAGGAAAATCCATTCTGCATCAACTGCCAAGACTACGGTCACTCGGCATGCTACACTAAATGCCCCAAATTCCCCAGCCGAAAAAAAAGGAACCCCTTTCGAGACCCCAAGAAAAAGCGAAATTTCGCCTCTAAATGGATTAAAGAGGGAATTTCCTTCGCTAACGTTGTTAGCGGCGAAGTCCCAATCAGATTCCTATCGATGACAAAAGAAGATTCCCCATGGATTCCTTAGTCAAGATAGTAACAATACCTCAGACTTAACTCAAGTATTAGAACTCTTCCAAATAATTTCTAATTTAGTCAAGAAAAATCCCCAAATCCTAGATCTACTCACTAAATTCAAAAAAAGCTAACTCAGACGAAGAAAAAACCTGCCTTCTCGCAGAAGCAAATTATGGATAAAGTTTAAACTTTATCATTTTAATTTTTACTCATTATAATCAACCTAACATTTTTCCCTTATTACTTTTATTTTAAATTTAATTTACTCTTCCATATTTAACTTTTAATTCTTTTTAAATTATCAAGTTCATGCAATCAATTCCAAGAGCTCACTTCCATTCTATCTCAAAGCCACACCACAGAACTGGTTTCAGCCAATCACATTGGATCTCTCTCGAAGTCACGCCCACCCCTCCAACAAAGTTCCAACACAACGAACATCGCAGTTCCAGATAGGGGCAGAAGATGCTGGCGCAGTCTAGATACCTCAGACTTAATAATCACCGTTAATCACCTTTCTCAGGGATTTGAGCCTAGGTGCTACAACACAGCAGTCAGCGTCGCTAGCCACTCTGCCGGATGGGTGACAGACTGAATTTTAAATTCCTTTAAATGTTTTCTTTTTCCTGTTTGAAAAATCATATTTTGTAAAATGTCGTAAACGTAACTTCATTGTACATTACACGAATTTGATGAAAAGAAAAATAGTATGTGCAATGTTTCAGTACAAAGACTTTTTAACGCTAAAACAATTTTTTTTAATTTAGAATTCATTTAATATTAATTGATCATTCATTTCAAGCCTTTTGAAATATTTGAGAGATTTTTTTTTCAAAGGCCTTTTTCCTTAAATTTTATCATGCGGGAAATTTCGATTTTAGCTACTGAACGAAAAAAAATTCAAATTTTGCAAAAAAATCCTTTATTAAAATTTGTATTCTCTCTCACTGTAAAAAAAAAAGTTTTTCGTGATGCTGTAATAAAATTCTTATGTACTGTCGCAACAACGCCAGCGTTCAAGATAACTCACCAAGTTGGCGACTCCGATTTCGCATGTGTCACACGCGCTGAATTGGGAACCGTTTCATATAATGTCGCCAGTACGGCTTCGATAGTACATTATTGCAAACCCTCGCAGAAAAGTATCACAACGATTGCCAGGACTGAAATTGTTGAGTGAGAAAAAAGGCGTTGTCTCATACGAATACTTATTAACCATCATAGGAACTAAATGCTCAATTTTCCAGTAAGCTGAAAGAACTGTAGATTTACCAAAATCCGAGGAATTTATATCATTGATTCCCAAAGTGGACCCCTAGAGGTATATGATAACCTGCAAGGGGTCTACGTCAGCAAAAAAATAATCTGGGGGTTCATGAGGCGTAAATGGGGTCTACGATAGTGGCTCTGATTAATGTTAAAAGAAAATGTATTTACACTAAATTTAATAAAGTTAATTTGCAGTTACAAAGTGCAGCATGTATATAATCAAAACAAGGACCATCCATTCAGCTTTTCTTGCCAGAATTAAATTAAAGATGTTTAGTATTGGACGTCGCGAATAGTAATACCACAGTAGACAAGGAATTTATTTGGTCACATTGAAGAAAATAGGCGTCAGATTACAAGATAGGCACTAAGTTCTTCAAGTAAATTTAAGAAACGGATGTCAGCAATTTTGGCTTTAAAAAGTCATACCTGTTACTTATTTCGCATTATGAGAAACACTTTAATTGCTTTTTCTAGTGAAAAGAGTTTCACCGTGGTTGCGATCCCCCCCCAAAAAACCTTGACGATACTACTAAAAAGATTTAGGGTTAAACTCGCCAAGATTGAGACGCCAAATGTTGAAAATTTGTTATTGAAGCGCCAGATTCATCCCTCCCATTCAAAGCATGTTTATTTTTGTTTGTTGCTCAGTTATTCTATATAACACCTATTTTATGTATTATTAAGTTTTAATTTAAAATTAATTAACACTTGGTTCTTAAGTTTAAAACTCTATACTTCCCTACAGTTAAAATTTAAAGTAAGTAGCTCTATACAGCTGTAAAATAAGACGCCTGAGTTCATAAATGTGCAAAAATTTAATATTAGGTAAGCAGGGGGTCTATCCAAAGACGAAAAACCTAGCAAGGGGTCTATGAGACTAAAAAGTTTGGGAATCTCTTATTTAAATCAAAGAAGTGTTGGATGATTCAGCTTCAGTGATGAATTTAACTGAAGACTAGTACCAAGAACGAATTTTGAGAAAAAAGAACAAATAAGTAGAACTAAATAATACTTGTAAATGACAGTTTTACAATTTGAGCGATGAATTTGAACAGTTGTATAATTTGTACAGTAAGGATTGGTTCGCCGTTAGGTGGATAGGGGCAGTAACATAACGGACCCCCCTGCAAAGTCAAGTTTTGGACCCAAAGCCGGATTTTACAAAGGATTGAAAACCATAATATAATGGTGTCAGTCAGGGTTTGCTCCTCCCCCCCTGCGATGCAGGGGTTGCGGGGGTGAACGTTACGCCCCTGGATAGGAAGTACCCTTCCCCCTTCCTAGTTATTTTAAAATTAATTTTGTAAATATACTTAATGATATATAAATATTAATTATAAAACACTGGTAACAATTTTTAAAACAGAGTTATGTTTAATTTTGAAAAAAAAGAAAAAAAATACCGGTAGGAATAGAAAAAAATTCTGTGAGAAACAGTACTCCATTTTTTTAAAATAAAATTTTAAATAATATCTGTTTTGTATCTTCAAAACGATTCACTCTCACACACAAAATTACATGAATGTGTTCATTAATATCTTAGGCATAAACAAAATTTAATATAGTCTGCATGGTACTCTTGAAGGAAATGCATTATTTTTTCATGATATTTAAGGTTAAATCAATCTTTGGTAAAGAGTTATAATACATACACAAATAGCAGACATCAATGGCTAATTACTAACCCGTAAAAATGTAGCAGAACACAATAAAAGTTAAATCAAAGATAAATAGTTGAAAGTTGAAGTTGAGTAGTTTTTGTCTTTTCTCTGTAGTGCGAATATTGTTGTCATATGTCTTCGGGCTGCGGGAGCCCAGTGGTCAAGGCATTGGATCATGGCAGGCATGTCATGAGTTCGAGCCCAGTACCACTAAAGACACACCGTGTAGGGCAGCGATGCACGTTAAATCTGTCGAGAGCTGAAACGTCCTCCCGTTGGTGTGGTGGGGCAATTAGGAGAGGGGGTGCCTGCTCAGGTGACATCCACGTCACTTTACCATGGTTCAAAATGACGTGATCCGTCGCCAAAAGCCCTCGTGTAGCGGAGCAGTGCGACGTTATTAATCACTCACGTCATATCTTCACGTCCATTTCTTGTCACTCTGGTTGAAGAAAGAAGGGGCAATGGAACAAATCTGACCCTTTTTTCTGACGTTTCTGCAGGTTTATTAGGTGTATCTTCTATAACGCTGGATTCAATGTCACTTTGTGAAGAATTGTGATAAAAACATGGTTTCAATCTGCCTAATATGTAAATTAGATGTCAGACCTAGAATTTGAAGCCAAGATTCCAAACTGAATTAGTTATACCAAATCTATGGGTAACCAGAAAATATTTTTTTTAAAAAAATAGCTTTGTCTTCTTTAGAATATCGTGTAATTTTAAAATTTCACCAACTTTAATAATTTTTTAATTGAAGATGTGAGACATTTTTTAAAAAAAACTTCTAGTCTACATACCAAAAAGAGAACAATGATTATCAATCCACAATTTATTGCGGAAATTTTCATAGCCACATTGATTGCAAAAGAAAGATTCTCTTAGTTGGAGGAAGTCTTCTGTAACTCCGAAGCAAACAAGACTCCATACGTTATAAGGACTCCTGAAACAGTTAAAAGCAACTGCTGGTTCACTTCAAACATTCCCCAACCGGTGAAACGCATCCTGAATCCAGAGCATGAATCGAAGAAGTTCAGGCATATCAACTTCTGGGGGCCCTCGGGATTCACACCACAAATTTCCTGGCTCATGTTCTTGATGAACACTTCGTTTCTTGCAACCTGAGAGCCACACATCGTCAACACGACGAACCACGTCGCGGTCCAGGAGAAGATGCTGATGGAATACGCATCTCGCATGTTTTGCTCGTCCGACAGAAAATTTGAAACGGAAGCACACACCAAATGCAAGATGCTTCCGAAGATGAGAACATAAACGACGAAGGTTACGAAAGAAACGGATTTTTCGATGTCCTGCTGAATCTTCCGTGCCATTGTAAACACTTCCAATGCTCTCGACATTTCTGCTTCACAAAAACGTCGCAAAAGTCCGAAACGGACCATCTCTAGATGCCGTAGGAATGAATGCACATAGGACAAGTAAACGAAGCAAATGACAGTCATCACCAATCCTGGAAACATATAAAAATTGATCATGTACATCATTTGGTGAGCACTTAAAATGATGGTGGGCAAAGCATATGAAGAAGTTGTGGAATTATTGGTTACCCTTACGAAGTCATATTTGTCAATGTTCTTCCAAATAATTGCCATAGAGCTCGCTGCGACAGATATTGGAAAGAAGATACACAAGCCACAGGCACACATGGCATATTTCCGTAAAGGGGTTCGGATCTGTGTTCGAGATCCAAAACTCATTGTTCCAAAGTCACGGAGTTTCGAAAGGGTCTTGAGTGTTCTGGATTTGTATGCAAAGAATGATAATCTCAGAAGCAGCAAGATAGCACTTATTGTAACAGACGTGATTCTTAGGGTTTTCGAGGCATATGGTCCTAAATAGATGCTACTATAAACTACGTATACCGCATATAAAATGAAAAGCGTTTCCACCAACAGCTTCGTGACTGATGTTGCTTTGACGAAAAGGCTCGTTTTTTGTTTTTTCACCTTTGGATTGAAAAAGAACGTCCCCGTAAGCAGGAAAGACTTCAAAATGATTCTAAATTCTGGTGCAATGTCCATGATAGTATCTAACACATAAGTCTATGTACGCAAATTTTGATTACTTGTTTGTAATGAGAATCAGATTTATATATAGTAGATAGCTTTTAGTTCTTCTACATGCTTCATTACAAGATAATGGGAGAACTAATTGTATTCAGTTACGATGGTGGATTTTTATAGATTCTTCTCTGTTAATAATATTGCTTGAAATCTTAAGAACAATAATCACTGAAGTTCAAGCCAAAGCATTCTTTCAGTCTAAACTTCATCTGAATTAATATTTTCATCTCTACTTCAATGATCTCTACCAAGAGATTCATATTAATATTATTTTTCATGTATCAGATGAAATAATATAATTTTGTGAGAAAGTTGTTTAGATGGGTATTTCTTGGTTTGTAAGCCCGTCGGTATAAAACAGAGGGTGATTTCTCAGTTAAAGTGAAAAAATGAAAACTATATTTTTAGGACATTTCTTTTCTCGTAAAATTTTCTTTCTAAGTATGAAGCAATTATTTCCTAATGAATAAAAGAGTTTTTGAATCAACTCAAAAGATAGATCTCCAAAATTTAACATATATATCCATTTCAATGTATGTTTATAAAAGAGAAAGCACGCCTTTTTTTTCCTTACGGCACGTAGAGGGTTGATTTCAACTTCTTTAGCGAACGAATTCTTCATTCATTACCACAGAAGATAAATATATTCAGTACTACTTGCTTGTTCTTATTAATGAAAACAAGAACGCAAATTAGAATTTAAAGACGAAACTAATATTTGTTTCAAAATATTACTTTTAACTGAGTCCTAAGTAAAAATGAGCTGATAAAAATTAGGTAACATTTTTTACCTTACGTATCGGATATAATCACGAGCTATTAGTGAATGATCTGGACTAAACTGTTAATACGTATTTTTTTGCAATAGTTTTTTTCATTCGACACATTAAAATAATTATATTTTCATCCCAAAATAAGATATCATTCAATACACCCATTAAGTTCGGCATTTTTTTTCTTCCAAAACTCCAATATGAAATGTCACTTTATTCGTGTCTCATTATAGGCAAACCGTGCTAAAATGATAGGAATATGATGAAAAGAGTATTGATTACGAATAAAAACAACAAACTTTGACAGAAAAAAAGAGAGCAACTTAATTGATCTCCAAGCGTCTGTGAAAATATTCCGCTTAAGAATTACAAACAAGATACGAAATGAAAATGGCACAGTTCGAGCGATATACTTTGATTAGTTAACTAAAATTTTTTTATTTTTATCTTGTCGGTTAAACAACTTATTAGTAACCATAGAGATTTTATTGAAGATTATATAAATTTGAAATTGAAAAGGAACTTTATTATACATATATTTCATGCCATATTTATGGCATAGAACAGACTTTTACATGGCACGGTCTACTTTTAATTTTTTTCAAGGTGTTGTGGTCCTCCTTGTGACGTAGGAGTGATGAGCAACAAAAAAATTCAACAAAATTTGTATTTTAACAATAATAAATACAGCATATTTGTGTACTTCCCTACGTAACTACAGTAGAAAAATTTACTCTTTTTAAACTAAGCTTTAAGTAAAACGCAAAAAATACAAACATAATAACTATTTCCATAAAATTAATAATGTCAAATGATGCATTTTCAAATAATTCACAATACATTAAAAAATAAATAATTTTCACTTAAAATTAATTCTCATAGCTACAGTCATGAGACTTCATATTACCCCCCTCCCCACCATAGCTACACAGTCATGAGACTATAGCTATGGTGGGAGGGGTAATATGAAGTCTAGTCATAGACTTAGACTTCATATTACCCACCCACTAACCCCTAATCTTGAATACCTCGGTATATAATTACTAAATGCTGATCTTACACTGTTTTCTAAGTGGTCGTCTGTGAAACGGGAATCATATGTTGTTTTAATTACACATTCTTCTTTCAACATTGTGACAAATCTATACGGAACTTTATCACTAACCTTCTGAGTCGACCTTTTTAGGAAATTAATTCCCTACCTATTTCCAATCAACTCCAAAAAAAAAAAAAAAAAGCGGACAGGATTCCTTGTTATATATGCAGATTAGATAAAGTATTTAAGTCAAACGGAATAGTAAAGTTCGAGCAGTAGGAGATAGAATTTGAAGCATAAAGTTATAGTGAATTTGAATTGAAGATTTCTTGTTGGAGATAATTTAATCTCAAGAAGAGTTGAGATTCCGTTGGTAATTATAGATTTATAATTAAAGTCTCATTAAAGTTGTAGGAGTGAGATTAAAGTTAAATGTTCAATGAGAACATTATTAAATATAATTCTGGGATCTCTTATCGTGGTAATCTCTGCGTGATCGTTATTTAATAAATTAATTAATTGGATCATTAATTAATTAAGTTAATTTAAAGGATATTACCTTTAAAACCTCATAATACTAGTTAGATAAATTTGTCAATAAGTCTTTTGATTCTATTTGGATAAGATAACCAAATAAAGAAAGTTGTTTATAAAAATGGCTACTGGTTCTTACATGACTCCTATTTATTCTCGTTCTCAAAGTGAGGTCCTAGGAGACCTTCACAATATGTAGATTCACACAGAAAGGTAATACGAAAGAATGATGTTAAATGAATTGCGCGCAGGTTTTTTTTTAAATTGAGATACTTTGCTTTGTTCACTAGATTCCAAAAGTTATTCCTTAAAAACTACGTCCTTTTGAAGGAGAAAATAAATTTATTTTCCTCGAGAGTGTAACGGCGTGGCACATAGTACACAAAGGCTTGACGCATAGCACACGATAGATTAGAAAGAGGGCGCTGCTGTGAACTGTTTTGGTTTTTGAGCGGGAAGGAGAGAAAAAGAAGACTCTCGAACGTAAAATGGAGGAAGCTGCTTGTAGTTCCTGATGTAATTTTTTAATTGTAAATGAAATTATTAGTATAGTGATGTGTTTGAAGGAAATAATAAAACGGTAAATCCGGTTAATTAGAGCTCATTAATTCACCCACAAGACGATCTTACAAGAGATAGAGAGAACCTGTAACATATTTTTAGTTATATTTTTTCCATGAGTGCAATTTTTGATTCTAGCACACTACTAAATTTTTACTAAATTAAACTGTCTACTAAATTTTTTTTTTTTTTTTTTTAAAAGTCTCTCAAATTTGGATTGCAGTTTTATTCACGGGGGTTTCCATTATCTTGATAACCATCTGTGTTTCTTTTAATACCCACGTCTAAGAAAAAGTTTATGTAAAGGCGGTCCACCGGTCGATCGCGATCGACTTAATGCCCACCCTAGGCATAGAAGTAGAAATGTGCGATATCAAAAATCTTCTGCAAAAGATATAAAAATATTAATTGAGATAAAGAAAAAATTAACCATTTTGATCAAAGGCATGAACTACAGTGAAAAAGTAAAATATGTGAATTCTGGTTTTTTTAATTATTTTTCAAGGTGTCTGTCTACCTTTGATGCCAATTTCATAAATAAAATATCCAGAAAAAATATAATATTGTAGCATATATATTTAAAAAAACCCGTACTAAAAATTTATTTTCACTACAATAACTTTCATGAATATGTTAAAACAAAATGAGAAAATCAAATAAAAAAAACCTGTTTACGAAAATATTTTACAAAACAATTATTTCAATAAGAATGCCATAAAATTCTATAACATATTGAAAATTGTAATATCTATGTATTAAACTAAAACAATGCCGTGAAAAACTGATTTTTTAGAATGTTGAATGATACGTAAAATATTTCGTAGATTTTTGCAAGTTTAGTAAAATGTTACCGGCAAAGTATGTGAATTCAGGTATTGTATAGAATGCCGGAAACTAGGCGGCAATGTATGAAATGATTCACATTTTACACATTGCTTAGGTATTCTATAGAGTTCCTAATGAGAAACCGGCAAAGTATGGAATACATCTCCGAACCGTTTTGAATAACGTATGGCAAGGTACTTGACTTTTAACGCGTGCCTCGGGCTCACAGAATTTATCAGTTGCACTCTTTGCAGTTTGTTCGGGAGCGTCAGAATGCGCAATTTTACTTAAATTTGTTCAATAAAAAATTAGTTTTTTCCTGAGCTGCATGAAAATGGAGAAGCAAGTTGTTGTGTTTGAGGAGTCATGGTCTATAAGACGTGAAACAACTATTCGACGACTAACTGCCCAAATTTTGAGTTAATCCCGGGAAAAAAACTCCACAGTTTTTTCTTAACCGAAATTACTTAGCAGAAATTAAGAACTGATGTAAAAAAAAAACCAAAATGACTACTAAGAAGGAACCCAGGGACTATTAGTTGCTGAATTGCTATGATGTGATTGCGGGAAAACAAAAGTCATTTAACACTTACGCGGGCAATGGCTAATAAAGGGTGTTTTTTTAGAGGTATAGAACTTTTTAAATTGCAATAAAACAACGATGTATTATTCGATTGACATGAATTGTTTTTTATTCGAAAGATAATTATGTGGCATTACATTTTAAATATGATTTCTGGCATATGACTGCCACGGTTGTCTCGGATGTAGTCCAATCTGGACGTCCAATTTCCGATGACTTTTTCCAACATTTGTGGCCGTATATCGGCAATAACACGGCGAATGTTGTCTTCCAAATGATCAAGCGTTTGTGGCTTGTCCGCATAGACCAATGACTTTACATAGCCCCACAGAAAATAGTCTAGCGGTGTTAAATCACAAGATCTTGGAGGCCAATTCACAGGTCCAAAACGTGAAATTAGGCGGTCACCAAACGTGTCTTTCAATAAATCAATTGTGGCACGAGATGTGTGACATGTTGCGCCGTCTTGTTGGGACCACAGCTCCTGGACATCATGATTGTTCAATTCAGGAATGAAAAAGTTAGTAATCATGGCTCTATACCGATCACCATTGACTGTAACGTTGTGGCCTTCATCGTTTTTTTGAAGAAGTACGGACCAATGATTCCACCAGCACATAAAGCGCATCAAACAGTCAGTTTTTTTGATATAACGGTGTTTCGACATACACTTGTGGATTAGCTTCACTCCAAATGCGGCAGTTTTGTTTGTTGACGTAGCCATTCAACCAGAAGTGTGCTTCATCGCTAAACAAAATTCGCTTATGAAAATCGGGAACAACGGCAATCTCGTTTAGGGCCCATTTGACGGATCTACGCCTTGCTTGATCATATTTAAAATGTAATGCCCTAAGATTATGTTTCGAATAAAAAACAATTCATGTCAATTGAATAATACATCGTTGTTTTATTGCAATTTAAAGTTCTATACCTCTAAAAAAACACCCTTTACGTCTAGCCACATATTAAAATTTTTTTCTCCAAGCGGCTGATGGATATTTAGTTCATCCACATGAGTTAATAGAAACTAAAACGCATAAAAATACAGATGGCAGGACGATACCTTTTTTTTTCTTTTCTTTTTTTTTTTTTTTTTTTTTTGCATTCTATGCCCCCTGATGGTTAGTTAAAAACAGTGTTTCTCGGTATAAATCTATAAATTGTATTTTGATTACTATAAATAAAATTTCTGATCTATGAAAAAAATTTCGACATGTATTAAGTATACTTTTCTCTCTCATCTGAATGAATTAAGCAAATTTTCCTAGAAATGACCTAGAAATTTTCGCTTTTCTCCACACATAGAATCATGTGAGAATGTTGGGGGTCGGAAATATAAACAAACTTTGTTTACAATGTGTGGTACAAGATTCTCCGTTTCGAAAATCTTTCATTACAGCTTTTCTGCTCGGAAAAAACGTTCGCATATTATAAAGTTCCACAGTAAATAGTTCATCAAACTTGTGAAATAACTTAATTTAAATTCTCAAAAATATTACTTTATTTCTAACCTTTTATACTAAAGTTAAATAAAATATAAAATGTGGATGTATACCAATTTCAATGTATATTCTAAGTACTCTATATATATTCTTAGTAAGTATTTATATTGTACAATTATTCTCTATTATTATTTAATTACACTTATACTTTGTATTTAATTGTTATTGAAATAGTTATTACATAAATGTCAATTTTTCATAAAAAGTTTATTGTAATAGGATTCATTAATTCTGTCCTGAAAAGTAAGTTAAATGTCCAAAGTGCGCAGGTGGCTTTGACGTCTAACCACCACCCAGGAAAAAACCCTTCATCAGATATTTTTTTGAGACTAAATAATGTTTATAGGGGATGAGAACATTACATTTATCACAGAAAAGTGTATTTTAGCTTTGTGCCCGTTCAAGGGTTAACCTGTTAAAGAAGGCGGCAGTATTACGACACGGATTCCGAGTTATTTCACATACTTTATGAAGCTCATTTGTCTATTGGACGCAGAGGACGTAGTAGAATTCTTAAAGAATTTTTACCAGATACAAAAACGTTATACATGATGATATTGAAATGTACATCCACCTTTGTGAACCCTGCCAGAAAGAGTATTAAAAAGTGCGTTGTTGTGAAAAGCCTATAAGTTTTTCCTGTAAATTGGGATTTTTGTAATGAATGGGACATAGGATGATTTCTACCGACTTGGAACTTATGAAGGAATTTTAAAACAAGTATATGCGAAATCACAATTCACTTTGTGTCCTATGGACTTCCTTAGAATTGAAGATATTCCAGACCACACAACTGCTCAGTCCAGTGGAAGTGACCAAGGATTGGTCAAATGTATGTGTAAAACAAAGTGCCAAAATAAGAATTGTTCTTGCGCGAAAAATATAATGAAATGTAATTCATACCGTTATTCAAGCCTACCTTGTTGAAACAAGTAGGTAATTTCAATTTCTTATTTTTTATATGAAAACTTTGTTTTCCTTAATAAGAAACCCATAAATTTTTCATTGCATAACTTTCATTCACCTTTACGTATTTATAATATTTTTTCAGAATAACATTAGTACTTTTTAGATTGATTGATTGATTGATTGAATATTAACGTCGCACTCTTCAGCTACACGAGGGCTTTTGGCGACGGACCACGTAATTTTGAACCATGGTCAAGTGACGTGGACGACACCTGAGCTGGCACCCCCCCTCTCCTAACTACCACACCACACGAATGGGAGGACGTTTCAGCTCTCGACGGATTTAACGTGCATCGCTGACCTACACGGCGGGTCTTTAGTGGTACTGGGCTCGAACTCGTGACAAAGCAAGCCACGGTCCGATTCCTATACCACTCGGCTACCGCGGCCACAGTACTTTTTAGGAATAACGTCACTGATATAATAGCCTTATCGGGGCTTTTTTTCATATTTTGCCTAAATAGCATTTGTCATTCCGTATAATGTCTAGGTATTATATACAATGCCTAGGCAAAGTATGTAATAATTCTCATATTTCATACTTTGCCTAAAAACGTCCGGCATACAGAATGTCTAGACCAGTATTTCCCAACCTTTTTTGTGCCACGCTCCACTTTAACATTTCTAAAGTTTGTATGCCCCCCCATGTAATATACATAATATTTAATATTAAAAAAATTGATTTGTTCACTTAAGAAACATAAATGATGGATTCTAGGAATAAATCACTATCAAATTGTTAACAAAAACACAGTAAGTAAAATTTCAAAATATATAATGAAAAACAGAAATTAAAATTCAAAATAATTTTAATAATGATTTTTCCATATTAATTTGTCAGTTTAATTTAGTGAGATCCTTGCGCTTGATGCTTGCTGCAGATAGATTTTATATTGGGTTCCAATTTGGTTAGCTTAAGTCTCAAATCCCCACGTTGTGTTATATCCAGCCGATTTCTTTTTTTTTTATCTGTAAATCATTTACAGCACTAAATCCACATTCAGCCAAAAATGAAGATGGAAACGGTAGTAATAGCTTTTTTGCCAACAACTGCCCTGTTTAACAAATTTCTTGACTGGCCGGGGCTATGCCCCCCTCCCGGCAGACGGCACACTCCGTGGTGAACCCCGAACGAAGCCAATCACCCAGTTGATATTTTGGTCTCATCAAACGAAATTATGCCTAATAATTATTTAAGAATTTGCTTTGTTTGATAAATTCGGCACCGATATCTAGCATTGCATTTAAATGGCCCGGAGCGGAAGGGTTAGTGTTGTGTCGTATCCATTTTCGAATGCCCCCCTGCGGAATGCCCGCGCCCCCCTGTGGGGCGTAAGCCCCACGTTGGGAAACACTAGTCTAGACATTCTATAGAATGCCGGTGTTTTATACTTTGCCGGTAACATATAGACTTGGAAAAAAGAAGAAAAGACATGAAATGTCGAAAAAATCATTTATGATTACATAGATTTATACTATGGTTAAAAATATTTTTAGACTTATGAAGTAGTTATTTTGTTCAAAATCTACCATCTGGCCGATCTATTTAGCGTCTATTATATTTATCACACTTAAATTTATGTTTTCCTCAGTTCTGAAGCGAACAGAACTCCGTACGTCACAAGCACCCCCAAAACAGTCAAGAACAGTTTCTTATCGACCTCAAACATCCCCCATCCGGTAAATCTCACTTCACATCCTGAGCAGGAATTTAAAAGATTCATGTAGATCAGCCTTTTATGACCCTCACCCTTCATTTCAAAGTTCTTCGTGATAACCTCCTGGGTCATGTTCTTGATGAACGTTTCCGAATCTACTCCTTGGGATCCACACGTGGTCAGGACGACAAACCACCCTAAAGTCCAGGAGAAAATGCTGATGAAGTAAACTTCCCGAATGTTCTTCTCGTCAGCTAAATAATCAGACGCGTAGCCACACACCAGAAATAAAATGTTTCCAAAAGTGAGAACGTAAGCGAAGAATGCGATGAAAGACATGGATTTTTCTATGTCCAAACGAATCTTCTGCCCCACCGTGAACAACATCAAGACCTTGGAGATTTCCTCCCTTGAAAAGTGGTTCAAAAGCCTGAATCGCATAGCCTCCAGGTGTCGCTGGAATGCCTTCACGTAGGACAGGTACACGAAACTGAGTAGAGTCATCACAAGTCCAGGAAACATGAAAAAGTGCACCATAAACATAATTTGGTGTCCGATGAAAACGAAAATAGATACCAAGTTGAAAGATGTTGAGTTTTGGCCCGCTAACTCCAGTGTGAATCTGTATTTTTCAACGTTTCGTAAGATCATAACCGTGGAAGTCATGGCTATAGATCCAGGAAAAAAGACACACAACCCACAGGCCAAGATGGCGTATTTTCGCAAAGAAGATTGTATATGTTTTCTGTGTCTTAAATTTGGTGATCCAAAAATTCGTAGTTTTGTGAGGGTTTTCAATATCCAGGATTTGTTTATCAGAACCGTTAGTTTGAGAAGGACAAGGATAGAATTCAATGCAACTGATGTGATTCTTAAGGTTTTCGAGGCGTAAGGCCCGAAGTAGATGCTACTATAAATGGCGTACATTGAGTATGAAATAAAAATAATTTCCACTGATATCTTCATAATAGATATTATTCCATCGTATAGATTTGCTTTTTGATTTTTCTTCCAGAAATTTGAAAAAAATACCCCCGTAAATGGGAAACATTTCAAAATGATTCTGAATTCTGGTGGGATTTCCATGACATTTAAGAACATTTTCTTAACAACAGTAAATAATGTTAATGCTGAAACCAATAACGTATAATAGCGCTTTTGGACACCAGGTAATGATGTAAATTTTAGTCTGTATCGTCTATGAAGCTTTCTTGATAATTTTCAAGGTTATTTTCAACCATTAAAAATCGCAAACACCAAGACTACAATACCTAATGACACTTTACTGGTATTATAGTTTAGGAATTTTATCTGCATGGCTTTATAAACAGCAGCATCTAAGATTTTATGCAGATTTGAAGCTCACTCAATATTTATTCAGCAAATTGAATCTTTTGAAGTAAATTTTTTTTAAGAACAGGCTATGAAATAAAGTAATTTTCATTGAAAGTATTATTCTTTAAGGATCATACGTTATTCTTCATTATAAATGCAAAATTACAAAACGTTCCAACATATATAGCGAGAAGGCTTCAGGAAAGAAACGGAGTGCCCTTCTAAAGATCTCAATACAAGAAGTTCTGGTTTCTTGCTACAGCAGTCAGCAGGACCTGTCGTAGACTTGCTTCTAAGTTATAACTTTTTACTGGATTAACTGTATAGAATGGGGATGGCAGATTCAAATTCCAGCCCACTTTTTCACCATGGCGTACCCA
The DNA here is from genome assembly GCA_019973935.1 of Trichonephila clavipes. NCBI lineage: Eukaryota > Metazoa > Arthropoda > Arachnida > Araneae > Nephilidae > Trichonephila > Trichonephila clavipes. Next base: position 285,751 of record BMAU01018877.1, on the reverse strand, counting down.
AAACTGGGGATTACCTCAATATATGCCATGTTGTTTCAAACTGTATTTCTTTGAACGCTGTTGACAGTGCTTTTGGTGACTGTTTTTATCGTTCTGCATTGCATTGGGTTCACACATCGTCGACTTCTGATTGAAAGGTCGTAGACGGAAACAGGATTAAAAAACAAGAACTGCTATTATGTTGCTTCTCTCAGAGGAGCATCAAATGTATATCATAAAAAAAGTCATAAATTCGTTACAAGAACTCTTCTCTAAAATGACAAACAAATAAATTGGCCTGATCTATGCTAAAATCATCACCATTATCTTGTTGGACATCTTTGAAATGATGATTCTTAAAACGTTTCAAAGTTCAGATCATGAATTCAGAATATTCAGAATATAATATGGCCAGCATAACTTCAAAATTCTAGAATTGACCAGAAATGTATTTATTTTCTAATATTAGAACATCAAAATTCATTTCGGAATGGAAAATTTTTCTCAGAACGAAACTCCCACGATATAAATATAATAATTTGTGAATACTTTATCTTCTGTGAATTTAGTAAACATAATTATTAGTCAGCGTCCACACATTGGATGATCTTTATCGTGAGCTGTTAATATTTGCCCGACTACTTTTTTTTTCAAGAAAACAGTTTTCAATGCCTGTTTTAAAACACGGAGTTGTCTTAAGACACAATTTAAAATTCAATAACTCCATTAAGTTTGCTTTGTTTTTATTTAATAAAAACCTATCCATTATATTCTGTTGTTGACCAATAGTAGGGTGAATGTCTAGTGACATCATCACATATTTAAGAGAGAAGTAAAGAGTATTGATTAAGAACCAGCAAGAATTAACAAGAAAATTAAGTGAGACCATTAATTGATCTGTTTATCAGAAATCACCCTTGACTTAAAGTTTAAAAAAAATGGCGGATAATAAATAGATCCATGAATGGTATTGGGAATAAATATTCTTGTGTTATCGCTCCTAGGGCAATCTATTAGTAACCATACAGCTCTACTGGAAATTCTATGAAATTTACATAACAAAAAAACTGTTTTTTAAAACGCTTTGGGATAAAATTGGACATTTTTTAAAAAAATTTTGGAATTTTATTCGTTTGAGGCCTCAGAGTAATCCAAATATTCTCCTTTTAATCAATTTTTTACAAATATGTAATCATTTTACTTGTTATGATCTTATTTTTTCTATTTCTTTTAATGAACAATGTTGAATAATACTTGGAATTATATATGTATAACTTTTTAGCATCGTTAAACTTAATTTTTTGATTTCTTTTCATCGTCATTTCAATTTTGCTTTAAATTTTGGGATAAAAATAATAGTTAAATTATTCGCAAGATTCTTGTGATTCATTTTATAAAGAAATTATATTTGATTTAGGTATATGAAAAATTAAATTACGATCTTTTACATCTGAAATTTTATTCGGATATTAATTTATTTTGAAATAATTTAAAATAAGAGAAATACAATAAAAATTGGAAGAGAACCGGAAAGTAAGTTACGAATAATTTTTAGCATTTAAACAAACTATTATTTTTCAAAAATTGCTCTAAACAAAGTTTCACACAAAGAATAAAATCAGATTCGGAAAAAATACTTTTCATATGCATATTAATCTAGATCTCTCTGAATCTAACCTGAAGCAAATAAATAAACAAGAAAAAAGTTAGACACCACAGGGCAAAATATATAAGTGGTTGAGACAGTAATTAATGCAACAATACCTTTGATAGTTAATTACTAGCACTAAATTAATTCTTAATGAATGTTCACAAACGTATATAACTTTTCCACTCTAATTATTCCTAAATAAGAATGTTATAAAAACATGTGCAAAAATGTTAAAAATTAGTAATCAAGCAAGCATCGGAATATTTCTGAGTATAAATGAAAATTTTTATATCTTCTAAAGAGAACAGTTTGAATAGATTTTCCGATATGAAAAGAAAACAAAGGAGGTAAATGTTTTACGAAGAAAAAAAAGACCTTTTGGAAAAATTTAAAACAATTACAGTGAGAAAACAAGATTGATCTAAAAAAAGAAGAAAAAAGTCGATCAATTCCAATTAACATACAAGTTTTTGGTGTATGCATCTCACATTTATCGACTTTCAGAGAACTTTTAGCAGGTCTATACTTTCAGAATAGAAGTTTCCCAAAACCCTTTTCACACACCAAATTGACACAAAATTTTATTAAGGTTTCCTCGACCGCTAATAGCGTTTTTAGAAAAGAAGGAAAAGAAATTGAAAGCCTTGTTTTATATACTTCATACACGGATTCTCAATTTCACGTCTTCGATTTGTTTTCAAGTCACTCCATGATTGGTAAGGACATTCTTTTGGTCAATGGATACCTTCGAGCCCCCCTTTTAAGTCCCAGTCAACATTCTTATTTGTATTAAGAGCTAAACAATATATGGAATTCATATTTTGACTTAGTGTTTTATGGAAGGTAATAGGATTTTTTTTATCTGACAGATGGGGAAGGAGAGTGGATGGATTGGTGAAGCAAGAATATGTAAATTTTACTTCGACATAAGGAATTCTTAATGGAATTTAAAATGTTTTATTGTGATAAATGAGCCTGTTAACTTATAATAAGTTTCCTCAAGATTAAGGAAGATAAAATAATAGAAGGTATATTGAAATATTTTACTTCTGACAATTATTTGAACTGTAAACTTGATTTGATGAATAATTATCATCCCAAAAACAATTTCATTTTAAATGTTTATCAATCGCAATAGTCATCTACGAAAATCATCTCACATGAAGCAATGGAGCACAATTAATCGAATTGCTCAGAGAAATTAGAAAAATCTTCTGGGAAAAAAAGTGAATTTGAAGGTATCAAAAGTTTTATTTAGCTTTGCTTCGTGTCTGCTCAAAATCTTTACCTATTGGAGAAAAAAAACATTATATTTCAGTTTAATTTGAATTTTTGTTGCATTTTTTGCTTTGAGAGAGAAATTGAGATGGAGAGAGAGAGAGAGAGAAAAGAAAGAGAGGGATAAAGAAAAAGAGAGAGAAAGAGAAAATTGTGTCAATATAGTTCTTCATATAAATATTTAATAAATATAGGACATCTCTTGTTTATTGTTCTTTGTTTCCAAATTCAACTATTTCAATGAATATTGCAATTGTATTGGAAATATTTTGAATAGCCAAAAATATAAAACGTAGGAAATTTTCTAGAGTATTCTATATGAGGACGAGAAAGATAAATGCTTCGAGAATGGACGGTTATGCGTTTGTTTATTAATTCTTCATAAGAACCTAGACATTACTGTAATTGGAAAATACACACCCCGTCAGAATATTTTTGATAGTTGGCACAATCTGAAATAAATATCTGGATACAATACTTGACATTTTAAATGAGTGATTAATATCTCACATACACTATATATATCTCAGATACTTTCTAAAACTATTCTAAATCATTGCATGTCACCAATAACATTATGAGTATTTCTCCCGAGTTTACCGTGATTTTAAACTCTTTCCCGTTTTCGGGAGTATTTATTTCGACTACAGTATCCGGACTCAGCAAAAAGGATTTTTCCAATAAAATCACCTCGAGTATAAAATTTTTGGTGGAAATCCTTTTCATTCTGTACACCGCATACATCGTTTTCGTCAGCTTTATATATGGACCTTACTCATCAAACACTTTGAAGTTCACATCCGTAGCAATTAATGCCATCATGCTGCTTCTTCGACTAACCCTACTCCTGAATAAATCCAAAATATTGAAAGCCCTCTCAAAACTTTGTGCCTTCGACGGCGGATATCGGAAAACAATTCGAACGCCTTTGAGAAAGTTTGCCATTTTCGCCTGCGGATTATGCTTCGTCGTTCCTTTGATCATCGTTGTGGGTTCCTCCATTTTCATCTTGGGCAACATTGATCAACACCCCATCCTTCTGAAGGTGGTCAACCAAAATTCTACACGCGCTTCGAAAATTGTGCAAACCTTCGCCTTCATTGGGCATCAAACTGTCTACACAATTCATTTCTTCATGTTTCCTGGACTGGTGATGACTCTTCTCAGCTTCGTGTACGTGTCCTTCGTGAAGACATTCTTGCGACACCTGGAGGCCATGCGCTTGGCACTTCTGCACAACTTCTCCAGAACAGAAGTGGCCACAACCATGGCGGTGTTCACAGTGGCGAGGAAGATTCATCTAGAAATCGAAAGAGCAGTGTCCTTCCTCACTTTCCTTGCTTACGTTCTTATTTTCGGAAACATCATTCATTTGGTGTGCATGCTGGTTTCGAATTTCATGTCCGACGAGGCAATCATGAGGGATGCGTATTCCATCAGCATCTTCTCCTGGACCGCGGTGTGGTTCGTGGTGCTGACCATGTGTGGCTCTCAAAGCTCAGGGCCAGAGCTGTTCATCAAGAACATGGCCCAAGAGGTAATTTCTGAGAACTTCGGCATGAAATACGAGAGCCAGAGAGAGATGGTATACATGAACCTTTTGAATTCCTGTTCTGGTTACGAAGTGCGTTTCACAGGTTGGGGTATGTTTGAAGTGGACAAGAAATTATTCTTGACCGTTTCGAGTATATTGGTGACGTACAGTGTCCTGTTTGCTTCGGAATTGAGGAAAACTTGAATTATACACTGTAATGAAAAGTCCTTTGTAGAACTTTATGAATCTATAAATAATTCAGAGGTAAGAATTATATATTTGGAGGGGTACAATAGCAGGTAAAATAATTCATAATTGCTGTGACTAATAATTTCAAATGAATACGCAGAAATATAATTCTATATTTAGTTACAGTCGGACCCCGATTAACAGAACCCTATTTAACGAATTTTTCTTTTTTCCTGATCAAAATGAAGACCAGCCCCTATTTAACGTAAAATAAATCTCGAATCAACAAATTATTTCAACAGTCGAAAAAAAAAATTTTTTTTTATTAGTTTGGATTAGAAGCAGTTGGATTTTTCTTTTCAAATGATTTATCCTTTTTGTCCAGAGCAGGAAATAAAGGGTGCAACCGATTAGATTTTACTGGTGCAAATGAGCAATCAGCGTGAGCTTTGAATAGGATTGGTTTTATAAAATCCGGCGTATATAACGCGTACTTTTAACACGAAAAATAAGATCGAAATTTGTGGGTGCGCATTATACACCAGGTAAATAAGTGATCGATTTTAAAATAAAAAAAAGAGATGAAAAAAATTAGACTTCTACATAGAAGGAAATACAGTTTATTTAAAATAAATGAGATTCCTTATGAACTTAAAGGTTTGTAGTTCTAGAAGTATAGGATTTTTTTAAGGCTGTCTTCGGTTAATGTTAAAGAATAGGCCCTGAATTTGGAACATTTTTTCAGATATAAAAGAAATGAGACATTAATATGAAACTCTGGCTTCACACTATCCTTTATAGAGCAGCATTTTTTTATCATACTTTCCGTTTTAAACCGAGTTGATTCATTTTTTCTGGTATTAAAAATGTGTTTCGCGTTTTTTCTCCTATACCGTAATGTTAAACTGTAATGTTAAATGGGCTATATATATATATATATATATATATATATGCCTTCACATATTATAACAAAAAAGAAAATATTCATGGAATATTTTGACATTTTTAAAAACACTATATTGTTAACAGAAGTATGAGTTATAATATTGCAAATTTCCATGGAAATTGAGGCATTTTTTTCTGTCTGAAAATGTGCTTCGCGTTTAATTCAAGCTCTTGTACTTTTACCGAAGACAGCCTTAAAGCTTGGGTTAATATCTTGAATAAATGACTTCAAAACATAACAGCATTGCGCATGTTCATTTAAGGTTTCCTCGTAAAAAAGAGTTCACGTTACCTAAAAAAATCTTAAAAATAAAAAAAAAAATTTGGCTTGAAAGTACAGGCGAGCGTTTATACGCTGGATTTTGTGCAAGTTCTTTCTTATCTCATTCCGAAAGGAAGGGAATATATTTAGAGTTTTAACATCTCTCTCTCTCTCTCTAAGTTAGAAGTGAAGTTTATTATACATTCGGTTGTAAGGTTCTGTCATCCACGCCTAAAGATGTAGGAGGAAGGGAAGAAAGACTACTCATGTCCAAAATTATTCAATTTATTTGTCACACAATCAACAACACAAGTTCAAGCAGTCTAAATTAAGAGATGCATCCAATTGAAGCAATACTTCATAATAACGAGTACGCGAAGTATGAGAAGACTTTAAGTATCAGTACACTTACTTCACGTTCGAATATGTTACTTTCCTAGCTATCTAATTTCTAGTAACCAATCGTCCCTTTAATAATTACAATTATTAACTATCTGCGTTACGCTATCAATTTGAGTAATCACTGATTCTCTAGTAATCTATCCTATTCCTCTCACTCTCTCTCTCTCTCTCTCTCTAGCTTAAAAGCTTAAACCAGGGGTACTCAACCTTTTTTCCTGCCGGGCCGCATACACATGATAGGTATTTCACGCGGGCCGAATACACATGACAGTTATTTCATGCGGGCCGCAACATGCGGATAGTGGAAAAAACACACTATGAGACCAAAGCAACATTGACAAATAAAATTGATCAAAATATTAAAGCTTATTTTTGGCTTTTATTTTAATACTATCTTAACTTTTCTATCAAGCACATAAACAAAAGTATTTATTTTTATGAATTTTTACTGAATTAAGGGATAATTTCTATTTTCTTTCATCTATGACCAAGCCTCTTGCTTACATTCTACTATTAAAAAAAATAAATTGACAGCAAAATCGATGCGTTTGATTGCTTGATTGAGAGAATATCCTGTTAAATTTTTTGTACATCGTTCTCCAATAATTGAGTTTCTTAGTGCAATGGGCCATGACCGGGCCACTTAAAAAAGGCTGGCGGGCCGCAGGTTGAGTATCCCTGGCTTAGACTACATATAGTAGACCTAATTTACATAATCACGTTCTCTTCTTCAGAGGGTTCGTTGCAAATAAAATAGATTCAAAGAACCAAATATTTCACAAGAGTACTTGTTAATCGGAAGGACGTGAATAGAGCCGTCACATGGTTTTGCATAAAATTTGGCTTTCGAAAATTTGTGAAGCATAAGAAAGATTGTCGGAAACGAAAGCTCTTTCCTTTGAGTGAAAAGTTTGCCTTTCTACGCTAATTAGCCGAAGAGTTGGATCACAAAAGGTTTTAGGGATCTCAATTTAATGAAGAACCCCGGACCAACGAACAAAATGTTCGGCCCCGATGAATTTGTTAAATCGGGGTCCAGCTGTATTTCATTTAAATTAAGTGTGTTCCATATCTCCTCCTTTGAAATAAAATTTTAAAAATGAAGCGTATTTGGAGTACAGTAATTTTTTCTGTAGATGATCCCGAATATGCGATAGCGGGGAAGAAGGTTGACGTCATTTCAAATAGAACGAAACGCTTCACGCTACGCTGTCTTTCACGCAACTCAAAAATCACGTCTCTTTTTCACTCTTTTTAATTTTAAGAAGATCGCGACAAGGTCATGGACTGACTACTGTTTCAAAAAGTTATCTATTATTTTTCCGCTATTGCGTAGCACTCTTGACTGATTCTTAATTTTCATTAAAGTCTTCTAGTTTAAAAGCAACTACTGTAAAGAGTAGATCCGAAAATTACTTTGCTAAACAAATTAAAGACGAATTTCTTTTACGTTATAACTATTTCTATTTCAAAAAGTAGAAAGATATCGAGACATTTGACAATATGAAGGCCTTCTAGATATTTTTTTTCAAAATTTCAAGGCGATTGAAAGAGATTGTTTAACGAGACAGCATTGAGTTACTTATTACATCGGAAGAGTGAAATGTGTAATGCAATGTTTAGATGTCATTTCGGTTGTAGTCATGGTGACGGCGGTAGCCTAGGGATTATGGAACTCGTGACCGGATGGTCGCAGGTTCGTGTCCGGGTGCCCTAAGAAGCGCAGAGGTTCGCAGTCTTCCTGCTGGCGTGGTATGGTAGTTTGCCAACTCTGGTGTCTCCTTTGTGACTTGACCGAGGTTTCAAATTACGAAGTCCGTCTCCAATTCTCGCGTTTTGCGTTCTTGCGCGGCGTTAATAAACACTCACCCATTTCACTCTAGATTCGTAAAAAGAAAAAAATTAGTAAATTTTGAAGTGTAATTTAGACAAAAAATATATATTAGAATATAAAAAAGAACAGTAGTGATTCGTGTATTAAAAGATGATTTTGATGAACACTAATTTTGATGAAGTCTCTTAGGTCCTGAATATACACACATGTCCATAAATTAAGGGTAATGAAGTTCGGGCAGAGAAAGAGACAGAAGCAAAACAAATTTAACTTATTTGTAAAGTCTATTTATTAAACAAAAGGTAAAGAGCAAAAAAGATGCTATATGTTTGACATAATTAATAAAAATTGCGATTTTTACTCCTGAAGCAAATTTCAAAAAAGAACCTATTTACAAAAAACAGTATAAAATGGTTAGTATGATGGTTAATACGGAGTATGTCTCCCGGACGATGCAATACAGGCCTTACAACGCTTAGGCATGCTGAGTATCAAATTATCAATCTGATCTTGGGGAATATTACACCACTCATCAAGCAATGACCTCCGAAGTTCCGGTAGATAGGTGGGAGGGGGTTTATGAGCTGCAATTCGTCAGCCAAGCATATCCCACACATGCTCTATTGGATTCAAGTCCGGTGAGTATGCTGGCCAATCCATACGGTTGATATCCTCCGATTGAAGGCATTCGTATACAATGTTTGCACGGTGAGGACGGAAGTTGTCATCCATAAACAGAAATTCAGCACCCATGGCGCCCCGAAACAAACGTACATGTTGTTCCAGAATGACATCCCGATAGATGTGGCCTGTCATCGTTACACTCTGAACATGCAGGTCAGTTCTGAAACCAAGAATAATTCCTCCCCAAACGAGCCATCCTGCACCACCGTAACGGTGTCGTTCAATGGGGTTCTCTTGGTGGTAACGGGTACCTGACGCTCTCCATATTAAAGTCCGGTGAGAATCAGACTGCAAACTAAACCTAGACTCGTCGGAAAGCACACAAGACCACTGTTGTGGTGTCCACAATGCATGCTCTCTACTCCAGGTTAATCGCAGGCGACAGTGAGTTGCGGTAAGTGGAACACATCTGACAGGCCTACGAACATATAGAACAGGGGTGGCGAACCTCTATGCAACAACGTGCCATTTTTTCTAAAAAGGTGTTTAACGAGGTATAGACGTGCCGTCAAATAATTTTGACTTTGATTATTGAGAAAATAATAAAACTAAATACTAAGAACACAAAACTCTTTATTTGCTACGAAAAAAAATACCCTTTACACTGTATAATTGCAAATGTTTTAGTTATACGCGTTATTCAAATTAACGTAACATTAGTGTGAATTCTGTTGTAGCAGATTGGATGACAAATAACTTATATTTGGATTGTAAGATGTTACTGTTAGTAGAATGCATGCTTAATTGGAGCCATCTGCCAATCGGATTTTAAGCATTTAATTATTTTTGCTGTGGTTCCCTTTTTTGACGAGAGGATTAGCTATTTGTATCAAAATGCCGTTTTACATACAATGTTCTGCATACCACAATTCCAGAACATAAAACGCACACCGCTTTTGTCGCCTTTATTTATAATGCCATATTTCTAGATTCATCAAATTTGATATTCTCTTTTACACTTACTATCTTACCCTTTTTATTCCTTTGCTGAACTATGTTGAATAACGCTTAAAAATCGTAAATATAACACAAATAAACTTTAAAATACATTTGATACAATTAAATTGATTATGCTATGCGTAAACAAACTTTACATCATAAGCAATTGTATTCCATGACGTAACTAAGGCAAAACAATAACAAATGAGCATGCTCCCACCACAACGTGATAGATCACTCGCGTAAGTTCATAATATTTCCTGGTGAACTTTGTTATTTTGAAATAAAATGCAAACCATTTTGATCGCTGGCGTGCCCAAAATATTGTGTCGCGTGCCAGTGGTTCGCCATCCCTGATATAGACCAATGTGCCCTAAGCGTCTGTACACGGTCTGCCTTGAAACTGTCGTACCGGTAGCTGAAGAGAGCTGACGAGACAGGTCTGATGATGTGCTCCGTCTGTTTCTTTTGGCAGTAACTGCCAAATATACCGGTCCGCATTCGGCGTTGTAACTCGGGGGCGACCTGTACTGTAACATCTACTCACATTACCATCACCTTGGAATCGTTGCCAAAGCCTGGAGATGACACTCTGGGCGTTTCCAAGTTCCTCGGATACTTCCAGCTGGGTACGACCACATTACAGTCTTCCAATAATTCTACCACGTAAAAAATCATCCAAATGCTTCCTTTGTGCCATAACTATGCGGTTATTGCACTGAAAGACTTTTAAAGCGCTTGCGAACAATTTTACTTGAAAAGCTGGGGGTCATTGGGAACTGGGTTATTTGATAACCCTCCGTCCCATGTCATAAGGATATATGTTTCCTTAGAGTGGTTATGGGAGTTATGAAATGCACTTGAAACATTTTAAATAAAATACAAATACAAATAAATATGGAAAAATACAGAGTATATAGTCCTTGGCTGTAAAAAGTCCCTTGAAGTTTCACAGGTTTCACAAAAAGTTCAAAGTAGCAAAGTCCATTAGTTATTCACGCGACAGTTCACTGGGAGCCGTGCTACACTTAACCGGTGGCTCTGTTCATGATGATTGATGGTTGCAGAGGAGGTGACGTCATCCAGGCGAAGAATCCAAGAGTAGTAAATTCCCGTCGTCGGGGTAGAAGAAGCACTGTTATTGGTCTAAAGGCAAGTGAGTAAACCTCTCTATTGGTTTTGCAAATTGCCGCGATCGTTGTAAGGGGAGGGGTAACAATGTTAGGATTAGATCTAAGTTAAACAATGAAATTTAAAAGGTAAGACTAAGAAAAATCTTAGTCGCTCGCTCCATCGTAATGATTGAGGAGATTGTTAATTTGCGCAATAATTTGCAACTTTGTGAGTGTTGTCTTAGAAGTACTTTTGTTGGGGCCGGGGGCGTTGGTTGTACGGAAACTGTTTGTGGTGATGTTATTAGACTTATGTGTTGAACTAGTGTTGAAAGTGCATGAATTGTTTGTTGGAGCGTTTGGGTGATTAAATTAAGGCAATCTGTTTGTGTGTTAGGAATTTGAGTCGGTACGATAGTGGGGGTGGGTATTTCCTTAGAAGTTGGTGTGTCGATTGGGGCAGTCACGAGTGGTGCCATCTGTAGTGTTGTGTCGGAATGATTAGTTTGTTGGGTGACTTGAGCATATGAAATATTGGGCCTGATGAAGTTAGTCGATATGAGTGGGTTTGATTTGATGTTGGTGCCTTTGCGTGGTTTGGGGAAGAGGGGACATTTGCTGTAATTGGCCATGTGGCCGTGAACTTTGCAGTTAACGCAGAAAGGGGTATCCAACCTCTTGATCTGGCAGTCCCTGGTTTGGTGTTTCTCACCGCATTTTAGGCATTTGGGTGTTAAGTGGCAGTGTTCTGCCGTGTGATTAAATTGATTGCATTGAAAGCATTGGATTACTCCTCTGCTTTCAAAGCCTTCGACAGTTATTGATAAGTAACCTAGAGTTTTAAGTTTAAAGATATTGTCATTAAAAGTGTTTCTTGGTAGTGATATTGTAAAGACCGGTAAGAGTTGTTTAGATATATTTCCTGTTAGTTGCGTGACCTTATTGATTGTGTAGCCCAGATCAAGAAGGTCGGATTTAATTTCGGCCGTTGTGGTTGAGCGGGGAAGGCCCTTGATCACGACTTTGATGGGTCGCTCGTGTTTGGGTGTGAATGTGTAGAAGGGGAATTTCAGCACTTCAAGTATTTGTTTAAGCGTGTCGTATTGTGGGTGTGTGTCCGTGTAAAGTTTTACGTATTTACCGGCAGTTTTGATACGTAAAGTGGGCATTTTTCCAGTAAGAGTTTTTAAGTGTGATCGGAGGTCGTCCGTTATCAGTAACATGATGGGGGGAGGCAGTTTCGGTGATTGAGTAGGCTGGTTAGTTTTGCGAGGGGTGGTTACGGGTGATTTATTAGTTGTAACTGGGGTTTCTATTGGCTCTTCGGTATAGTGGTGTTATCTAGTGCACTGAATGCGTTGGTTAGATTAATCTTAAAGTTTAAGTCGGTGTTAGAATTTGAAGGAGTTGATTTAGTTAATTTACGGGAAGGGGGAAGTAAAACCTTCGGAGTTTTCTTTACGTTTTGTCGGAATCGGTGTATGTGGGGGGAGATAGGTCGGGAACGTTAAGTTTAAGTGGTGTGTTTTTTATGTTGTGTCGCGAACAGTTGGGGATGCCACAGGGGGTAGAGAGGTGTACTCACTTACCGCACATTGTAGTCTTGAATTGTTGAGTTCCAGGGCAGCTGATTCCATCTGTATTATCGGGTTGGTCGGATCTGTGAGTCCACTGTTGATAACTCCTTGCGGTATTTTTGGGAAGTCTCAATATATATATATATATATATATATATATATATATATATATATATATATATATATAGATACTGATAAAACTTCGATGAGGTAGGCTAAATCCTGAAGTTTTTTGCAGTGCAGCTGTGTGGGGCCGGCCTTCTCCGGCGTTCCGGGTCGTGAGGCTTGAGGTGATGCGGGAAGGGTTAACTCCATGCCGGCCACTCCGGGTGGCTCTTCCGAGGTAGCAGATTCGCTTCCGTCGCGACTGGTCGTCGATGCATTTTTCGAGCGTCGCCGTTCGGGAACAATTTTCGTCTTCTTCCGAACCATGATGAAGAATTCAGTTGAGAAAGTCAGCAGCAAAGAGGTAATTAGCTAGCAGACGCCAGACTGAAAAATAAAATTTTCAGCCAGCAAGTGTCGTGCCGTGGCCTGTCCACAGGAATTCGTATGAGGAGCAAAAACGGTGCGTCCTGACGCTAACGTGGCTCAGGCCAAACTCCATTCAATTTCAACAATTTTACTTCTTTGCCACCATTCCTTATATACCCCTCTCTTACACTCTCGTCATTATGACGTACTATCCGCGCCATCTGGTGGTTTCCTGTAATTTGCATATTCTTCTTCAAGATGTGTGTGATAATTCTACACACACAGATGAAATATTTATTTTAGAGTTCAATTTCTGTGTGATTTTGAATTATCCTTAATGTATGGACATGACTGTAGTACATCGAATTGAAATTTTTATATAGCGGCTCGGTAATTTTACTTTAAAGCAGTGCTTCTCAAACATTAAATATTTGTGACCCAATTTTCAATCATAATTTTCATCGTGCTCCCCTCCATGCAATAACAATTCATTAAATTCAATAATAATGCACTTTGAAGTTAAACAACAATACGATTTTCATTATAAACCATACAGATTATCAAGATAAGTATTAAATTTTGTTTATATATATTTTTGTATATGACAAGCTCATGCGAGTGACTAGTAATTATTAATCTTGTTCCTAACTTTGTGTATTGGTAAATAAATTATCAAAAATATTGTGCAGTACTGATGCACATATATGTATATTACATAAATGTGTATTTTATTTTTATGTCAGAATGTATTTTGTTTTGCTTCCTTTCAGTAAATTTGTAATTTCTTACACCTTTTATTTTTGACTTTTTGATACGCTTGCGGCCCCCTAGCAGGGTTATCACATCCCCCCCCACTCCCAGAGGACACGACCCACAGTTTGAGGAATGTTGCTTTAAAGTGACTGACTACATTTTTAACAGTGATTTTGAAAAAGCGTGTAAATGAATAATTTTTTTCGTATTTAGTGCCACTTGAATTAAAATATACATACAAAATTAAATCATTTTACGAATATTGATACAAGGAAAAATTTAAGTGCAATTTTTTGGCAAAAGAAAAAAGAATGTGATATTTTCAAAGCATTCTTCTTTAACAGTGACCTAACTTAAAATATTAGGATCCCCCTGAAAAGTCAGGTTTCTCGCCTTTAACTTTTTATAAATTAGTTAAATACGTACAAGGTGTTAGTCAGGTTTCAAGACCCCAAGAATGCTGCCCCCCTGCGATGCAGTAATTAAGGAGGTGTACGTTACACCACTTCCCTTTTAAGAAAAGTGTTTATATAATCAAGCAATTCTGCCTATATATAGTTAGGACTGCTATAACAGGGTTGAACTAGCAGTGGATTTATTTAATTATATCAGAGAAGAGAATTTTTAACAAAAACCATCCATTATTATTTCTATTGAACAATACTCTGAAAATAATTTGAATTTTTGAAAATTTTTGACTCAAACCCGGTATAGAAGTTCTTGCTATATATGAATATATATATATATATATATATATATATATATATATATATATATATATATATATATGTAATGCTCTAGGCTGTGCGTCGATTTTTCTTGATTATTAAATATACCGTTTGTTTTGTAGTCGTGGCATGTTGGAGGAGACTTTTGACTTGTCACTTTCTATTTATTCTTGATCGGGATATTACAACAGTTCACATAAAACCTAACATCTAAAAACACCAAAGCAAACAGCAGCGACATTTTACAGGACGAACACAAAGACATAAAAGGAAGAGCACAAGAAGACTTTCGCTTTTTATTCCGGCAGTAAAGATCGCGTGACTCCTTTGTAACAAGAGCTCTGATTGGTTAAAATGCGCGGGAAAGAGATTTCTGATGTGATAATACTAACTGATTACGATTAAGATTAGGGCATTAGTTTTGAACCTAAGATTTAAAAGCTTATTTAAAGATTACTTAAAAGAGTTAATTAAAAGGATGTTATAGAAGGAATTATTACATATATATAGGCAAAATTTTATTATTATTATAGAAACACTTTTTATAAGTGATAAATGTTTTAAAACTATGTTCTTTTTCGTTTTTTACCAAAGCATTGGATTTGAATAATTTTTTTTTCTTGTCCTAATACTTTTAAAGCAATTTTGTATGTATATTCTAATTCAAATAACACTAAATATCGAAAAACTATTCTTTTACGCGTGGTTTCAAAACAACGGCTCCGAACGTACTCAGCCATCTTAAACAATTTGAGGCCCCTTCAATCATAATTTTAAATCACAAAATCTAAAGCTCAATTCTCCTACCTTTTGAGGAGGGATCTATAATTACAAAATGTTTATCCAAAAAGTGGAAGACTATACAGTTCTGTTCCATATAATCATTATCATCCATCTTTCAAATCACATGCTTCTCACAATGAACGCGATGAATGAACATTTTTTTAAAAAAAAATGCTCCATTTTTATTTCTTCTAATCAATATCCACGATAATTCATTATGCTCCTCCCATCTTCTGATGTCATTCAGGTACATAATGCATCATATAAAACCTACTCCATATTTCGTAGAGAAACAAAAAAAAGCTTTTAATGTCGCTATTTAATGATTGCTCCTTCTAATGAAGATAACACAAATTCTTAATAGCACATCGACAGAATATAAACAAGAAAAAAAGTCAATCACTGTCTCGCAATAATTCAAGGTAGAACATGAAGGGAAAAGTAGATAAAAGAAAATATTATTTACCACATACAGTTAAGTTTATCAATCGAATTTAACTTCTCCGATCCAATTCATTTTGGACATCAGGAAACAAATATTCGGTATAGTTTTTGATATCTATATTATAACTAAAGTTCCTATATATATATAACTGAAACAAATGACATTTATCTCATTATTCACAAGCTGTGCTATGCATTGCATCTTGTTTGAATGTAGAAGCTTATCCGATTATAAAACAGTTGAAGTGCCTTTACGTGTCGATTTAAGATGTGGGATGGCATACTTTCAATTTAGTTAATATCCCTCTAAAACGTTTATCATTTAGGAAAAGTGCATTTTAAAGTTGATTTGTTAGCTGTGAGATATAACTGTGCGCCCACCGGGAACATTCAAGTTAAACGTCAACATCCCAATTTATAGCGAAATCAGCTATTATTGTTTTTGTGTTATAGAAATTCAACTGATTGTTAATGATGTATGCGATATTTTATACATTACCAAGAGTTATATCGACCAAAGCTTACGCCCTTCTCTAGCAATTATCGACAATAAGAACCAATAACAGCATTATGTCGGCAACTAACATCATGGAAATTCCACCAGAATTCGAGATTATTTTAAAATGCTTCCCATTCACAGGGGTGCTTTTTCCGATTACGAACGCGGAAAATCAGAAAAAAACGGTATTCAATAAATTAGTATTTGCCCTGAAATTTTTAGTGGAAGTGACTTTTCTTCTATATACGGGATACGCTATTTATATTGCCATCTTCTTCGGAATCTACACCTCGAAAACTCTGAGGGCGACATCAGTTGCTATCCATATGATTCTGCTTCTACTGAGATTATCAATGCTTTCTCACAAACCCTTCATACTAAAAACTCTCTTAAAACTGCGCATCTTCGAAGCACTCAATCCAGAAAATCGAAAACATATACAATCTAGCTTATGGAAGTACGCCCTATTTGCTTGTGCGCTGTGCATTTTCATTCCTATATCCGTCGCCGTGTGTTCGACCGCTATGATCTTAGGCAACATTGAAAAATATAATATATTGTTAAAGTTCATCTACATCAATTGTACAGAAAGTAGTTTAAACGTTCCGACTATCCTTGTTTTTTCTGTGAACCAGATGATGTTCATGATTCACTTCTTCATGTTTCCGGGACTTGTGATGTCTCTTCTCAGCTTCGTGTACCTGTCCTACGTGAAGACATTCCTGCGACACTTGATGGCCGTGCGCTTGGGGCTTTTGAATCGCTTTTCGAGGGAGGAAATTGCCAAGACCTTGATGTTGTTCACAGTGGCGAGGAAGATACGCTCGCATCTCGAGAAATCCGTGTCTTTCATCACGTTCGTCACTTACGTTCTCACTTTTGGCAACATCTTGCACCTTGTGTGCGCCGTTGCGTCTAATTTCATGTCCGAAGAAGAAAGCTTACGAGATGCTTACTCCATCAGCATCTTCTCCTGGACGGTGGTGTGCTTCGTCGTGCTGACCATGTGCGGGTCTGAGGTAGCAAGGATTGAAGGTTTCACCAAGAACATGGTCCAGGAGGTGATTTCGAAGAACTTCGGGGTGAAATCAGAAGGTAACAAGAAATTAATATACCTGGCGCTTTTGAATTCCTGTTCTGGGTACAAGATGCGATTCACTGGATGGGGTTTGTTTGAAGTGGACAAGAAATTGTTCTTGACGATTTCCGGTGTTCTTGTGACGTACGGCGTGCTTTTCGCATCAGAGCTACGAAAGACATGAATTACGAGGAATTCAGAAATTATGCGATGATAAAACTGATTCGCTTGAGTCTCTCTGTTGGTAAAATTCTAGAATAAACTACAGTATTTTTAGCACTTTCAAAGCTTGATATAAAACACTGCACAATTAACTATGATGCTGATCCTATTACCCAATGAATACTTGAGTCTATTGAAGAAATTCAACAAAGTACAGCGTCTTGATAAAAAATACATGTTTAGATAAATCATTTTAAAGTAGATAATAGTATGCAAAAAGGTATATTTTTGAAAGATTATTGTTATTGGGCTAAATTCCTGTGATGTCAGAGTCACATGATAAACACCTATGTTTTCAACCAATCAGTTTCATGCTCTTCGCTGTTGCCAACATTTGTTTTTTTTAAAAAAAAATATAAAAAAGCGATATTTACCAACAATAACAACGTACATTGGTAAATAAAAATCGTCAATTCAAAAATACACGCATAATAAAAGTTTTTTTTTTTTGTTTTTAAAAACTTTTTGAAAAAATCTTAATATTCGAGCATCGTAACCTAATTATTAAATTTGTTATTTTATCTTAATTTTACTAATAGAACAGCAAGTACATGTCTAATGTCAGTTTTGAATTCAATGGAAAACCCGCTATTGCATTTATCATGTTTTTAGACCATTACAACGTGTTTTCGTTGGACTCAGAAGCCCGAGCTACGTAACTTTTTGCAATAGAAATCAAAGCTTTTCCTTCTTGCATCTTACTCAAATCCCGATAAACTCTATGTGAACTGTTTTCTGCATTATTTCTTGATTTGTAATAATATTATTAAGTTATTTTTCTTCCTTTGTTAGTAATGACACTGCAAGTATTTTTTGAGTATATATATATATGAATGATGAACCTAAAAAGCACTTCATTATTATCTTAATACAAATAAACAACAACTTATATTGTACATAAGAAAGGATGATCTTTGAGAAGATAACAAAATGTGCGCACAATGTTTATACAGTAAACAAATGTTTTTAATATTTGTTTACTGGGCAAATATGCCAAGAATAATTCATTTATTCGTATGGAAGATTCAATATCTGTTTTCTTTATAATTGAGTTCATATTACATGCAGCGAGTTTGGAAGTTGTGTTACTGAGTTTGAGACAATTGAAATCAATTTAAAGACTGAATCTTTTTTTGGGGGAGAATTAGGAACACATAAACAATTGTTATTGTCTGCTTCTACTTCCTTTTTTTAATTCCTGGACATTCGGTAGTGATTTGAACAAGTTATTTTGGATCCAAGAAAGGCCTGCTGAATATAAACCAAAACGGTATATCATGGGACCCTCAAACCATATATTTAACCCACATTTAAAACAACGTTGGAATTTTTTAAAACGATATGACTCAAAACTCAAAAAGGTAAATTTCAATTAATATTATGAGTATATTTTTAAAATACAGGGAGTATTTATACAGTGGTATTTTCATTCTGTTTCCTCTTTATCTTGAGAACAGCAACAGAGAAGAAAATACACACTCTTTTGAGAAAAAATAAGATAAAAACGACGTCCCCCAAAAAGTCAACTTTCGCATGCAAGTTTTATTTTACTAATTATGAACTTTTCAAGATCAATGAGTTTAAACTGCAATAGTAGCCCACATTTCTAAGGCTAAGCTAACATTATATAAAGCAGGTAACAATTGTGATTGGGTTTTTTCCCCTCGAAATGTTCTGGAAACACAACGAATAATAAAACAACTGATGATTGTATTGAAGATATTATAGCCAATTGGACAATTTTGAACGTGGCTACAATCTCTGGGATGAGTGGAGCTACCAATAATAAAACAACTGATCAAGACCGCCACCGGCACCTAAGAATACAGCAAAAAGGCTGAAAGTAATTGCTCTGTGGCACGAAAGCGAGATATTATGGACAGATCCAAATTGCTCCAATGGTTGGGTTAGATTAACCCCTCAGCAAGACAAATGCGCTCTTAGGGCATCAAGGGACAAGCAAGTACCTCACTAATTTTGCTTATCGTCGAGCTAACCATGGCTGTTATAATGTAATGCTTGAAATGTTCATTATCAGACAACTACTTCTTTAAATAATTTCTAGCAACGTTTTCTTAACGAGCATGGAATGGTAAGAATTTATGAGATAGACTTATAAGCAAAGGTTCGTCTTCAAATAAGGTGACAAGAAACACTTTCGTGTTTAAGAGGAAATGAGTAGGTATAGTGACGTCATTTTATTATGATGCCACTCTATTTGAATATACAGTAATGTGTCATAATAAAAAGTCTAATTAACAACACTAGCACACACAAGCAGGCTACTACTAATTTAAGTCTCAAAATTAATCGTTAAGTTGTGCAAAAAAAGTGTGTTTTATCTTCAAATTAATGCATAGAAACGTTATAATTTTGCATCATATTATTGAAATTGATCTAAACATAAAATTTCCCTGATTTTTTACCTACGTTTGTCAAAATCTTTTTAACGACGTTGAAATATGTTTCCGAAATTTAATTCTGATCAGAGATCTTAATCGGTGTTTTGACAATTTTTGAAAATTAAAAAGCAAGTCATTGTTTTAGATTGGGATAACTACATGTACTGTTTTACTACTGTAGTATTATTATGCCATTATAGAGTATGAGAGGTAGTAGGCCACTAGATTTGAGAAATCCGAAATATCACACATCTAGAGCAACGATGACAAAATGCCCGATAAGATAGGAATGCTTGTCATTATTTACATCGAAGTATACATGCAAGCATTGCCATCTCGGGGATGTTCACCATTTCCCGACTTTAACATTTAATGTGAATTACTAGCCATTGATATACGGCTTTGAATTTTTAATTATTTCATTACCTGTATATGAGATATACATGT
The DNA here is from genome assembly GCA_019973935.1 of Trichonephila clavipes. Classification (NCBI taxonomy): domain Eukaryota; kingdom Metazoa; phylum Arthropoda; class Arachnida; order Araneae; family Nephilidae; genus Trichonephila; species Trichonephila clavipes. The sequence continues at coordinate 265,535 of BMAU01018877.1, read as the reverse complement.
TTTTAATTTCAATATAAAAACAGTCATTTTCTTCGTCAGACTTCGGGTTCCTTTAAAGCAATAAATTGAAATTGTGTTTCTATTGCCTTTCCTATTTTTATTTATTATTATATACTATTTATAAAACTTTGTGTTAAGTTCTTAGATTTTTGCAAGAGTTTTTTTTTTTCAATTTGTTATTGAGAATTTAAAGAACAATTAAATTGTAGGCAGATTTCAGGACAGAATTTTGATTAAACAGTCTAGTTTATTGGGCGGTAAATGTGCCGTAATAAGACTGAAATGGCATTTTAAGACGAACTTTCAAGATTAGGCTGAACATTAGCTCAAAAAATCAAGCCTATGAAAGGCTTTTTTAAAATTATTGTACTAAACAGTTGACCTCCTCACATAATAAATGCGTCCTGATGATTTATAACGAAAAAAATTTCATTTCCCATAATTGCAATGCATTCGATTGATATATGTCAACTATGTAATATTCTAGCATTTCCCCGATAAATTTTGTCATTTCGTGCCATGATTGATCAACAAAAAATTAATTTTAGTTTCTAACTTATTTTTCAAACTTCCACATTGCATCAAGATAACTACAATGTAGCCGAATTCTGCTTAAGAATCTTCAGTATTCATTTATTAATACACTCTGTCGCAAAAAAATATATGCACCCAGAAGAAATTGAGCTACATTCACGAAATTTGGTATGCATGTAGTGTATATGAAAATAAACAAATGATTAAAAATTCAGAACAAAATATCATTTTATTAAGCGGTTACAGCTTGCAAAAGGTTAAAAATCAGTAAGTAGTAAAGCCACCTCTGGCAGCTATACAAGCCGAAATTCGGCGTGGCATCGATTTAATTAGATCACTTATGACCCCCTGTGGAAGATCCTGCCATAGTCTTTGCATCTGCGCAGTTAATTCTCCTGTATCTCGGGACGGCTGCAGTTGCCTTCCCAGCGCGTCGCAGACATGCTCTATTGGCGAAAGATCTGGTGACCTGGCAGGCCATGGTAGGACGTCATATCCTTGAAGACATTGTTGGGAGAGTCGCGCAGTATGTGGACGAGCATTATCTTGTTGATAAATGGCACCTGGGCGACTTGATAGCATGGGTAGCACAATCGGCGTTAAAATATCGTCCACGTATCTGCGAGCTGTCAAAGTGCCTTGAAGGACCACTAAAGATGATCGTGTGTCCCAAGAAATTGCTCCCCACACTGTCACACCTTGTGAAATTGCTGTATGCCGCTCGACAATAAATGCCGGATCGGACCGCTGGCCGCTGCGCCTCCAGACACGTGTGCGGTGGTCATCAGCACTGAGACTGAATCGGGATTCATCACTGAAGACGACACGTCTCTAGTCTGTCACACTCAAGTTGCCCGAGGTCGGCAAAAATCCAGTCGACACTGTCTATGATGTGGGGTCAGTGGTAAGCGTCTTAGCGGACGTCGGCTCCTCAAGCCAACTTCGGTCAGTCGTCTCCTTATGGTTTCTCTTGATGGCACTGGATGTCTGGAAGGAGGTAAGTGGCGTTGAATCGATGCTAGCGACGTTGTTGGTGCCGAAGTGGCCACTCTTCTGATTGCACGATCCTCGCGATCATTTGTGTTCCTGGGACGTCCTGACCCTCCGCGACGGTACACTCTACCTTCTGTGATCCACTGTTGCCAACACCGAGCAACTACCATATCGCTCCGACCGAGGTGGCGGCCGATACGTCTATTCGACCAACCTGCTTCTCTGAGGCTTATTATACGGCCCCTATCAAAGTCCGTCAGCTGCTCGTACTGCCGCCGGTTACGTCTTAGAGGCATCCTAAGTTTCAATATCGTCTATCAAAGTCATCAGATTCGTTTGGATAGCCGTACGGCGCTCGTACTCATGCTTTAAAACTCTCCCAGTTGCGCAACTAATGTGCGCATAGCACACTTAGCCTTGTCTCATTGGCTTCGAAATTTTAACCATTTGCATATCTCTTACCAGACTACATTCTTGCCGAGTTTCGTGATTGTAGCTTGATTTCTTCTGGGTGCATATATTTTTTTGCGACAGAGTGTATTTGACTGTGAATTCTGTGCTCACAGATCTATCAGGATCTGCTGTGACCACGGTAGCCTAATCACGCATACATGTCTCGAACAACTCGAGTATCTTTAGAACAACCATTTCAGCAAATTTTTCGAGGGTTTCGCAAACAAAATGGCATGCTCTCATGTCAGCAGCACTCTATCTTCACATTGAAAAATTACTCGCTGATTTTTCTACTTCGGGAAACGAACATCCAACATTATTTCTTTTATTCCGCTCGCACTTTTGTTGACGGCCGTAAGCAGAACTGAAACGCCAATCTGCTTAAAATATTATACCCCATTAAATTATTATACACCATTTCTGATGCGTTTGACGAAGCCGAAGCTGCCATCTTTACAGCAATCTTGTTTAAGGCGTAGGTCAATGAAGAACCCCATCGGCTGGAATTTCGAGCAATCTTAATTTTGAGCAATTCCTTCAGCTCACTCTTAAAAAGTTGTTCGAAGCCGTTGCTATAATAACCGGGTAGAAATTGTTCAAAAGGGTTGCTCGAAAGAAAAATTGTTCCAAATACGTATACGTTTGATAAGGCTTTAATAGTCATGAACTCCAGGCAAGAGTCATTTGTTTCTGATTGGATTCGAGTTTTGGTGCAAATTTATGTCCTCTGTGTAGAGGATCTGATACACATTAAATCTGTCATGATTTAAAGGCAAAGAAGTGGAAGTGCCAGCCCCGGGGCCATCATCGTCACTTAATAACAAGACCGACTTCGATAGCACTCGCTTTGCTTCGTAGTATAGGGCGATAGTTTAAAACCTACTAGGCGGTCATTGTCCTCTCAAAATAAACAACGATTGAGTTTCTGGATGTAAAATATACATTTTTATACCGTTTTGTCGGAAATTTTGCTACAAGACCCAGGTGAACTATTGCAAATTGCATTAACTTCTGGTCATTTTTTGTGTAATTTTTTTAGATATTACTGATTTTGCTGAATTATTTTTATTTGTACATATTTTGTGTGTCGTCGCAAAGGCGTCTGTTTGGCGAGATTTGTGACTGGATAAGCGAACAGTACAGTTTTTAATTAAAAAACGACGACAATAATTTACCTAAAAATGTATCAAAAGAGCTTTTTTTCCCAACATATTACCGTCACGATTTGAATTATACATTATTTTACAATACTGTTCGGAAGCATGAGAGCTCATAATTATATTACTCCTTCTGCAACGCTGAAGTTTGTGATGCTTCATCACAGCAAAATTCAAAATAATCGACGAAAGCAATCGCGCATACGCATCTGTGTATATAAATTTTTGATAAAATCAAAATTTTCTACCACGATCTGCTGACTACGAAGCTCAGGACCTTGAACAGCCGATTATGACAAGGAAGACACAATTCTACAAGTTTCTACCTCCCACTATTTGGGGAACTTGAATTCCAAATAGAAGTTACAGCAAATATATCATGCCATAGACTAGCTTTGGCACGGAAAAATTCGATTCTTGTTTCTGAGTTCGCAAGACAGAGACTGACTCTACTGAATAATTCCCTTCAAGGTAGTACGAAAAACTAAGACGAATACAGCAAAAAAAGGACATATGAAAGAATACAGAAACAATTCAAGTTTTATTTATATATATTTACGGCAGTTCTCTCCATGTGAACCCTTGGTCACATGTAGAACATCAATAAACCAATGCGATTGTCCAGTTCCTGCCACATACTCAGCATGGTACGAACAAAGTTATTAACATCATGTGTTATCATTTCCTAGTGATCTGTATTATCCTAAATGATGTAGCAGAACTGCATGAAAGGACAACATGTGCTGCCAATAACGTTGACAGTACCATGCTGAGTAGAGTGAGGCAGGAACTGGAGTATCACATAGATCAGGGTTACTCAACCTTTTTCTCTGCTGGGCCACATACATATGATGCCTATTTCACGTGGGCCGCAATATGAGGGTTAATGGAGGACGGAGAGAAGGGGGGGGGGAGAAATGCTTTAAGACCAAGATAACGCAGAAAATTTAAAATGTGGAAAATATATTGATCAAAATATTAAAACTCCTACTTTGCTTTTTTTAATTATTATTTTTTTATATTTTTTTATTTTTTGTCACTCAATATTTCTAAATTGGAAGCATTTTAGAATCACCCCTTCACAATTTCTACATCTCAGTAAACGGTTTCATGTGACTACCAATAATGTAACAAATTTCATAGGGTGCCTTTGTTACCACTGACAAAACACTTTGTTACTGTTGCAAAGATTATTCACAAGAAAGCCTATTTATCTCCTCATGAAAAAGATCTTCGAGGAAAAGTTTCATTGAGATTCCTGTTTATTTTTTTATTTTCGTGACAAATCGAACAATTACTGATTCATACTTGTTTTTCAGTACAGAATAGTCGACTTCCAAATCATCTTGAAATAACCTATTTTCTTCGAATATTTTTCGCTTGCAAGATATGAATGATAGTTAAAAATTAGCTCCACTCATAAAATGGACGTTACTCGACTGTTGTCTATTATCACCAATTAGAAAAAATATATATCAATTCGCATCCATACGACATCGACAGCAAAAATCAAAATTGATATATTTGATTTCTCAACAAAGAATTTACCACCACATTTTTATAAATTTTTATAAATAAATGAATTTTTCAGAGTAATGGGCCATGACCGAGCCACTTGAAAAGGTCCAGTGGGCCGCAGGTAGAGTATCGCTGGCAAAGATACATTCCGTGTGATACAGAGTTCACAATTAGAACCGGGGACGCCTTAAGGCATGAGCGAAATGGGCCCAGGACCTCGCCCTATGTGGGGGCCTCGATTCGTTCTCGACTCTGTCTTATTAAAATCCAGATCCAGATAATTTTAACGTGATCAAATGTTATTTCCGTACATATTCTCCAAAAAACAGGGAATTTCAAACTGCATGTCAACTGGCAAATGTGGTAAGACTGTATTATTTTGTGATGACCATTGTCCATGTCTAGACCTAGGCACAATACCATAAGCAATCCTTCAACTCATTGAGTCGAAATGCGGCCATCGGTCGAGCTAGTTTGTGCCAACGTTTCTGAGATTGTGAGACAGGCACATTTGTTTCAAAGTACTGTTTGAATGAACATTTGGTAATGCACATACTATATACAATTTACATTTAAATATCTCATGGAGGGCCTTCTTTTACATAGGGGCCCAAAGCTTCAAAAAAGATTTCTCTGGACCCAGGGTCTCAAAGGGTCTAAATACGTCCCAGGGTCGAACACCTGTAAAATATGTAAATAAAACTTGAATTGTTTCCGAATTCTTTCTGTTCTTTTTTGCTGTATCCGTCTTGGTTTCTTAACTACAACTCTCCGAATTATGAATAACTCTCTATTTTGGAGAATATTTTCTCTGAAACGAGGCATTTCTCGAATTAGGAAGGAGTAGTATGACAAAACTCTTAAGTTCTTCCGGAGAGAAAAATACAATTAAATGTCGCAATTACAAGACAATTCTTGTCATCAATGCAAGTCGATTATTTATTTCTTTTCTGTTCACTCTACTACCGAAGGAAGTTGCGTTGTTGATGGTCAGCTGCGCAAACGTTACGTGGAAAAAGACGACGTGAATTTGCGACAGATGAGTCAACACGGTTGCTCGGAATCCGACATCGTCTTGGGAGAAAACACGAGACAAGCATTCTAAGGGTTGCCATTTGAGGTGCACAATGGCCCAGTTTAATGGTGCAGTGAATGGTATTTACAGGTAGGGGCGCATTCTTTTCGCATTTGTTTTTATATTTAAAACTGGGGAAATTATCATACATTGTTCTATGGGTTACTTTATTTGCTCTTTCATTGTGTCTATATTTGTGTTAAGGTCTCATTAGAACTGCATCAAGTGTTATTGGGTTTGGATCTCATCGTTTCCCCCTTCTCGTCGAGAAACGAAGATAATATACGAACTTGTGCTTTATTGTTTAACCTACAACGTCCTTAAGTGTTGCGTTGGAGGATCAGTAATGCTTCCTGAATGAAAAACATTCTTTTTTGTGAGGTGAAATTTAAATTTTTTTTCATTTCTAATGGTAGACTATGAACAGTTATTACAGAGTTCATCAAGTACATCACCGAAAGCTGGTATCTCTTTGAGTGCGGCGCCCTATTGGCGGATACCAATCGCCGCAAGTACTTTTGGTGTCCAGTTTCCTCCCTAGAGGGGGGCAGGGCTGCGATAGCCCAGTGGTCAAAGAATCGGATCATGGCAAGCCTGTCAAGAGTTCAAGCCCAGTACTACTAAAAACCCGCCGTGTAGGGCAGCGATGCACGTTAAATCTGCCAAGAGCTGAAACGTCCTCCCGTTGGTGTGGTGTGATAGTTAGAAGAGGGGGTGCCAGCTCCGGTGTCGTCCACGTCACTTGACCATGGTTCAGAATTACGTGGTCCGTCGCCAAAAGCCATCATGTAGCTGGAGAGTGCGACGTTAATATTCACTCACTCACCCACCCTAGAGGGAGGCACCTAAGCTCTAACGATGCGAACCTGGGCTAGGATTTAATTTTGCCCAGAGCACCCCTTAGGGATCTTTTGCATGTCGTATAATCATACGGCATGGCCGCTGTCATGAAAATCGATCGACTTGGGTCGGGGTCGAACCCTCAACCTTGGGCACAGAAGGCCAACGACAAACCAACCACGTCACTCAGCCGACTTGTGAGGTGAAATAGAGTGAGATTAAATCTCGATTACGCAAACTTGCATATTTGAAATTCTTCGGGTACTTACGTCTTAAGGGCTGGACCAGCTGGGCCGGGGATTTCAACCTCATCTCGTACTCGACTCAGCCACAAGACGATCATGTGATCCGAATAAACTTAACGATCGAATGTTATTTTTGGACGTATATAGTGCGATCTTAATATTTACTCACTCACTGACTCAAGACGAAATGAATTTGTTTACCGAGGATGGGGATCCAGGGCTCTTCTCGATCTATTCAAACGAGTACCGAAACCTCTCACGTAATGTGATGAGTGAGTAAGTGAATACTAATGTCGCACTATTCAGCTACTCAAGGACTTTGGGCGACAGACCTCGTCATTTTGAACCATGGTCAAGTGACAAGGACGATAGCTGAGCTGATACCCTTCTCTCCTAACTACCACACCAACGGGAGGACGTTTGAGCTCTCAACAGATTGAATGTACATCGCTCCCTACACGGCGGGTCTTCCGCGGTACTAGGCTCGAATTCATGACACGCTGGCCACGAGTCCGTTACCTTAAACCACTAGGCTAACGCGGCTAGCTTACCTAATGTGATATGGAAGTTGGTAGTATTAAATAAGATGTCGTCTTCACACATCAACAGGAATACGATAAAGAAATAGTTGCTTATACCCATTGTGCATGCGGTGTTGTGAATGAGCCGTCAATTAAAAGGTCTTTAACCCTTTAACTAAATTCCAGGTATTTAACCCTTTAAACGGTTTGCACGTACCACGTACGGTCCTCCGAAAATTGACCACAACTAGTTTGCCATTACGCTGTACGGGCACTGTGATATTTTCTTCCTTTCTTTGATTTGCGCTTATTTATAACTCTTATGGTGTATTATTTAATGCTAGTATTTTCAAAAGGTGATGAAAGGTGAAATGCTTTTCTTCCGGCCTTTTTTTTTTTGTGGTTAAGGTGGGAATTAGTATGGTGTTTATTTCTAAACAGTAAAAAATATTCCTTTTTTTTATACATTTTTGGGATAAAAAATAAATGACCGCTTGAGGAATTAAGGTATAATTCAAAGTATTATTTTAATGTACACATTATTTTTAGAAAAATGTTTTTTTTTTAAAAAAATTTGTTTCAAAGAAATAGTATAGGTACAGCTCTAAAATTTAAAGAGAGAGAGAAACACAAAAACAAAATCAATGTAGACTGTTATTGGGTCCTATTTCAAGAAAAGTCGTGACCACGGTAGTCTACAGTTCCTGGTAGCGAACTCGTGGCTGACGTTGTTTTCAAACAAGTCTTGATGCCAGTAAAAACACGCCGTGTACAGAAGCAGTTGAGGCTCAAAGTCTTGACGTTAATGGGTTTGGGAGAGTGGAGTGCCAGCTCAGATGTTGTCACTTTAACGTGGCTATAAATTACGAGGTCCGCCACCAATAGTCTAAATATTGCTGCAAAATGTAACTCTAATAAAAAAATAAATCAATAAATCAATTTGCACCAAATGCTCACAACTCTTTTTTTTTTAGAAAAATATTTAATTTTTTCATCATGAACTCCATATCGACTCCTACAATACCAATTTGCACACTTTGAAAACATTGGAGATTTAATTTTTATTATTTTATTTCTTCAGAAAAATCATTCCCATAAATATTTATGGAATCAATAAAAGTTTATTACAAATCTATAATCATTTTTGCTTTGATTTTTTTTCTGATTTACGTCAGAATTCCAAACAACACCAAAGTTATTGGCTACGAAATCCGTAATTTTAACCAAAGTGAAGTGACGAGGATGGCACTTGATGTGGCACCCCTCTCCTAACTTTTACACCACAGCAACGGGAGGACGTTTTAGCCTCGGCATATTTAACGTACATCGCCCCCATACACGGTGTGTCTTCTGATGCACTGGGCTCGAACTCATGACACACCAACCAAGAGTCCGTAATCAAGACCAATCAGCTACAGAGACCACCGTCGTTTTTTGATAGCTAAATGGTGATTTTGTCGCATGAGACTCGAACAAGCCTAGAGATCAAAATCACAGACTCGTGACGGGTGTGTTACGAGTTCGAGTCCAGTGCCGCAGAAGACCTGCCGTGATGTACGTTGGAACTCAAACGTCCTCCCCTTGATGTGGTGTGGAAGTTAGGTGAGGGGATGCCAGTTCAGGTGGGGTCATCCTCGTCACTTGTCCCTGGTTCAAAATTGTGAGATGCGTCGCTAAACACCCTCGTGCAGCTAAATAGAGGGACGCTGATATTCACTTAGGCACTTTTATATCAGCCAGGAGTCAATTGTATTTTTTCCAAGAACATTGTCTTAGCACAGGAGAACTCGAAATTTTCGGCTATGAAAATCGTGACTTCGTCTCTTCAATTGATACAAAGACATTAAACACGCATAATCTCACATAGGATCCCTTTCATCGACACTTAGAGAGCAAACTGTCTTACGATTAAGTTTAGACGACATTCTGAACGAGTTATTCCAAAGTCAAGGTCGATTGTTTCGCGGTTTCAAACAATGGACGTCCTACCCCTTTTCATTTTTCGGCAGGCAACATCTTCGGACCGGGTGTGCGCAGTTTGTTTGGGCCGAATTCCTGCCTTTCAGTAGACGTGTGAATCTCTTTATTTTCATTAAAAATAATTTTAACCTGATTTTCTTTCGGCGTTGCCCGTCATTAAGGTGTCGTCTTGTCTATTCTGATTTTGGTAAAGAATAAAAACTGAAACGCGTGAGTTCTACTACTCGATTGTGGTTGAATTGGAAATTAGGTGGTGTGGGGAGCTGTCATATAAGGAATTAATCGAAAATGCGACGTTTGAAACTATTTCTGCGAATTCGACGCGTTACGATTTTCTGTTAGACTACACATGGTTCATTTCTAGAGTATTTCACGGGTTTGTTACTTCCAAACACCGTCATATGGCCGCGGTAGTCTAGTGTTCAAGGTTTCGGATGTGGCTGGCATGTCATGAGTTCGAGCCCAGTACCACTAAAGAGCCGTCGTGCACGTTAAATCTATCTAGAGCTCAAACGTCCTCCCGTTGGTGTTGCGTGGTAGTGAGGAGAATGAGTGCTAGCTCAGGTGTCGTCCTCGTCACTTGAGCATGATTCAAAATTACAAGATCCGTCGCAAAAAGTCCTCGTGTAGCTGAACAGTGCGACGTTAATATTCACTCACTCACGCCGCAGAAGACCTGCCCTGTACATGAGTTGTTGCACGTTAAATTTATCGTGACTCAAAGTGCTCCCGTTGGTGTGATATGGATGTTTGAAGAGGATATGCCAGTTCAGCTGTCGTTCTCGTCCCTTGACGGAGGGACAAAATTACGAAGTCTGTCGCCAATAGCCCTTGTTTTACTTTATAGTACGACGTTACTTAACACTCACTCCGGGCCACTCCATGTTGGAGTAGTGTAGATTGAAAGAGAGAGGGTGTTTGAGTGCATGCTATGATGCTTGTATAGCTGCACAAGGTGGCCACACCTCCTATTAGATGACAAATACAAAGCTGTGAAGTAACCTCTCTTTTTCCTCAATTTTTTTTGAAGTTCTACTTATTGCGCGTTTGGGAAAAAGGATAAGGGTAAATTTTTACGATGCGCATGCACACCGTTGTCTAATATTTTAACATGCCACTTTTTTTGGCGCTCGGGGGCTGATATTTGGGGGATCGTAACAACTATTGTTATAAACCATATCTGTTGGGACGCACCCCCCCGGTGCATTCCCCACTCTACAGCTTTTTGGCCAATATCTCGGCACCCGAGCCTGACAATCCATTCGGACCTGGCTCATTCGATCCCTCTCTGTCTGTTCTTCCAGTTATTATAATTTCATGCTCATAGGTCTATTTCTTCCATAAATTGTTTTAAACTTGTTTAAATTCACAATATCTTGGCTCCTGTTCGAGTCTCGGACTTGAGATTTGCACCAACTGTTCCACTCGTCGAGACCCATCCAGTTATATACTTTATTCCCATTGTATAGGTATGGGGACGGCTTAAGCACTAAAATATCATGCTCACATGTTAATGCTATGGGGACTGGAAAAAATTTCACCCCTAAGGAATTGAGCTTGGGACTTAATTTTTGGAGGTCCACCATATTTTCGTATTAGCGCGAGCTTTGCGTGGAATTGGTGCCCTCCGCTGCTCCCCCCGCGTCAGGGTTTTCCCAGTAATAACTCGAATCCTATGCCACCTTGGTCGACCGCACCGGCTGGATTCGATTGCTTTCCCTATGAGCATCCCAGATATATTTTTTCAGAGCCATAGCCCCATTTCTTCACCTATTTTTAACATTTTAAAATTATTTTAGTTTTAAATTTTTTTAAATCCCGCATAGCTCCGATGATTTTTGAGCTTCGTTAATGAAACTCGAACCATAGGTTCTCCTCGTTGAGCTCTTTCATCTGTTATAATTCGTGTGTAAATAGTGGGCCTAGGTGGGCGTTATCACTAAAATTTGAATCCCCATGTTATTCCTATGGGGTTAGATCTTTTGATGGTGTCACGATATTACAGAGATAGAGGGATGAAATTTTGGGATCACCAACTACTCTGTCTACCGTTTGGATGTGCGTGACCATTTACGTCACAGTTGTTCTCCCCCCCCGGGGGGAGTTAGTTTAATTTTCCTTTCCCGAGCTAGCGCCGTCCTATTTGCAACTACAGACTTGGGACGGGTTCGAATGAATTCCTCGTGTGTTTCCTCACAACCAGGCCGAGTTTCGAGTTGTTGGGTGCCCTACTTCTACTTTATTTAATTGTTTTAAATGTTTTAATTATTTTAAAATGACCACATAACTCGGGGGTTCTTCAGGCGGATGTCTTAATTTTCTCAGGAACGATTCTTCTTGCCGAGACATTCAATATGAGGTCTTAGGAGTCACATTCGGTTCACCTCATCTCCAGATACAGTCTGCCGAGAAACCCCCCATATTATTGGTGTTATTGTCGCTGTGAGGTGGTGTTTAAATTTATTTAAATCGTGATCATCTCGGGTTTGGCTGATCCGATTGACTTAAGGTTAGTATCGTTCAGCTATGCTCGTGACCGCCTTTCGTCCTTGGCCCAGCTTTCCCTGCTCAAGATTTTTAGAAAGATTTTAATCTTGTTACGTGCGTACATAAGTACACACACACACTTTTTTTTTATCGTTTCCTGCCTTATAGCATAAGGAATTATTGTACCAAATTTCCCGAATTACACCGAATTTTTATCGCAATATCTCATTTTTTATGTTTGTAACCTTAATTTTGGACTTAAGTGTAGATGAGTATATATTGAAACACTCGGGAAAAGAATGCTATCTTGTTGGTAGAAAAACGCTCGAGAAGAATCATGAGTTGGAAGAAATGATTTTATTTAAAACCGTCGCGTGAAATTTAATCGAAACTGATGCAACTTCAATTCAAAGCCTTCCACACCATGATGGTAGGATATTAGGTGAGAAAGGGTTAACACAGTTTATAATTTACCCGCGTTATTCGACCGTGTAACGGAATTTGTCTTCTATAGCTGCACATTAACACAAAAGAAAATCATGGTCAGCAAATTTTGTAAGTTAAATAAATAAATGCCTTATGAATTAATACCCTGAGCTTTGGACCTCAGCACGGAGGTGAAGTGTGGCAAGAAGAAAAAGAGACGCCGCGGTCAGTGATTCTGAAACGAGATGGTCTTCGTCTTGACGGTCACTTTGGCACGCGTCCGGTGCGTGACCACCCTCTCGTCACGCTTCCCTTGGAAATGCTTCTTCGCTCTCTACCTCGCGATCAATGCCTTCTTGTTTCGCGCTGCGGCATGCAATTCGCAGAATTACGGACTTCTCCTTTGACTCATTTTCGAGTCATGAGAGTTGACGACTGTTGGACTTTCAACATTTGCAGCTACAGTCTAGAGTTGAAATATGTCTACTTGATAATAAAATCCGCTTTTAGCACTTTTTTTTATTTTTACCAAAAAATAAATAAATAAATAAAACATTTACACATTTACATACCATAATAATTTACACATTACATTACACTTTTTTTAAAGAATTTTCTTTTTATTTTGATGAAAAAGATACGAAGCTCGTTACACGATTTTTAGACAAAAAAAAGCAAGAGTCCAGTGTTTGCGAAAAGCTCTTATGTGGTTTGTATATAACTTAACTCAGTGGCGCAACAGCCCATGAGGGTCAAGACCGACTGTGCCCAACTCTGTATGCGCGACCTTGGGCCCTTAGGTGCATGAGTAGATGTTCCGGTCAGGTGGATGGTTTGTATAGACGCGTATCATAATAATGTGTGTGAATGCGGTACACCCTTAATATTCAAAAACATTCCATTGATATAAAAATTTTTGTTTTAAAATACTATTTTTTATTTGTTTATTTATCCAATGACCGTGTTCGGCTTCTTGATCATTTGACGCCAAGCCTCTCAGTACCGACTAACGACGTCATCAGTCGGGTATTTATCGAGTCCAGTATATTAGAGTGGCCGCGGTAGCCGAGTGGTATAGGTATCGGATAGTGGCTTGCCTTGCCTTGTCACGAGTTCGAGCCCAGTATCACTAAAGACCCGCCATGTATGGGAGCGATGCACGTTAAATCTGTCGAGAACTGAAACGTCCTCCCGTTGGTGCGGTGTGGTAGTTAGGAGAAGGAAGTGTCTGATCAGGTGTCGTCCACGCCACTTGACCATGGTTCAAAATGATGTGGTCCGTCGCCAAAATCCCTCGTGTAGCTGAACAGTGCGACGTTAATATTCACTCACTCATTCACTTTCGAGCCGAACTTTTTATGAGTTTTATTCCTTCAGGTTGAAATATAGGCTGCTGGTTCTGTAAAGCAGTGATCCCCAACTCCTGGGCCACGAACTGCTACTGGTACATGGATCAATTGGTACCCGACCCACCCTAGGAACATTAAATTAATTATAATTTATTTGCTGTAGTGTATTTCTATCGGGTTGGTGCGACTTTCCAAGAAAAAATCATTTTAAATTCCTTTTCGGTGTAACTGTATATTTTTCTGTGAAGGCAATCTAATATAATTAAAATATAAACAATTCATGTCCCGTCCTAAGCGAGCCGCGATAAAACAATCAAACATTGCCCGGTCCGTGGCGATAAAAAGGTTGAAGGACACTGCTGCAAAGGTTAAAATGATTTTTTTGCCATATATTTACACATCGGAACTGGCTTCAGGTTCTCAAGTTGAAGTTGCTGATTACCAAGTGGACTTACATAACTAGAGCCCTTAATGTTTAAAACAGTGACCTTCATTAGTAAACAGTTATTAATTACTACGTATAATAGGTGATTTGTCAGGGTCGCTGTTGATTATTACAGTTGTTATTATCTACAATACAATTAAAAATTAACAGAGAAGAGAAATTTCTTCCAAAAACCAAGCGTCGATCAGCAGATTAAAAATGGTTTTTATTTCTGAAATAAAAATCGAGAAAACCGAGCATTTTCCATTTACAAAATCCAACACAACAGCCTGTTAAGTTACATGGTATTTTGCTTGCCATTAAACTTCCGAAATGGTCTATAAATGATGAGTTATTTTTGTGGTGTAAGTCAATTTTCATAGTAACAAATAATATGATCTTTTTCTTATGTTTTTGATTGGCAACAGATAAGAATTAGTGTCTTTCGAATACATATAGTTGCCATGACAACTAAGTGATTTCGTAAACCTATTTCCGTATTCCCCCATTCATTTCTTGTTCAGTATTGCTTTTCGAGCACAAAAAAAGCCACGCAGCAACACAAAATAAAGAGAGACACGCACCGCTGAACGTTTATGCAACAAGGGTATTTATTTGAAGAGCACCTTTTGAGAAGAACGGTGTAGTGGTTGACACGTGTTTTAACTCTTTTCGCACCGCAAGGACATGCGACGTAAATAAAAGTTTCCGAGTCTGAAAATAAATAACTTTAAAGTACAAACCTATTTAAAGTAACATAATACCGATACATGAACAGAATGCACAAGCTTTGTAATAAACATATATATATATATATATATATATATATATATATACTCCGTCCCAACAGAGTCAAGAAATGGAAAATTAAATTTTACTTACATTATGCAAACATTCACGACTTCAACTGGACCTGAGATTGATTATTTATCAACGTCACATATTGGAGCAAGACGGAGATTATTGGTCGCGGATTTCGTCATTTTGAACCATGATCAAGCAATGAGGATCACATTTGAACTGGTATCCACTCTCGGTGACGTTTGGGAAAATTAACGGTAGAGGGAAATTTAAGAATTTAAATAATTGATTTATTTACATCACAGCTATTAAATACAATATATTTACATTTTAATTAAAAGTTATTCATATAAATTACTTTAATATGTCCTTTGTAAGAGAGGAAGCAAACACAACCGATCTTTCTTGGTGTTTCAAAACGGACTCCCTTTTTCACTCTATTGAGGTGAGGCGGTCGCTTCTCGAATCCTCGAATTTCAGTCAGGGTTCAGGCTCGTGAACGGAGTGGTTTTTTTCTCACGGCCGCCGGTTACCGGGGCGAAGTCAGATGAAAAGACCCCGCAATATTTAGAGGTGCACATGTAGATGTGAACGGTGATACTATCTATACAGGAAAGCCGATTTTGCACCTGTGCACAAACGTAACATCTCCCTAACTTACACACTCCGCAAACATATGGTCTGACTCTCGACAGGTTTCATATGCATCAGTCCTTTTACACGGTGGGTCTTTAGATATCTTAAGATTCAACCAACAGTTCGAAAGAAATAGCCCTGGCCACAAGTTAACGACCATGGTCGCTTTGCTACTGCGTTCGTATTCTTTTTTTTATATACAGAGTGATTATCTACCAGACCAACAAACTTCCAGGGCGTGTAGAGGGTATAAAGATGATGTGGGAATGCAGGGTCGCAAACACCGTAGCTGTAAGCTAAGGGCAAAGAAGCAGGAAAAAAAGGACATAAATTGCAACATATTAAAAGAACAGAAAACATTTTATCGAAAAGTTGTACATCAACAGGTGTTCGAAATTATGACCAGAATTCGTGTGGCAGATCTGACACCGATCCTGCATGTAATTCCTTACGTTCTGGATGATTCCTGACCGGTCACGTATCCTCCCGGCAGCTACAGAATTCGAGCATTGAGGTCTTCAACTGAAGGGATCAGTGTCTTGTACACCAAAAAGAACCAGTTACCTAACGAGTCTCACGTAACCTTCCGTTTACGCTTGCAAAGCTCGTGTGATGTGGAACACGTGTGTTTGGATAACGTTCCTGATGTAACTGCCGAGCGGAATGTCCGTTATAGTCCGCCTCTCCAAACACTATAAGCATCTCGGTAGTTCTACGTTTGAATCCGTTCATCCAACTACATCGGAAAATGGATTGCAAATGCCGACTTCCATCAGGATCAATGTTCAGAAACCTTCCGTTCAGCTCCATCTGCCACAAGAATGCTTGGAGGAATCTTCCACAACGTCAGGAATTCCATGTGGCATCGCTGTCAGACTTGTCAGACGAATTCTGGTCGTAATTTCGAACACCTGTTGTAGTACAACTGTTTAATAAAATGCTTTATATTCCATAAACGAGTTGCTGTTCTTCTTTGCATCATAACTCGCAACTACGGCATTTGCGACCCTGCACTTCTATGTGATTCTAAATCGCATTTGTACCCTCTACACACCCTGAAAATTTATCGGACTAGTAGTGAATCCCCCTGTATGTATATGAGTAAATATTTACTTAGCGACACGTATCGCATATCGCATTTTTGTGCACTGAACCAGTAGTGCACTAATTGCTACCCTAGTGTCAAATCCGGCCACAACCTAGAGCTTCTATTCATTGCATATTTTGAAACATTAATATGGGATTTTTTAAAATTTTAATGCTTAAAAAATCTTTTAAGAGCGCATATATGAAAAATCCTATTACGGTTTTAGCATTTTTTGCATATGCATGTAATTGTGAAAATTTACGTAGAAATTTTGATTTAAAGAAAAACTGTAAAATGTGCAAAATCTGGAACTTCATCCTTCGCATTAGTATATTATAAACTACAAAATTTACAGTACTTTTTAATTTTTATTGTGTTTTAAAATAAATTACATTCAGACCTCTATACAACGAAGTAGCGAAGTCCCGAAAAAAGTTCGTTATATGGAAAATTCGTTACATAGAGGTTCATCTTTCAATTTTGTTTATAAACCACATAAAACACTTTAAACTTATAAACACTGTACATTAAAAAAAGTAATTATTCCCACCTTTTTTTGTAAATTAAAATATCTATTTTATACATCTTACCTATCAAAAAAAGGGAAGAAAAACTACATAAAAAGTTTCTTGGCGCCTTTACCCACTTCCTGAAGAATTGAATTTTTTTCTTTGATGCTCAAGCACTTACGTTTTGACACTTTTGAGCTACAAAAACTAATGTACCAGTTCAATTGATCAACACTAAAAATAAAAGACGACTAATTTAAGCACACGAGATTCCACTGAGGGGGAAAGGGGATATCGAAGATGTTTTCAGTGAACTAGACAATAGGGGTTAAAGGTTGCACTACCTGTATGAAAGGTCCAGGATTGTATTGCTTTCGGCGAGTTAGGCACCTGGTAAAACGAGTTTAAGATTTATAACTACCATAAAATGCGTGAAAAGAGAGAATAACTTTAAATGTCCAGCAATGCTTCAAAAATAGGAGGACAAAAAAATTGAACCGGAAGAGAAAAAGTTCATTATAAAGAAAATGCCCTTCGCTATTGGGAGGTTATTTTACGAAGAAAATCGTGAAATGTTCTTGGTTCCAGGAAAAAGTTAGCTATATAGAAAAATTCGCAATGTAGAGGTTCGTTATATAGAGGTTAGACTGTATATGGGGCCCAGATGTAAATATTTCCCCTTTTTTTCCTTGTCCTATTTCATAAAATGTTTGTCAATCACTGCATTTGACTGTGATGGAGCTACATAATTCTTGCATTAAGTTCTCAGATTTGTGAAATTAATATTACTGTTTTTAGTAATATAGTTAATTTTACTCACACGCTCTCGACTCGGTGTTTTGAATAATATAGAAAAATAGTAGTTAATTATATAAAATAATTAAGTGTTCCCAATTAATAACCAGAAACTGAATAATTTAAGCAAATCAAAAACAATTTCACTCACACAATTTGAGAAAGGCAACGTAACAAAGAACCCGAAACTATTTTATTTCTCTGTCTCGCGCCCTCGAGCAAAAGGTTCTGCATCATTCCACCTGTTCCACTCCCCCAAGCAGAACGGTCCTCCCCAGGATGCTCCTGTGAGAGAAGATTACACCCGCGCGTTGTTCTTTTTAGTTTTTTTAAATCTGTTTGTTGAATATCATATTGAGATTCGTATTCTCAGCAAGTACTGTCACAAGAAACCGGCTTCAGTGTTAAGTTGCTTAATTTAAAAGCATGCAAATGTGCATTTTCGAGAAACACCAACAATACAGTGCGATTCATAAAGAAGTATATAGTTTCAATGCCCCATCAAGAGCAATGTAAGATATTATATCTAACTTTTGTGACGGATCTATACGCGTTCCTTCAATTAATTTTCGACCGCGGTAGCCGAGTGTTATGGGTATCGGATCATGGCTTTCCTTGTCACGAGTTCGAGCCCAGTACCACTAAAGACCCGCCTTGTAGGGGAGCAATGCACGTTAAATCTATCGGGAGCTCAAACGTCCTCCCGTTGGTGTGGTGTGGCAGTTAGGAGAGGGGTGGGTGCCAGCTCAGGTATCGTCCACGTCACTTGACCATAGTTCAAAATTACGTGGTCCGTCACCAAAAGCCCTCGTGTAGCTGACCAGTGCACCTCTTGAGAAATCTTTGGGCTATCAATTCTCGTTATTCATAATCAACCCTTCGGACGAAGATAATCGTGATATTTAAATTAACTAACTATATATAGTCGAGTTTTCTAGCTTGAAGAGAGAGTAGGAGAGAAGAGATATACCCGAGTCCGGTGAGATTGCTACTGAAGGTATAATATTAGAATTATTGTGATTTGAGACTTATTAGGAGGAAACTTTACAGTGACGATTGTTCACTAAGACTGAATAGAGATTAGATTAAATCGGATGATAGGTTAGATATACTTTATTAAGGTAAGAATCAAGTTTGATAGTCTCCTAATCGTTCGCGTTTTGCCGGTCGTTCTTCCACTTTCGCGGTTAGCATTGAGACATTCTCTTACTAATATTAGTTAAAATTGTATGGTAAATATAAATAGATTAATTGGATCACGCGTCGAGTGTTTCATCCCTACCTCCCACACATCTGAGTGCCCGAGAGAGGTGCGAGCCTCTCACACCTATAACATATTTGTATAGGATTATATAAAGTTTTGTTAGAGAGTTACGAATGTTCTTTGTGTGAATCTTTAGTAACTCGACGCACATTAAAGCGGTAATTCATTTCCGCCCAAACACGTGATAAATCACAGGGGTGTAATATTAGGCCCCCCCCTGCAAAATCAGATTTTGCCTTTAACATTTTATAAATTAGTTAAATATGTACTTGGCATCAGTCAGCCCCTTTGCCCCCTAGAAGCCTGGGCCCCAAGCAATGTGAGGATTGCGGGGGTGTACCTTACGCCACGGCTAAGGTATCTGAATCATGTCCGTCGATAGTAGTTGTGATACGTTATTTCAGCTTCGCTAGATCAACAGGAAAGGGAGGGGTGAATACCTTGTCCTTTACGTACCTACATCATGAAAATCCACCGAGTTGTGCCGGGGTCGAATCCGCAACCTTGGTTGTAGAAGGCCAGTAACAACAAATCAACTTCACAACCCACTCGGCGTTTTTTTAAAGTTCTAAAGTAAAAAGCTTTTGATCTTTTGCTTGGGAATTCCATCTGAATTATTAAATTTTCAATCCATAGACATACCTCAGCCTAACTACTAAACTAAAGCAACTGCGGACGCTTTTACTACTGTCATGCTAGTTATGATTCGCGAGAGGGGAAATGAAGAGCAGGGGGGGTCGGCTTTAGGGCCGGACCTCTGCCCGGGGTGGCATTTGGATCAAATTTGAAAAATATTTTTGTTACAAAAAATTTGATATACACTCTGTCGCAAAAAATATATGCACCCAGAAGAAATTGAGCTACATTCACGAAATTTGGTATGCATGTAGTGTATATGAAAATAAACAAATGATTAAAAATTCAGAACAAAATATCATTTTATTAAGCGGTTACAGCTTGCAAAAGGTTAAAAATCAGTAAGTAGTAAAGCCACCTCTGGCAGCTATACAAGCCGAAATTCGGCGTGGCATCGATTCAATTAGATCACTTATGACCCCCTGTGGAAGATCCTGCCATAGTCTTTGCATCTGCGCAGTTAATTCTCCTGTATCTCGGGACGGCTGCAGTTGCCTTCCCAGCGCGTTCCAGACATGTTCTATTGGCGAAAGATCTGGTGACATGGCAGGCCATGGTATGACGTCATATCCTTGAAGACATTGTTGGGAGAGTCGCGCAGTATGTGGACGAGCATTATCCTGTTGATAAATGGCACCTGGGCGACTTGATAGCATGGGTAGCACAATCGGCGTTAAAGTATCGTCCACGTATCTGCGAGCTGTCAAAGTACCTTGAAGGACCACTAAAGATGATCGTGTGTCCCAAGAAATTGCTCCCCACACTGTCACACCTTGTGAAATTGCTGTATGCCGCTCGACAATAAATGCCGGATCGGACCGCTGGCCGGTGCGCCTCCAGACACGTGTGCGGTGGTCATCAGCACTGAGACTGAATCGGGATTCATCACTGAAGATGACACGTCTCCAGTCTGTCACACTCCAAGTTGCCCGAGGTCGGCAAAAATCCAGTCGACACTGCCTATGATGTGGGGTCAGTGGTAAGCGTCTTAGCGGACGTCGGCTCCTCAAGCCAACTTCGGTCAGTCGTCTCCTTATGGTTTCTCTTGATGGCACTGGATGTCTGGAAGGAGGTAAGTGGCGTTGAATCGATGCTAGCGACGTTGTTGGTGCCGAAGTGGCCACTCTTCTGATTGCACGATCCTCGCGATCATTTGTGTTCCTGGGACGTCCTGACCCTCCGCGACGGTACACTCTACCTTCTGTGATCCACTGTTGCCAACACCGAGCAACTACCATATCGCTCCGACCGAAGTGGCGGCCGATACGTCTATTCGACCAACCTGCTTCTCTGAGGCCTATTATACGGCCCCTATCAAAGTCCGTCAGCTGCTCGTACTGCCGCCGGTTACGTCTTAGAGGCATCCTAAGTCTCAATATCGTCTATCAAAGTCATCAGATTCGTTTGGATAGCCGTACGGCGCTCGTACTCATGCTTTTAAACTCTCCCAGTTGCGCAACTAATATGCGCATAGCACACTTAGCCTTGTCTCATTGGCTTCGAAATTTTAATCATTTGCATATCTCTTACCAGACTACATTCTTGCCGAGTTTCGTGATTGTAGCTTGATTTCTTCTGGGTGCATATATTTTTTTGCGACAGAGTGTATTTTCTAAAATATTATTGGGTGTGAATTTGGTATTTCGTTTAAGGTATCTTATATTTTTTTATTTTGTTCTCTGTATATTTAATGACAGTTTTCCTTTATGTTGAAACTTGAAGGAT
This sequence comes from Trichonephila clavipes, assembly GCA_019973935.1. Taxonomy (NCBI): domain Eukaryota; kingdom Metazoa; phylum Arthropoda; class Arachnida; order Araneae; family Nephilidae; genus Trichonephila; species Trichonephila clavipes. Next base: position 244,080 of record BMAU01018877.1, on the reverse strand, counting down.
TCGAGACGGGAGTGTATATGTTAAAGCATGAAATTTAATATGTTTACACATCTTTGACTAATAACTTTCTTCCCATCCCGGAGTGAGGTCACAACTGACATTCCTTTCGCCCTTACGATGTACAGTTTCAGGTATCCAAAAGAGGACAAGGGTAATAGGAAGTTTTGTTAAATAGAGAGCCAAAGGAGATGTTTTATTTTAATCTTGAATGTAGTTACTATCAGTTAAAACAAATGCTTGTGATCCCCGCCATTAGTAGACTATTTTTCGAAGAAATTGGCCTGCTTAAAAAGACAAATCCTTCTCTTTCATTTCACTCGTTTGAAACAATAACAAGTAATTATGTTCTTAATTTCAAATTATTTTGAATTTTTTAAGACTTAAAATAGTATATACATTAAGTCGAACCTCTGTGTTGCGAATTTGTCTATATAGCGAACTTTTTCCTAGAACCTTGAACATTTCACGATTTCCTTCGTAAAATAACCTCTCTATAGCGAAATGCATTTTCAATCGAACGAACTTTTTCTTTTGTGATTCAATTTTTGTTCTCCCTTTTTTTAATGTATTTCGGAAAAAAATTCAAGTTATTTTCTTTTTAACACATTTTATGGTGGTGATAAATCTTGAACTGGTTTTATTAGATCCTAACTCGCCGAGAGCAATCGAGTTTTGGACTTTTCATTCAAGAAGTACAACCTTTAACCCCCATTGCCCAGTTCAGCAGAAACATCTTCAATATCCTCTTTCACCCTCAGTGGAATTGTCCCGTGTACCCGTCTTCTAATTATAAAATAATGTATGTTTAATATTACTTGCATGCTTTAAGTTATAAAATGTCGTTAAAATTCATTAATTTTTGTATAAAATTATTCTCTAAATATTAAAAATACAATGAATTCTTCGACATTTCTTTTTCTTGTTTTCCTTGCAGTTTTTCTTTCTTTTTTGATGGGTAAGATACATAAAATAAACATGTATTAATTTTTAAAATAAGGTGTGAATAATTTCTTTTTTAATGCATAGTGTTTATGAATTTAAAATTTGTTTTATGTGGTTTATGAAGTATATTAAAAGATGAACCTCTATATAACGAATTTCTGCGATTTAGCGACTTCGTTATTTTGAGGTCCGACTGTATTCGGAATTTAATCAAAATCACAAACGAATTATTTCACCATTTTTTTTCTTTGAATTTCTAAGTTGCGTCTTTTCTTACCGTTGAATTGTCGAATTATATTGTCAATGTCCAATGATTTTGAAATGAAGTAATTTTCAAGTAATTTTTTTTAAACTATCACAGATATGGTTTGGTTTGTTTTTTATTCAATTGCCACTTATATATATACTACAGTGAAAATCAGTTAACACGAAACTGAAGAGAACTGAAATATATTTTCGTGTTAAAAAAACAACACTTTAAAAACAAAATTAAGTTTATTAGAGCATTTTACTTTAAAAAATGTATATAGGTATGTATTTTTTTTTATTTAAAATCAATGAAACAAAAACATTCTCAAGAACTTAATGACATTTAATACAAAATTTTCTAGTTTTTTGAAAAACAAAACATTTATTTTTCGAAAATAATCTGATATTTTCTTTGCATTGTCTTTTTTAGAACCAAAATTGTCCACGAATTGTTCGATGTTGTCCATTTTGTTATTCATACACCAATGAAATGTGCATTCTAAATAACTGTGCATACTTTTTTTCATAATGTTCCTCATTTCGGATGCTTTTGTGTGAGGTTTGTAGGGGTGGAGGGTGAAAGTAGCTTAGATAAACTAAATACATTGGCTCGTGTCATAGGCTATTACGAGGGCTATTCAGTTCAGTTCTGATTTTATGGGCTATTATCCCCTATTACGAGGGTATTTCAGAACCAAGTTAGTCTTTCTGCGAAACATGTGAAAAACACTTCTCTTTCACTTCTTCTCTCTTATATCTCGCCTGTGTGGCTGTTTTTTCCGTATTTTGTTCATTCTCAGAAGAGGAAAAGCTTTCCGTGTTTTGAGCGATTTTCGTTTCGTGTTAATTCTATCTTCGGCAATGTTAAAGAACAGGGACCGAGAGAGAGAATTCGGAATATTTTTTCAGATATAACAGTATTCAAACATTGATATTACTTTCTGGCTACACTAACCTGTAGAGAATCACTTATTTTATTATAATAACATTTTTATCCGAGTTTTTCTTCTTTCTAACATTTTTTTCTTTTATAAAATGTGTTTTGCATTTTTTTTTCCTATACCGTAATGCTAAATGAGTTATCCCTTCACATGTTAAAAGTAAAAACTAATTATTTGTGAAATATTTTGAAATTTTAAAAACACTATATTATAAACAAATGCATGAGTTGCAAAGGCACTCATTTTTATAAAAATTGAGGCATTTTTTCTGTCCGTAAATGTGCTCTGCGTCAAGTTCACGCTCTCGTACATATGGCGAAAACAGCCTTAAGGAAAAAAATGCTCAAAAATACAAAGAAGTTTTTTGGATCGTTGAATCATTTCGTGTTAATCGATATTTCGTCTTAAGCGTTTTCGCGTTAAACGAATTCCACTAGAATTGAATTTTTTGGAAGTTCTTGACCAGACATGGTTATTTATTTGTGTATCCCTCAAACTCCATCCTCTCTATAAATAAAACTCCTCACATCCGAGCCTCGGACATTTCGTCAGCCCTTCTAACTTGAAGCATACCAAAAAAGGAGACCAGGCGATGGTGGCAGTTGGAAAACAAACTCCGGAATCGCAGGAGATGCCCCATCTGCAGGAGCATCCATCATGATCGTCTGAGACGCGTGGTCTTTCTCTCGGTACAGCCACAAATCATTCGCTCGTGCCCCTAATTAAAAGGACCTTGAAGTGAAGTAATTCACGGGAATGAAGCCATCGCTGAAATGATCTCTTCTTCGACGAATCTCTAATCACAGTTTAAAATTTGAATTTCAACATCCGTTCCGGTTCGAGGCTACGAACATTGCATTTTTTCTAAGTCCAGTATGAAATCGAAATGGTGGCCGTTAGTGGCGCACACAAAAATTTTTCAAGTGTGGGTAAGTGGTCCAGGGTCAATAGTCCACCATTCTCGTATCATACCTCAGTGCGCCCCCCTTCAAACATATTCTTTGATTTTGTCTGTTTTGGGACCATAAAACAGTAAAAAATAAATTATTGAATTAATAATTAGCATTAAGTAATAAAATATATTGTTTATTTCAAATACTTAATTAAATTTTACGTATTATATACATAGGATTATCATCAATAAAAAAAAATCAAAGGCTATGAAGGGGGGTGTCCGGAAACGCTGACCTTCCTTGTGAGTGAAGGGCTGCGGTAGTCGAGTGGTCAAGGTATCGGATCGCGTAGCTAGCCTTGTCACGAGTTCGAGCCCAGTACCACTTAAGACCCGCCGTGTGGGGCAGCGATGTACGTTAAATCTGTCGAGAGCTGAAACGTCCTCCCGTTGGTATGGTGTGGTTGTTAGGAGAGGGGGTGCCAGATCAGGTGTCGTTCACGTCACTTGACCATGGTTCAAAATGACGTGGTCCGTCGCCAAAAGCCGTTGTGTAGCTGAACAGTGCATTCACTCACTCCCTCACTCACTGCATCTGTTTTTCATGCTGTCTATTAAACCATTGCGGAGTCCTTGGGGGGCAGTATTCAACTTTCGGAAAGTGATTGTCAATTCTTAGAGGATTCGGGAGAGTGCAGGTTATTTGAGACACATGTACCAAGATAATGCCAGATTTTTTTATAGGATTTAGGTCAGGGGGTGATCGGGTCATGCCATATGTTCAATATTTTACCTTTCTAGTGAGTCCCATACTTTAGCAAATCCTGTGTGGGTGCACATTGTCGTTCATATACAAAAAGTAAGAACCTAAAAATTAACCCGACCCAGAATAATCTCTCCGCAATACCACTGCGATGAAACGGTAGCTCTTCAAAAATGTGAAGCTGTATTCGGTTATTGAGCATAACATCTAGCCACTACATCATTCATACCTGTAACGTTCTTGAACATGCTGTGCTGCACATAACGTGTGTTCCCTCTCTCTCGCACATTAAATGGTGCCTGAAATCACTTGTCGCAGTGAAATGGAATTCGTTGAAAGACATTACCAATGTTGTTGTTGCATTAGAGCTTTATAATTAGTAACGGAACTCATTATTTATTTTTTTAAAAAAACATAGGCAAGTAATATTGTGATCAATTGTTTTCCTCTTTCTATATTTTCACAACACGCTGATTGAAGTCGGCTGGATGGTTTTACTGATGTAAGGATTCTATTTGGGCAACCTGGGCCGGATACTTACTATTTATCAAGAAAAGGAAGTAAAACTAGTGTACGTGATTTATGTTAAATTCTTTAAATGCAAAGAAAAAGAGGACGTCATCTGATGAATCTATGCTTACCAGAGGTAGCAAGGCCGCATTGAGGGAACGAAATATCATTTTGGTTTCGTAAAGCTCGTATTTACTCCAAGAAAGTTAACTCCCGATAAGGCAAACTATGTGAGAACTTTGGGGTCCGTTAGTTTCCAATTTTTTCTTGCCAAGGCTTTACTGCAATTCGGAACTCTACCCCCAGACATGCCGACCAAGAAACTAAAATTGGCTCTTTTGGCTCATGCGGTTCAAAACGGTATACTCAAGGATTACTTAAATGAGCTCATTTTTAATGTATCATAGTTGTTTTTTTTTTGCTTGGAAGTGACATTTCATAAGAAGCAAAGCGAAGGCTACTGGCAATGGATCTTATAATTCTGTACAAAGTCGAGTGATGCGTACACCTTGCTCCATATCCTCGCCATGCAAGTACGAGACTTTCGAACTTCTGCATGAATGCATCATCTCTACACGACGCATCTTCGGAAATTCAATCTATCCACCAGTTAGAAGCCCAAAACTAATCACTCGTCGCACTCATTTTCCAATACATCTCGTCGAATATGTTGATTTCTGCGCAACTATACCACACCAATGTTGGAAGATACTTTTGAAGATCAAATTGATTTAGCATTCTTTATTGCACAAAATTAACTTTTTTTGGTTGCAGAGAAATAGAGCTCTACAGTGCTAACAGACATCGTGAATCTGATTCTTGGTCAAGTGACAAAAGGTGATGCTCGTCAACCTTCTAGTAGCTCGTCCTTCTTTTTAATATTTTAAGAAGTTTTTAATATCCCCTCCCATTGGAGCTCTCTCCTGTATTTTAGCACCAGACGCAGAAAGTAGAGGTTTATTTCATGGTGGCACCATCTAGTAGTGGCCTCGCTACACTAAATTTGGACGCTTGAATTAATTTTTATACACTGCTGGACAATTGCTAAAGACGGATAACACTATCTTGCATAGCAACCACAAAATGAAAGGAAGCAAAATGTGGAAAATTAGAATAAGTGCGGGATATTAGTAAGAAGAAATATGAGTATGCAAATTTTTTTCCACGTCTGATCATCACGTGATAGCGTTCATAAGAGCTTTAAAGGTTTTGACGCGTGTGGACAGTTGTTGTTTCAAGTCAAAGTTCTACAGGAAAGATTTAATAGACGAACTTAAAATTTTTGGCATGTCTTCCCGACATCACATAGATGATTTTATGCGTGGCCGAATTATTGGAAAGATCGAAGAAGGGCGAAAAATAACAGATGTTGCCAGGGAGTTCGACATCGCTCACAGCGTTGTTTCACGGCTGTGGAAGTCATTTAAAACTACTGGAATGTGTAGTAGACGGCACGGGGGAGGTCGTGTTAGAAGTACGACGCCTGCAGAAGACAGATATATCGTCCTATCAGCAAAAAGGAACAGGCGCACCACAGCTCAGCATATGGCAAATCAGTTTCTTGCTGCCTCAAGAAAGCAGATCTCCCGAAAAACTGTTGCCAGGCGTTTAAGGGGAGGAGGACTATACGCACGCAGACCTGTCGTGTGTGTCCCATTGACCCAACAGCACCGTACTGCCCGTTTGCAATGGTGTCGTGAGCATCACAATTGGACTGAACAGGACTGGGCATGCGTACTATTCTCAGATGAGAGTAGGTTCAGTCTGCCATCGGATTGTAGACGCCAACTGATCTGGCGCGAGAGTGGTACTTCTTATCGTCCAGAAAATATCCAGGAAAAGGACCGATATCCAACATGCAGTATCATGGTGTGGGCCGGCATCATGATAAATGGCCGCACGCACCTGCATGTGGTTGCGAATGGGACTATGACGAGCCAACGATACATTGATGAAGTTCTACTTCCTCATGTTCGTCTTTTCCGTGGTGCTGTTGGTGATAAATTTGTTTTTATGGACGACAACGCAACGTGTCATCGAACACTCGCCTTTCAGGATTGTCTAGACAGCGAGGGTATTCAACGTCTCGTATGGCCAGCGCGTTCTCCAGATCTAAACCCCATTGAAAATGTGTGGGATGCTTTTGGGGAGGCAAGTTGCTGGTCGAAACTATCCTCCGACAAACAAGAACACCCTCATCCGTGCACTCACAGATGAATGGCATAAATTGCCTCAACAGCTGCTGGATAATGTTGTGCAAAGTATGGTACGGCGTGTGGAATGTTGCATCACACTCCCCGGTGGACATATCCCGTACTGATACCTTTCTTTAAGGTGCCTGCTGACTTTTAGATGCATTGTTCCATTTCTCCGTACGCAGATCAAATGAACATTTTTTTTTCTTTCAGATGTGTTTCACAGCTTTTGTACTTTCCAGAACAATAAATATTCTTTATTCTAATGTCTGAACAGTGCGGCAACTATATTTTATCCTACTAGGCCTCATGTCTCGCTTAATGTTATGCTACATAGCAATTTGTGATCCGTCCTTAGCAATTGTCTAGCAGCGTAATTCGAGCTCTCGCTAGATGCTAAATATTGCTAAGAGAACCAGATACAAATTAGTACTCAACGGATCTTTTACATGCCACATAATCAAATGACTTGCCTTCCCATGATTTTCAAATTCTAAAAGGCTATCGACTTCAGCCGGGGTCGAACCAACAACCTTAGGCTTAAGAAGCGGGCACGCTACCTCTAAGCCACCGGAGCCAACATTAAAATGATTAAGTGACCAGTCAAAAGCTTCAAGCTCGTAACTTCTGATCTCTAAAGAGATTTCGAATCCAGTTTGGTCCAGCAATGAAGCCACTTGGTCATCGAGAACGATGAAATAAAGTAGAGCGTTCCGAAAAAAATAGTGGCAAAAAATCGTTGTGTTTAACTCTTTCGGCCAACCTTGAATGTCTGGGCTGTCTCTGTCATTTTAAAAAAAAGGTAGGATGATTTGTGTGTGTTTCACCTGCGCGACGATTTCATAACAGGCTGCTCACTTAAATTTTTTCTCTTTTCATGTTCGCTAAACTAGGGCGAATGAGCTTAAGGGGGGATTTATTACGTGAATATCAAAATAAATATCGCGAGATACAAGTCACGCATTTTTTAAATTTTGCAGTTTGAAGGTGTTTTATGAAATAAACTTTGCTTTATAGCATCCCATGAGGACTATTGGCGTGTCACCTCGTCATTCAGAGCCATGATCAAGTGACGAAGATGACCTGAGTTTGTCTGTCACTCATCATTCTGTGATAAACCCCAAACTGTCTTGTGTTAAAATTTCAATTACAATTTTTTTTTAGATAGACTCATAATTTAACCTAATAATCTAGCTTCATTGTCCTCCAGAAGTGGGCAAGTAGCGGCCCGCAAAAAGTTTTTTTCCAAGACAGTAAAAAAATCCGCTATGAACCAAGATTTCTCTGCCGTGCACGATCAAAGATTCGTCTTCTATTTTTCACGATCAGGAAAACAGAATTCCTTTATCGGGGAAAACAAAGTAACTGAAAGTGTTCTACCAAGAGACCATCTGCAGAGTTTAGAGGGTGAGTAAGTGAGTATCAACGTTGCACTATTCAGCTACTCGAGGGCTTTTGGTGACGGACCTCGTAATTTTGAACAATGGTCAAGTAACGAGGACGACACCTGAGCTGGCACCACCTCTCCTAACTACAACACTACATCAACGGGAAGACTTTGAGCTTTGACAGATTTAACGTACATCGTCCCTCCACACGGTGAGTCTTCAGCGGTACTCAGCTCAAACTCATGAGTCCGACCACGAGTCTGTTACATTGACCACTAGGCTATCACGGCCACTGTTTCATTAGGGATTCAAACATTTATAAAACCTTCAACACACGAAAAACACTAGTTATCGTCAAGCAAATGATGAAGCGCATACATTCTGGAAATTTCTACAGTGTTTTAGTTTGATTAAATGCATGCATAAAACGGGTAGAAATTTCAAATTTATGAATGAATGTGAGTGAAAATTAACGTCGCCCTATTCAACTACACGAGGGCTTTTGGCGACAGACCACGTCATTTTGAATCAGGGTCAAGTGACTCGGACGACACCTGAGCTGCACCCCCTCTCCTAACAGCTACGCCACACCAACGGGAGGACGTTTGAGCTCTGAACAGATTAAGCGTGCATCGCTCCCCAACACGGCGGGTCTCGCCAATTTATGAAAGTAGACACATATATAATGAAAGTGCTTCATATTCACGAAAGAAGTTCAGTCGCCGGTTTGAACCTTGGTCTCATAAGAGATTCACGTTACTGATTCAGGAATCTTAAAATCTGGCGAAGCTTTAAGTCCACGTAAAGCTTGATACATAGAAAAAAAGTCTTACATATTTTCACGAATCCAGGCCATGAAATCACTCGTTTTTCTGTGGAGATTTCGGGAATCCTGTAATTCTAAAAAGCCGAACAGGAAGTGACGCGACCGCACTTCCCCGAGGAAATGCTAATGAAAACAAGTCGACGTTTTGTGTCGAAAGTGTTTTCCCAACACAGGATGCCCTACACCTATCTCACCCTTTCCTTTCAACCGGTCCAATCTATACGCAGACATGCAAACACGACGATTGATAAACTATCATAAATATTACAGATTGATAAAATATTCATTACTTAGAATATGTTTTTTTTAACTTTGCCATGAACTACATATTTGCTTTCATATGGGGGTTTAAGCCGAATAGAGATTTATTTGCAACAAGTTGCCTTAACTAAAGTATGGAAAGGGAGTTTTTTACAGGTATGGAACTTTAAATTGCAATAAAACAACGATGTATTATTCGATTGACATGAATTTTTTTTTATTCGAAAGATAATCTTGTGGCATTACATTTTAAATATGATTTCTGGCATAGGACTGCCACGGCTGGCTCGGATGTAGTCCAATCTGGACGTCCAATTTTCGATGACTTTTTCCAACATTTGTGGCCGTATATCGGCAATAACACGGCGAATGTTGTCTTCCAAATGGTCAAGCGTTTGTGGCCTATCCGCATAGACCAATGACTTTACATAGCCCCACAAAAAATAGTCTAGCGGTGTTAAATCACAAGATCTTGGAGGCCAATTCACAGGTCCAAAACGTGAAATTAGGCGGTCACCAAACGTGTCTTTCAATAAATAGATTGTGGCACGAGCTGTGTGACATGTTGCGCCGTCTTGTTGGAACCACAGCTCCTGGACATCATGATTGTTCAATTCAGGAATGCAAAAGTTAGTAATCATGGCTCTATACCAATCACCATTGACTGTAACGTTGTGGCCTTCATCGTTTTTGAAGAAGTACGGACCAATGATTCCACCATCACATAAAGCGCACCAAACAGTCAGTTTTTCTGGATGTAACGGTGTTTCGACATACACTTGTGGATTAGCTTCACTCCAAATGCGGCAGTTTTGTTTGTTGACGTAGCCATTCAACCAGAAGTGCGCTTCATCGCTAAACAAAATTCGCTTATGAAAATCGGGAACAACGGCAATCTCGTTTTGGGCCCATTGGACGAATCTACGCCTTGCTTGATCATATTTAAAATGTAATGCCACAAGATTATCTTTCGAATAAAAAAAATCATGTCAATCGATTTATACATCGTTGTTTTATTGCAATTTAAAGTTCTATACCTCTAAAAAAACACCCTTTATAAAGGAGAAAAGCGACTCACTCACTAACTCATCGAAACAGATCTTAACTACTAAACCTGTAGATATGAAATTTGGTTTGTTTTGTTGAGTAGAGATCCACTGAAGAACGGGTTTTGTAGAAACCAAGGAATTAAGAGGGTATTACACAATTTTTAACTATTCGACCAACAATCTTGAAATTTAATGATCATGTGTTTTTTTTTTGTTTGTTTTGTTGGGTTGTTACCTAAGAACAAGTTTTACAGAGTGAATGAGTAAATATTAATGTCACACTATTCAGCTACACGAGGGCTTTTGGCGACGGACCACGTCATTTTGAACCATGGTCAAGTGACGTGAACGACACCTGAGCTGGCACCCCCCTCTTCTAACTATCACACCACACCAACGGGAGGACGTTTCAGCTCTCGACAGATTTAACGAGCATCGCTGCCCTACACGATGGGTCTTTAGTGGTACTGGGCTCGAACTCATGACATGCCGGCCACGATCCGACACCTCGACCACTAGACTACCAAGACCCACAAATTTTATAGAAATCGAGACACAAGTAAAAAATACACCTTATAGCCTTAGAAATTCACGTCCTTTTTAAATTAAGAGAGAGTACTAAGAATGTGTGTGTTTTTAATACATATGAAGGTTTAATGGTAAAAATTATGTATCACACAATAACTTATAAAAACACGTATATATTCATATATATGTATATTCATACAACATTCATAAAATACCCAGCGAAGCGGCCGCTAGTATTGGTTTGGTTCTTTTTTAATGGCAGAAGAACCAATTTAGATCTTACTGCGCCAAGAGAGACAATAAGAACAGTTATATAAGATTTGCAGGCTATAAAGCCTTAGTCGAGCATAGTCTATATGCCTTTCTTAAAATCTATAGATCAAAATTAGATATAATTAATAAAACCCTTGATGCTTATGAATTTAAATACAAGTGGGGAATTTATGCTATTGTTTAAAATACTGGATATAGTAAAATCAACAGAGTTAAAAAAGCCGTTGTCTAAGATGATTTGAATGCGGACAATCACAGAGTATGTGTTTTACCGATAGTGAGACATTGCATTTCTTGCAATAAGGGGGTGGTTCCCCCAACAGAAGATGCCTATGCGTTAGGCGGGTGTGTCCAAGGCGCAGCCTAGTCCATATCACCTGCTCACGGCGGGTGCTTAATGATGGCGCAGTTGGAGCGAGAACGGGCATGATGCTATGCAACTTATTTTCAGTTTGTTGGTCCCAGTTTGATTGCCATACATTTTGCAGTTTTTGCCTGAAGCAAGCTTTCAGGTCAGAGTGTGGAATAGGGAACCTTTCTGAAGAGCCTGTCGCTGATCGTGCAGCTGTATCAGCCAGTTCATTTCCAGTTATTCCGGCATGTCCTGGGATCCAACAAAATCTGATATCTTTCTTCTTAAGATGATTAGCTAAAGCATATCTGATGTCCACAAGGATGGGATGAGACGATGAATGTAAAGAGACAATGCTTTGAAGGGCTGACAGGGAGTCTGTGTAAATAATGAACTTTTTACCACATGATAGTGAAATATGTTCTAGAGCTATTCTTAGCGCATGGAGTTCAGCAGTATAAATGGATGCTGAAATTGGTAGAGCGTCTGTAATTACAGTGCTCAGAGAAACTACTGCCGAACCAACATGGGATTCAGACTTTGAGCCATCCGCGAAGATAGGTTCATAGTCGGAAAAAAGCTCTCTGTGTTCCAAGTACAGTGTTCTGTATATACTCTCAGGAGTGCATACTTTTGCGTAGTATGACAGGGTGAAATCTACCTTAGGATAAATCACTTTCCAAGGGGGCACCTCAGAAATCTTGCACAGAGCAATTCTTCCAATGTTCAGATTTAAGTCATTAATTAAGTATCTAATTCTAAAGTGAAAAGGTTGCGAGTAAGTGAGGGATGAACGATGACTGTTAAAATTATAAAGGCTAAAATTGAATAAATATGAGTATGCAGTATTTGTTTTCATTGATTGGATTTTCATAAAATAGTTCAAACATAAATACTTCCTCCGCAAATCTAATGGGGGTTCGTAGGCTTCAGCATAGAGGGACTCTACCGGTGATGTACGGAAGGCCTCCAGACAAAGTCTCAGGGCTTGATGATGTACTGGATCCAAGATCTTCAAAAGAGATTTGCACGCAGAACTGTAGACCCTAGATCCATAGTCCAGTTTTGATCTAATCAGAGCTCTGTAGAGGCGAAGCAAGGATGTTCGGTCTGCTCCCCAGCGAGTATTTGCTAATACTTTGAGGATGTTTAGGGCCTTGGCACTTCTGATTTTGATATATTTTAAATGACGATGGAATCTGAGAGATTGGTCAAATACAAGACCTAGAAATTTGACCTCATTAACAACTTTAATGAGGCTTCTACCAATAAAAAGCTCAGGGTTTGGAAAAACCCCACACTTTCGAGTGAATACAACACTAACCGTTTTTTCTGTAGAAAAAACAAAACCGTTCTGTTCAGCCCATTTAGTGAAGTTTTTAATAGTGGTCTGAATGTGTCGTTCTGCAACATTGAGGAATTTAGACGAGTACGATATTTGTACATCGTCCACATATAGAGAACACTGAATCCCCTGATTTATATGATGGGTTATGCTATTAATTTTAATAATAAATAAAAGTACGCTTAAAACAGACCCTTGTGGGACATCTTGTTCTTGGATAAAAATATTTGAATAAAATGAACGCAGGCGTACCTGGAATGAACGATGGTTTAAAAAAATTTTGATAAAAACTGGCAAATTTCCTCTGATGTCCATTGCATATAGATATCTAAGTATGCCGTACCTCCAAGACATGTCATAGACTTTTTTAATGTCAAAGAAAACAGAGATGTTATACTGTTTCTTGACAAAAGCCTCTCTGATGGAAGTCTCTAGCCGAAGGAGATTGTCTGTGGTCGATCTTGATTTCCGAAATCCACTTTGAAGTGGTGAAAGGAGATTATGTGACTCAAGGCGGAACATCAACCTCGCACTAACTATGCGCTCCATCAGCTTGCTTAAGCAGTTTGTGAGGGCAATAGGGCGGTAATTATTTGCTAATCTTGGATCTTTACCAGGCTTTGGAAACGGTAAAACGTGGGCATGACACCACTGTGAGGGAAATACTTGGGTTTCCCAGATGCGATTGAACAATGAGAGAAGGGAGAGGATAGAACTTTCGGACAGATGCCGTAACACAATATAGTGTAGCCCGTCTGGACCTGCTGCTGTGTTACCCGAGCGATGCAGGGCGGCGTGAAGTTCGAGGAGTGTTAGCGGGGAGTTGTAGCCTTCTTCGTTTGAAGAGGAAAAATTAAACTTCACCCTCTCCTCTCGACGCTTTAGCGCTTGAAATGCAGAGGTATAGTTGTCGCAACTAGACGTTTTAGCGAATGTCTCGGCAAGAGTATTGGCAATGTCAGGGATGGTATTGACAGAGACCCCATTGCTTACAAGCATGGAGACTGGGCTAGCACTGTATTTTCCACTGAGCTTACGGATTTTGTTCCAAACCTCTTTACTTGATGTTGAACATGTGATGTTACTTACATATTTTATCCACGATTCCCTTTTACGTTGCCGGTGGGTTTTCCTGGTACGTGCTCGAGCTTTATTAAAAGCAATCATGTTGTCTGGGGTAACGACGAAACCGATTCCAAGCCTTGTTTTGATCCTTTTTTGCCATTTGGCATTCTTCATTCCACCAAGGTTTGGGAAAACGGGGGAGTCTAGAGGATGGTTGTGGAATTGCATTATTAGCTGCAGATAGGATGCAAGATGTTACTAAAGATACCGCTTCATCTTTTGAGCCAGAGCTTACCATGTCTTCTGTTATATCTGCTTGGGTCCTGAAAGTTTCCCAGTCGGCCTGATCGAACTTCCACCGAGGTTGGCGAATAGTCACACACGCAATTGGTGTAGCGTAAGATATTACCACTGGGAAGTGTTCGCTACCTAAGGGGTTTCCAAGAGCACTCCATGACAGACCTAATAGCAATGATGGAGAGCATATGGACAAATCAATGGCGCTAAATGATTGGGTTGGAGAATGAAAATAGGTGTTACAGCCGTCGTTTAACAAGGTGAGTTCAAGTTCTGTAAGAAGCTTTTCGACGACTTTTCCTCTAGAATTCACATCTTGGCAGCCCTATAGCAAATGATGAGCAGTGAAGTCACCCAAAAGGATGAATGGTGATGGGAGTTGATCTATAAGCTCTTGGAGTTCTCTAAAATTCAAGGGTGCGTTGGGTGGTAGGTATACATTACAGATTGTAACTGTAGAGAAAACAGAAACCTGCACTGCAACAGCTTGAAGTGACGTGCGAATTAGGATGGGGGAGAAGGGTGTCGCGTGGTTGATGAGCTGAGCCACGCCACCACAAGCTCTTCCACCCGTATTGCAGTCCTTCCAAAGAATGGAATATCCTCGTATGTTGGATGTGCATGATGGTTTTAAAAGCGTCTCTTGCAGAGCTACGCACACAGGTAAATGCTCATTCATAAGCGATTTTAAATCCTCTATGTTTTTCCAGAGACCACGACAATTCCACTGAATTATTTTATTAATACTTCGGCTAAGGAGAGCCTTTAGGCTTTTCGGAGTCGTATTTTATTGGTGAAAAGCTTCGTCTTGATTTCCCTTTTTTACTGAGAAGCTTAACGTCTTCTACTTCTTTGGTGGTTTGAATTCCACCAGATTCTATTCGAATTGATGGCTTCAGTATTTTGGCAGCTTCCTGGACAATGTCAGTAGCTGGCCGTTTGGTAGAACTTTTGTCTATTTCCATCAAAACTTCAGTATCTGATGGCACTGAGAGGTGCGATGTTTCAGAAGACCGTTTGTCTAGGTTTAAGGACTCTAGGTCCGTGGAAGACGTTTCAGGGGGAGATAGAATTGTTTCTTGTTCAATTAAATTATCTGTTATGGGTTTTTGAGCTATTGGGAAATGTTTATGAGATTCAGAAGTTAAATTAGTAATGTTTGTTGGTGTTTCTATGTTGCTAATTTCTGTTTGAGTTGCAGTATCTTTTTTTTTTATTTTGTGTTGGTCATTACTGCATTAGCATAAGAAGTGGGGAGGCTCGAGGTGGTAAGATATTGACCACCCGTTTCTTTGCTTCAAAATACGAGATGTTTTCAAGTACTTTAATTCTTTGTATTTCTTTTTCCTGCTGCCATTTTGGACAGATTTTGGAATAAGCAGCGTGTTCCCCCTTGCAGTTTGCACACTTTCTCCGTTCTGTCGTACATGCTTCGCTGGCGTGCTCCGTACTACTGCATTTATTGCAGGTAGCAACGCCACGACAAGAAGCTGTTCCATGACCGTAACTTTGACAGCGAAAACATCTGAGAGGGTTAGGGATGTAAGGTCTTATTTTAATGTTTAAGTAACCAATTAGAATGTTTTCTGGTAATGTATGCTTAGAAAATGTGAGTATATATAATGGAGAAGTTATAGTTTTACCGTCTTTTATGGAAGTTATTCTTTTGACAGTCTCCACTCCTTGAGAAGCTAGCCCTTCTTCAATTTCAGAATCGGGTAATGGAATTAGATCAGGGCAGTAAATCACTCATTTGGATGAATTGAGTGTTTTGTGAAGAGTAGCACTAATAGGAATGTTTGAAAGATTTGTACATTGTAGGAGATTAATTGATTGGGCTTGTGTTGCTGTATCTATCAGTAAATCTCCGGATGGTAATTTTTTAATAGATTTCACAGAACCAGCTGAACCTTGTACAGCTTTAGAGATTAGAAAAGGTGAAGCATTGGAAAGTTTTCTGTTATCAGTTGCATGCAGAACAATAAATTTTGGAAAGGATTCGGAGCAAGTTTGAGAGTTGGTGGGCTGACCACCATGTGTTGGGTAGGGTGGGTTGGGGATTTTAAAGTTAGCGTTTTTATCTTTTCCCCTTATTTTTGTGCATTTAAATTTTAGTTTTTGAGAAAGGAGGAGGAGAATCCCTTTTGATTTTTAGAAGACCAGTTTGGCGGGGCTAGCCCCAGATTCAGCAACCAGGAGTGGCCTTGGGAGAGCCCCCGTTCTGCAATGCAGGATCCCATCCAGGCACCACCTGGAGCTACAAGTTAGGCGAGATTATACACCAGCTGATAGAGCAGCCAGGACATGCTGGTTAGGCTGCCCCGGGCTCCTGTACTATCCGGCGGCCTGAGACGTAAAAATCAGCTTTTCTCCGGTACCCTCTACATGGCCCCTTCCTCCAAGACCCCACCTCACCAGTCCAAAGGTCCTCGGAAGTTTAAAACCCCGCTCCAAGTGCCAGTTTTCCCAGAGAGCAGTCTGTTGTGTCGTCATACCAGTTGTGAAAAACCATCAGACTCAACTCATTCCACTCAGTCTTGGTCTGCCACAGGACTTCGTCGCAAGTAAAATTAAAGATAATATGTAAGGAAAAATTAATAATAAAGCAAGACCCACTAAGGGGATAAACCATAAAATGAAATTCCTAGATAGGTATTTTTAGGAAATAAGAACCAGTATTTTTTTACTATGGCCGAAAAGGAAGTGGGGGAAGTAAAGGTGAAATTAAAGATCGCTCGGGAGAGGCGGGTGCGCGAAACCCGCTCTCACAAGAGAGTGAGCCCTTGCCAAAAGATCACTAGGGCACCTCGGATTGTGAAACCCGTACTCGCCTAAAGAAGGCGAGCCCCCTGAGGGGGGCCAAGGGTATTGGCTATATATACATAATACAGTTAAAATCAGAGGTGGCCAACCCGCGGCACGGCGGAGTAGTAACAGAAGCACGCGTAGTCTTTTTGAAAAATTAAAAAAAAAAATTTGCAATTTTTTTAAAAATGCGGTTTTATACACAAAAACCTCAAAGTTATTTTAAACACAATTAATTGAAGTAAATTAGAAAATTACCCTGGAATACTCCTTACTTGTTGTGGGTGCTGGGTATCCAAATGAAGTGCACTCGCGAGATTTTGGAATTTGACGTGTAATATCCTAGCTATGTAAGTGATGAAACTTGATGGATAGTTTGAGGGTTTATTTTCAAACACGCAGGACAGTTTACAGGCATTAAATATTTACACTATTTATACGTTCTAAGTAAAAATCGTAGATAAAATGAGCTCATGACATTTGTAGAGAAATAAAGCAAGTTGGAATCCAACCCATCTGCCTCCGGCAGATGCAAAAACTTCCCTGGTGGAGCTAAAAATACAATCTCTCTCGTCGAGACGAAATCACTCTCTCAAAATCTCCACACTACGCTCACGGATGGAGCACAAAAAACTTGACCTCTCTCGTCGAGAGGTAATCACTGAATCCCAATCTCCACACTGCGCTAAATGGCGGAGCACACAAAATCGACCACTCTCGTCGAGAGGTAATCACTGATTGACGCTGGCTTGGTACTCGCGCATGCGCAGTGCTTTAGATCAGTTCGCGTTGCCACCTAGAGTTTCAGAACGGGTCTAGAGTTCGTTACAGACGGAGCATGTTTTAAAATATCTGTGGAAGAAAACAATGAATTGCCCGGTGAGTACTTGCTACTCAAGAATGAAGACTGGCTGTGGGATTAAGCTTTTTTTACCGATATTAAGGGATATTTAAGTAAAATTTAAACTTACAGGGGAAAGATTATATTTATCCTTCCCTATTTGGTCATATATCTTTTATGTTATATTTGATGTTAAGGAAAGCGAGTGAATTTGATTTTAAAAACGACGCATAGCACGTGGTTTGCTGTACAAAGAGAGCGATTCTTGGGAGAGTTTTTAACACGACTGACTGTGTTATAATCGATTGTATTGAGAAGCTTTTAGAAAGTAATTGAGAATCACGACAAACTCTTTCTTTGCCTCGGTTATCATGTACATCTAACCGATCACTCTCATTTGTTCGTAATACTTCATAGTGATTTTTGTTGTTTTGAAGTAAAGTGCAAACCATATTGATCAGTGACGTGCCCAAAATATTGCGTCGCGTGCCATTGATGGCACTGGTTCGCCATTTTTGGCCTATCTGTAGCTAAAAATTCTCTACAGAGCATGAACTAGGATTTTGAAAAAGTTACATTTTCGTACTATCATTTGAAGTATTAATCGTTGTTTTTTGTTGAAATTTCTTTCCTCTTATGGATTAAAATATGAATGTATCTACTATTCAATAACATGTTTCAAAAGTCCTATTTCAGGCTCTTTACTCAGAAGTCTTACATATACTATAAACTAAACTAAAATATTATGAAAATAGAAACCTTTTTCATAAAAGGAGAATGTTTTAAAAATATGTTATTCTTCAATTTTTGCCAAGAATAGCATTCAAATAATTTTTTATTGTAATTATATTCTTAAAAAACTATTTTGTATTTGTTTTCTAATTCAACTGACTCTAAGAATATATCAAAAAAATTCATTTCCATGCTTTTTCAAAATCATACGGTTTCGAATGTAATCAGTAATCCTAAGCAAAAAACGGTTTTCGTTTGATTTTAATTTACGTCGCGAGGACTATCTTCCACGGACCTCCATATTTTTAATCTCGGTTAAGTGACGAGTATGACACCAGAGAATTTCACATGCAGTGGCGTAACGTACACCTCCGTATTGCGGGGGCCCAAAGCCTGAATGACAAGTTGCAATCCATTGTAAGATCCGACATGAGGCCCAAAACCTGACATAATCAGAATATGAATTAAACCTACTGTCTTATAAAACACACACAAACCAGAAAATATTCTACGAACCAGAAAAATTTTAAAAGACAACCCGGTAAATAAAATGTCCAAAATAATTTAATATCTCATACACATAAGCGCGTGCAACAGAAGCTTTCGAAATCGTGCATTCCAAACAAACACAAATCCCTGCTCAAATAAAAAGAAAAAAGTTCAGGTACTTTCGTTGACCCATTACACAGAGTAAATTGACTTTTAAATCGATACACATTGGTTTTGTTTTCTCACTCTTCGCTAAAACGTGTTTACCATTACTAATAATTACTAGATCTTTTTTAACCGAGTGAACGGCCAAAAAAAGACAGGCCGAGCCGCGATGGTTGATGCTGAGCATTCCAAATTTTGCTTGCCTGGCTATGCGTCATGTTCAACAAACCAGAAAAGGCAAACAGAGTGCTTTGTTCCATGAGTTGTCCTGCCCCCTCCTCTCTCCGATGTGAGAAAACATTCTTTTTCATCAGTTCACTGGACCACGAAACAAAACTAAAAAAAGAATCATAAAATAGAATCTGTGTATTCGCAGGAAAAACCTCAACTTCATTTTGCTCTAACCCACATCCAAGAACAGACAATCCGGCATCGCTAAAAAGTCCGGTGCGAGTGCATTTTGTTATATATAAGGAATGCGAGTCGAAGTTGAAATTTGACCCTGGGTTTAGAAGTGTTTTCATTTCGCATGTATGTATGTGTGGAAAAGTCATTCCGCCACCACCCGACCGACCAATAGCGAGCGCGAGTGCGGTTTCGAATGTTTCTCCCTTGTTTCTCAGCTGTTTTATCATTCCCACTGACATACATAACGTGGCTCTCGGTCTGAGCGGGCAGACGATAATTTTTGAAGAACCGATTAATTTCGAATCTTTTTTTTTTTTGGAATATTTCATCCAGTTTGCTGTGAGAAAGCAGAAGTGTGTTTTTCAGTTTCAATTGTTTTTTTAAAATAGTTGTTTTAGGAAATTTTGCTGTGAATTAATCGGTTTCGAATTTTTTTAAAAAGTAAATTTCATTGTCGAATTCACGAGTGAATTTATTTTTAGAGAAAAAATGGAAGCAATTAAGAAAAAAATGCAGGCAATGAAGCTGGAGAAAGAGAATGCCGTGGATAGGGCCGAAGAGGCTGAGCTGGCAGCAAGGGAAGCGAATATCCGCGCCGAAAAGGTAAGCCAACAAAGTTTTTAATTCTCAATTTTTTTAATGTTGCCAGTTTTTAAAACTTACAATGTTTTCGTTAGATTTTGTGTTATTATTTGGTGACCATATCTGTATAACGAAATTCAACTATGTTTAAAAATAAAATTTATTTAATATTGTTTAGATACATTTCTTATTTTTTATTATTTGGCGTCGATGATTTTATTCTATATTATTCTAAATCGTTTCTTTTATTAAAATTTAAAATGTTATCATTTTTGCAAAATGTTAACAGTAAAATACTTCAGATGTATTAAAAGGTTGACTGAGAAACTCATTTTTAAATGTAGCGAACTGTATTAATTTTGAACTCCGTGCTGTAGTTCCAAATAATTCACCAAATGCTTTCACTAGTCATATTACTATTTTATTTTTAGATTATTGAATTAAGAACAATTATATATATTTTTCAATAAAAATATACTAAATTGAGACAAAATGCGTAAATTTTAAGATAGCTTTTGGTATGTTTAATCTTCAAGATAAGTATTACAAATATCGATCAATTTTTATTCTTTTAATTAAATAATTCAATAATTATGTATATAATTTTAGATGAATGAAACTGTAGCTGCTCTTTCATTTAAAGTTCTTCCTAGCTCACACGAGGTTTACTGTTGTTACTTGTTCTAAAAGATTCGCGAATTTTCATCTCATCCACAACTCACTAACTTACGACTAAATGAAGAATAGTTTCAAATGGGCTAAGAAATGGTGAAAAATTAAAAGTGCGTAGAATGATTGAAAATCGTGTTTCTAAAAAAAAAATTTGTAGGAACATTTTGACATATTCTATTAAATAATGATTGAATGATTTGAAGTTTATTCATGAATGCATTATATATATAAATGTTTTTTCTTCACTTAAAAAATAACATAAAAAATTAAACTAGGTGTGAAATAAATTCTATACAATCTATGATTGAATATAAAATTATTGGATGCTTTTTATTATTTAAAATAATATTTCAATTTTCTTTACACGTAGAGAGTATTGCCTATTCAGATTGAATAATTATTCTAACGTTTGCCTTATGAAAATTTTCTGAACAAATTAATTTTATTCAACTTTTCATTTTTGTGCAATTTAATTTAGTTCAGATTCTTGTTTTCGAAACAGCTGTCTTGTAGTGTGATGGATGTACATTTTAATCCATCGACTGTCATATCGTGGAGAATCTTTTTGATGTTGTTTCACACATCTGTTGTGCTGTCAAAGACGTCATTTCGAAACGAGACGAACATTCGATTGTCAATTGGATTCGAAACACAAATAAGCCTAGTGGAATTCCGTGTTTCCATTTCCCGTTTCCTATGTGGTATTTAACTTGTGATTAAAGTTTAGGTGTATTTTTCTCCCAGAAATTATATCAAAATGGTCTATTGCAGCTGTAGAAGAGTTATTACTGTACTTAGTTACGAAATAGTGTTATTGTAAAAGTGTTCGTTTAACAAGGAATTCTAAGTCGAAAATCGCTTAAGATTTTTTTAAAAACATTTATTTCTTGCATAATAATTCGGTAATTGTTTGTAATAAACTAGACATTTTTCGAATTTACACCCGATGCTTTTTCTAGGTATTAAAAGTAATTTTAACTGTTAAATTGATAAACATCAATGCTTCTTTTTAGTTATTCGTTTTGTGCGGTGTTGCCAGTTTTTTCTAAATAAAAATGGAAATCAAGTAAATTATAATAAGAAAAAATAAGAAATATATATATATATATATATATATATATATATTAATTAAAAATATAATTATTTAAAGTATTATTATTCATTCTCTGATATTTTAAAATAAACGATTAAAAGAACTTTTAAGTTGATATTCTTAATAATTCAGAAAAGTTTTTTATTTTTATTTTCGATGTAAGTATATCATTAATAAACAATTAAAAATTTAGTATTCCAAAAAAATGTGTTCCAAACTTGCGAAAAATTTTAAGTTATCAAACTTCATTTTCTGAGATAAATTGTACGTACAATCCGTCCGGTACTAGCACACAGAAAAAAGTGTACTTAAGTCATGTTCCACAACACAGAAAACTTAGTTATGGAATATTTCCGCCTACCACTGAATATAATGACGAAGAGTTACAGCACCAACTGTCTGTTTTGGCTCTGTATGTCTGGCTACATTAGCCACCATTTAGAATCAAGGCATGTTGAAGTTTCGCTTGCTTATGAATATAAAATAGGAATTTATATATATGAAACTCATTATACCACACACACACACACACATGGAATGCGAGTTACGCATGCATATTTTGTCGGAAGAACTGGTGGTTGATTTGTCAGTTTCACACCAAACATTTATTTATTTACTTTTGAGGTTGAATAAAATTTTTTCGCAAAAGCTCTCACCAAATGTGGATAAATTTTAGGAGATTATATATGAAATGTGGCGTTGAATCATTGTTTATATATTTTGCTATAAATTCTGAATGTTCGTTTACATTTCATTCATAGGTTATTATATGCTTATGGAAAGTATGTTATTTAGCAGGGATGGGTAATTGTTTTGGCTCAAGAGCCACAATGTAGAAGCCGAGAGTACCGGAGGGCCACACCTTTTTTTAAAAAATGATTACATTCATTAATTAACTTCCGAAAAGGTAAATTGTACCTATTTTTTCTGAATGTTAATAAAACAGAGACAGTTTTATTCAATTTATATTATGCTTAGTTCATACCATTTATACCTGCAAACACATTTAATTTTTGAATCAGTTTAATGAGAAAAATGTACCCTATCACACTATTCTACAATTCTTTTTTTGAAATCAGGAGAGAGATTGCTTTTTGTGAAATTTTCATCACAGGTTGCAAGTTAATGTTATCCAACTTGCATGAAAATTAACTCATGTTATCTTCACGCAAGAAAAACTTTACTTACAAATAAAAGCATATGTGGATCAAAATAGAACATTTTCCGTCTATTTGGTTTTCTCTCTTGGTGGGCCGAAGATAAAAACTCTTCGCTGTCCGCTATTTTCTCACCCCTGTTGTACAGGGTAAGTTAAGTGAAATAATGAAAAGTTTGTACCAAAAAGTAGTAGTTCATTTAGAAATTTTAAAATATTGATAGCAGTTTACCTGGCTAATTGTTTTAAAAGCATGTACTTTGATTATTATGAATAAAGTAGTTTTAAATGATATTTAAAAAAAAAAGAAATTTCGAAATGCACAAATTAAATGATCTTGGGGAAAAAATCATCTTTAGTCTCCATCCAAAAAAATAAATAACTAATGCCTTTTAAAGCTATGTAGTTTTTGAGTTTTAAATAAATATTTCTTCTACAGTAATATTCGGATTAAGATAGTATAAAAAAGAAACCCAAAAATCCTTTAAAGCTATTAGATAATGAAAGGAGGATGAGTCTAGCGTTAAGGAATTGCATAAAACACAAATGCCGTCATTCGTTTATAAAAGACGACGTAACAGTTAATCCTGCACAGCATATCATTTCAAAAGTTTATTTTTAGTTTCGCCCTGAATTCCAAGACTCAAGGATATCAATTTAAGAATCAGGTTTATTTAAAATCAAAAATTTACCTAAACAAAAGAATTTCTTCTGTCGTATAAGAGAATGCGGTAATTTACATTTTTGCTTTCTACAGACAACTGCCGATTGCTGTGTAAAATTAAACTCTATTCCTAAATGCGCATTTTAGTAGTATAATTATCCCATTTAGACTAAAACTGAAAACAATTGGATTATTTTGCTTCAGTAAATTAAGCTGATGAAGGCCGTTTAAATCGGAAAGAATTTTTTTTAACTGGGTAATTTTTTGAATTTTCGGTCCGATTTGTGTTAATATTGCAAGAGAAGATTTAATTTTCCATTAGCTATTTTCTTTATTCTTTTTTTGTAGATAATTCTGGGTATTAATGTCAAAATGGTTTGGAATTCAGCAGCTGTTTTCGTTTCATTTACATCAAATGTTTGCTAAAAGAGATGTTTGCTTAAATATCTTTAAAAAAATATATGCGTTCAGTTTTTGTACCTTTTTAAATTGTTTAATATTTACACACAGTCAAATTTATTTTTATTGCTCTAGGGACTGACGAGTTAGAAAATATTACAAAATATGTTAATGTTTTAAATCCAATCATTAGCATCAAAAAAATTTTTTTTAAAAAAATATCTCTGTTTATTAAATATCGTTCTCTCTTCATTAATATTCTTTCCTTTTCTCTTTTTTTTTCTTAGTTTTTTTACGGATGAATATTTTGCAAATTTATCAATAACTTATGTTCCGTTTTAGCTTTCTGTTCTTAATTTACCTTTCTGAATATTTTTAAACGAGATATTTCAGAAGACAGTTCGCTTTGTGTAAAAAGTCACGAAAAGGATTTACATCCTTTTCTTTTAAAAAGTATTAAATGTTTCGGAAAAGTAAGGGATTTTATCTGACTTTTTTACACATCTCCAAAAAAGGATTATATTGATACTATTCATGTTTTTTTAAAAACTTTTTGTGTGCTCTGACTTACATAGATGAACTGTGAAGTTTTGAACAAAATCAATTATACAAGTCGTATGTTTTAACGACTCCTATATACTTCCAGCCATGTTTTTATTTCTTACTCATTCATTTGTTCATCTATTTTTAAAAAACTGGAAATTTTTATCAAAACAATTTTTCTGAACTCTACATATAATGCATGTAGTCTTCTCTAAAAATTTCTGAAGTAATTCTCATGACTGAAACTTTTTATTGATTGACAGCTGATGAGAAAGTCGTTTTCTTTCTTTCTTTTTTTTTTGAAGACTTTAATCAAGCATTCAAATTATTCGTTTTCTCTTGTTCTTAAAAAAAGCTGAATGAAAATGTTGGTTTGAATATCAATAATTTTGGATGTGTTTCAATGGTATCCAGCAGATTTCAAAACGACAAATGCAGCGTTTCTTGAACTTTCGATGGTTCCCCCCGTCCCTCCCTTCAATTATCATGGTGATTTCACGGACTTAACGAGATTTTTTTTTGAACCTTCCTCCCCGACTTAATATTCTTGATCAAAATACAAGTTCAAGGAGAGTTTCTTCATTGGGGGTTATTGAGTAACCTAGTCTAATATGGCTCAGCTTTCAATTTTTCCTCGATGCCTTTCGGATTCTGCAAATGACGTAAATCTCAATGTTACACGAGAGACTCCACGGGCCCCCTAGACAGGCGCTGCGAACTCCCAAGGGTTCGCAAACCAGCGTTTAAGAACCGCTGGTCTAATGTATAGTAATGGAAGAGAAAATTTTCAGCAAATTATAAATCTCTTTTAATTACCTAAACACTTTTAACAGCCCCCTCCACTCACATAAGCGCACACAATGTTTACTTTTTCTCCAAACTTTTATAAACTATTGCCCGTATTTCTTTTTACACAGTAAGTCTCAACATAGTTATTCCTTTTTTAAGCACAAACTTCAAATAAACTGACCTAATTCTGCGGACGCGAGTGGTCTTGTCCTCGCCTCCATTTTGGAACGAGTCCGATGACTCTGAAGGAAGCCTCTGTCCACTTTAGGAAATGCCCCTGCGCACCTGTAACGCCGACCTTCCCCAGCCAACCTTGATCCCTTTCGCATGCCGTGACTCATGGCAAGGGCGAGCCCCGTTGCAAACTGAGTGATGACCGCCGCGTCGAGTGTGCCCTTGCTACCTTGGACGCATTTAGGTCCATATCGAGTCACAGGCACACAGTTTGTGTTTTTTTTTTTTTGTTTTGACAGGTTGACAAATGAAAGTTATAAAGACGCAGGATAACAATTACGACATATTTTGATGTGATAAATGGCCGATTATCAAGAGTTCAGTAATTTGCATAGTTATAACCGTAAAAATGTTTGGATTGGTGGTGCACCAAACATGGAGGAACTGTGAAGTCTAATGCAAGAAGTTAATTGTTTTTGTTTCTTTTGATTTTGTCATAATTTGATAACATTGCATTTTCTCCTTTTATTTACATTTGATGTGCTCATTCTTTACATTTCTTTAAATTGAAATGTATTGATTTATATCTCCTAATATAGTGAATCCTAATCGAGTGAAGCAAATGTAATTAAGTAAGCTGGTACTTCATTCAATCAGCTCAATTGTTTTGGTGATTCTGCCGTTGTTTCTAATGCCACCTGATTGACGGTGTCAGATAGAGGCCTATGAAATTCAGATTGGCAAAGGGATAGTATTTAGGCGCAGCCTTACGCACTATGCAGGTTACAGTATGTTTTGCTCCGTTAACGGCCCTGAGAGGACTTTTGGATCGACGAATATTTAAAGTGCCCCATGCCGCGCAAACAGGCGTCAAATTTTTACAAACACCCATACCTTTCACAGGGATTCGAACTGAGGCCCTAGGACACAGCAGTCAGCGTCACTAACTACTGTACCTCCTGGGCGATTCTTGGAGATTCTATTGGAATTATGAAACTAAATGTAAAGCAACATTTTGTTACAACAACTTCAAAACACTCGAATTTTAAAATTTTATGAAAAGAAAAATGTCACCTGGTTACAATGGCCGTATCTTTAAAAATTGATTTAAAAAAATAAATTATTTTGTATAATGAGTGAGATGTCACAGTCGCATTATATATACAATCACGTGCTTTCCACCAATCAGTTCATAAACTTTACTGTTGCCATTGTTTTTTACAGAAACTTTCTTATAGAAAGCACATATTTATAACAATAATAACTAGCATAGGTACACAAAATGCATTTAATTGAAAATTACAAATATTAAAATAAGGGAAGGGGGTTAGTTTGAAAAAATTTTTGAAGAACTTTTTGTACTCTTTACCCAATTATATGAAATTTAAAATTTTATTTAAATTTTACCAAGTAGAACAATGTGTAGAATGTTCCGAAAATACGGCACAATTATCAAAACCCATGATTTCTCGAAATGTGAATTTTGTAACAACCGAAATTTGTCGTACAATCTTCCGAAGTTTACATTCTGCTGCCGGAAAATTATCTCAGAACAACTTTTTGACAACCTTTAACCTGTGTTTACAATGGTGACTGTTCAGCACCCAGTAACTTTGACCCAATTCGATATCGTTAAAAGTTATCCGTTTTTAGTATCGACGCATGTTTCCCAAATTTTAAATGTTTGTTTTTGTTGGCTGTAATTGTATTCCAGAGAAAGTATATCAGCATTTTGTAGAGCTATGAAGATATGAATCGCTGATAGAACTTTCTTGACCAACTAATGAACTGTTACCGGCAAAGGGCGATGCCGCCAGTAAGGTCGAAGGGCTATCTTGAATCAGTAGCAAATCCAGATAAGGAGAGATGTTTGCTGTTGTAAAGTTTTGTAAAATTGTTTCAGTAAAAATTTTCTCGTGAGAATGTAATGTGAAAAAGCTCTGTTTCTGTCACATATCAGATTTCATTTCTATGTCAATACATATTTTTATATACAGTGGGCCACAAAAGAGTTCATACACTTACAATTTCTTATAAAATGTAATGTTTTCGACTAATAAAAATTAATATACTGTAATTGTAATTTTTTTTATGATATCTGCAACTTATTCTTAATGGAATAACATAATTAATCTTTTAAAAATAGTATAACTATTTTTTTAAAAAATTAATTATCAAAAAGCTACTAAAAATTACGATACAAAAGTCTTCGTACACTTAACAAAAATCTCAACTTAGCTTTAAATGTTGTATTACTTTCTTAATTTAGTACTTAGTAGGATATCTTTTAGTGTCCACAACAACTTATAAGGGTCTTGGTATAGATTTAATCAGTTTTTTGTAATTTCTGCATCGATTTTCCACCATTCTTCTGTGATAATTGTTTCTACTTCACATTTTGTGTTCATTTGTCACGTTGTCTATTTTTTACATCAGAATCTCACCAAATATGCTCTACTGGGCTAAATAAAGTGATTGAGGAGGTGTTTTCATAATTTGGGGACAGTTATAGAGACACCTGTGGCGTACAATGAGAGCAGTGCATTTGGCGTCATTACCCTGTTAAAAAATTAAGTAGCCTCCAATATCCAAATTTCGGGCGGATAATTTAAAATTTCTCTTTAAAATAATTAAATAGAGCTCATGATTCATAATACCATGAAAAAATACCACATTACCTAATTCTGAGAGCAATTTACACCCCCACGCCAAAACACCTTCACTTCAATGCTGAAGCATGGATGTGGAGTAGTTTTTGTTCCACATAAATTCCTGGGATTAAACTCCTTATTTTTTCTTTAACAAGCTATTATAGGCCCATCGGAACCAAAACTATTGAATTATCTGCCATTCCAATCAATTTGCTATCAATTTTGAATTTGGAAACTTAATCCCAAGAATCTAGTTGGATCAATAAAACATTGAGGTTGAAGTGTTCTTGTGTGGGTGTGTAAATCGGCCACAGAATGAGGTAATTTGGTATTTTTTGTTGGTATTGTAAATAATGAGCTCTATTTAAATATTTTAAAGAGAAATTTTAAGTTATATGCCCGAAATTTGGGTATTGGAAACGACTTTATTTTTTAATAGGATAATGACGCAAGCGCACTGCTCTCAATGTACGCCACTGGTGTCTCTCTAATTGTCCCCAAATTATGAAAATACCTCCTCAATCACTTTATTTAGCCCAGTAGAACATATTTGGTGAGATTTTGACGTAAAAAAAAGAAAACATGACATATAAATACAAAATGTGAAGTAAAAACAATAATCACAGAAGAATGGAGGAAAATCGATGCAGAAATTACAAAAAACTGATTAAATCTATACCAAGACCCTTATAAGTTGTTGTGGACACTAAAAGATATCCTACTAAGTACTAAATTAAGAAAGTAATACAACATTTAAAGCTAAGTTGAGATTTTTGTTAAGTGTACGAAGACTTTTGTATCGTAATTTTTAGTAGCTTTTTGATAATTAATTTTTAAAAAAAATAGTTATACTATTTTTAAAAGATTAATTATGTCATTCCATTAAGAACAAGTTGCAGATATGATAAAAAAATTAAAATTACAGTATATTAATTTTTATTAGTCGAAAACATTAAATTTTATAAGAAATTGCATGTGTACGAACACTTTTGTGGCTCACTGTATATATATTTTTTCTCTTCATTTTAAAAAAAAAACCATTTTTTTTTAAATAATCATAAGCTTTCAATTGTTAAACATAGGCTGAATTTTGATCGGAGCCTGTAAATGTTGCAAAATTTTCTATCGATACTAATTGATTCGTAGTTCAATAAAAGAGTTAATTCAATTAATATTTGTAAAAAAATTTAAGAGAAACCTACATTATTTCCTGTAGATACTTTTTACATTACATTCAAATAAATTCAAATAGTCTAGATTTCGAAAGGAAAGATTAAAAAAACTTCGTAGAATTAATATATTATATTAACAAATAAAGGTTCAGTATACGATTGAAAATTGACTTCGCGTTTCCATTCTTAAAACTAAATCATTAACCTATGAAAAGGTACTCATGTGTGTGTTCTAAAATACATTTAAAACATTAACTGTGGAATTTTTATCATACAAACTGTGTTAAAAAAACATCAGGAATTCGAAAAATGTTTAATTTTACGTTTTAATGTAAAAAGTATATATTGAATAATTTTTATATAAATTTTTGAATTGAATATTGAATAATTTCGAATATTTTATTAAGAAATATTTAACATTTGCAACTATTTTTCCAAAAGAGCTTTAAAGGTAGAATTTTTACTTGAAAAGAAAATATTTTTACCTTTTGTTATTTTTTTTGCATCTTGTAAGTTAATAATCCTGGGAGAATGCTTTGTCATCTTTTGAAATTGTCATAACCGTGTAGTTGTAAGAAAATGCGAGGTGAATATGACACCAGGCAAATGGAGTATAAATTAATGAGTTCCAATCCCAGTATGGCACGTATTTGAGTTAATGTGTGGGTGTGTCTGGAATAAAACTTTGGAAAGACATCCATTATTTTTTTTAACATTTTTACCAAAAATAATTTAAAATTTTTAATAGAAGTTATGATTTAAAATTATAATTATATTAACTTGAAATAATATTGCATGGGAACACAAAATAAAATTATGAAAGTAGTTAATTATTCGTTTCAATCATTTACAAAATTGGAAAAAAAAAATTGGAAATGGAGTTGAGATGTTTCGAACTGTGCAAGTGCATAAGCAATATTTTAATTTCAAAAAAATATTCTTTCGCTTTTTGAAAAAATTATTTTTTTATATAAAAACAATTATTTAATCTTTGAAATAAATAAATTGTAAATCATTAATGCTTAGGAATTTTTTAAAACATAATAAAATTAGCAGCAAAATAATTGTAGGATTTTGTGTAATTTTTCGAGTTATTTTTTTTTAGTTTTTATTCTCGCATTCCATCATACAAACAATTCTTCGACAAACGATTTTTTAAAGATTCTTATCATTCTTTTTTATTTAGTTAGAAAAATAATTATTCTTGCTTAGGTTTTTCTGATAAGAATCAGATTATTATTGGGATATCGAACGTATTGTAAAATTGTTTTTAAAGTTTTCCCTAAAGAATTAATTTTAAGCTACTTGATTTTCTTCCCTTATCGTGAAAAGTTTGAATTATACCTCTAGTTAAGAATATTTCATTTTGATGAAAAATATGGGAGTTCCGACAGTGCCAAATCTTTGTGTCACGTTTCTCGAAGTATGATTCCTTTAGAAAACTGTCAGAAAAAGAATAATATTCAAATGAAGTTATCTTTGGAAAATTGAAGTGTCATTGGACTGCGTTCACAAAATGAAATACAAATGTTCTCAGATTGGATGAAGTTTATATTTCTTCGCATGTCGTATATAAATTAGATCTTACTGTGAGATAATTTGTTCTAAAAGATTACGTATACATGTCTTATAATTAAGGGTTAGTTAAAAGCTGTTTTATAGTTATTTCTTTGCCCTCTAATGTTGAAAATTACTTTTAAGAAGCATTTGCATTTAACTCTTAAGATAAATTGAAACTTATAAGGGGTGTGACCCAATGTAATAAAGGGACACGCGGGGAAGGGGTTCTTAATTAAGTCCACTAGTTAATTAAACACGTTTATTAGACAAAACAAACATTTACATACATAACTAGAGAACTAACAGTTACAATAGAATTGAAAAGGATCGGAGCACATGCTCGTACGTCCTTACAGTTCCGAAGCTTGGCCATTACTGAAGATTGTTCTACCGCTAGAGGGCGCGATAGTCTTTCTACTGTTCATATGAGAAGAGTTTAAACTAGGGGGTACAAATTTTATTTGTTAAAATAGTATAAAACGTTTTATAAAAGGGCATATATATATATATATATATATATATATATATATATATACGTATGTATTTTGTTTCTGATTCTAAAAATCGCAGTTTTCTAACCCAATTTTCCTATTTCTATCTTTAGATATTGAAAACTTCTTTACTCTTTTAAGAATAATTGTTTTTACACGTTTCTTATGCGTTTATTTACTGTACAATTTTTGTTCCCCGTCATTCTCAAAGTATCCTTTTTGACCTCTGTGCCGATTCCAGTCGTTTTGAAAGGCCATTTATAGTATTTTCAAGTGGTTTTAATCCCTTATGTCAATCGACTTATAATTCCCCCCGCCATTGACTTTTCATGGAGAATTTTGCGCATTAAATAATGCTTTGACGTTGGGGCTTTGAACTTTTTAACTCCTGTTGACCGCAGACATCTTTTTTTCTTTCTTTTCGCAGTGTTCAATAATTGCAGCCGCAAAAAACAGCAATTATCGGTAACTATTCTCGTTTTATTGTAGGACATAGGGTTTAGTACAATTAGCATAAGTTGAACCCGGATAGTGAAACATTTGGTTTAAAAAAAATTCATTTTATTGTATTGAGCTGCCCGCATAAAGGTTAATAACGTGAAACAAACACAACCTAAAACTATGTGTTATATTTTTCTCCTCTTTACTGAAAATGACGATTACAACGGTTGCATGCTAATCACTATCTAATTTTTATGAGAGCTGTTTAAAGTTTAGAAACAAAACATTCATTATTTTTTTTATTGAATAATTGATTTTTTTCGATTCAAATGATTTGAAATTGTAATATAATTATGATAGGAATTTATACCAAGCGGTGAGTACAAATGAATACTCAAATGAAGTAAGTATATGTAACTCAAAGAGTTTAAAATTTTACCTAAGCCCAGTCATGTTATCTGATGCACATAAGGCCGCTGTAGATGAGTGGCCATGGTCATGAACTTGTAGCCAGTGTTATCGAATCTTGGTGCCAATAAAGGCATGTCATGTAGAGGAACTGTGCACATTAAATCGGTCGACGCTCGAAGTTCTCAAGATGGAGTAGAACAGTGGTTCCCAAACTTTTTTAACCCATGGACCCCCTTTTTGTAGTCTAAACCTGCCCACAGACCTCTTTTAATAGTCAAAACTTGTCCACGGACCCCTTTTTAAAGTCAAAACTTTCTCAATGACCCTCAAGTGGTAAAGTTACATAAATGCATTGTATAAAAATTACAAATTTAAAAAAACAAACATTTTGCTGAAGAAATATTTAGTGAAATCATAACCTTTGTTTAAAATAAATTAAAAAAAATTATTGACTTGGATGAACTTGATGAGATGTTTCGAGTGTATTTATGTCCATCTCAATGTTTGAGTAGCAACCGCAAATCCCCACGAGCACTAGGTTTCTTTTTGAGATTTTTTACGGCACTGAATCCACGTTCTACCAAATTGGAAGACGGAAAAGTAGTCAACAACTTCTGTACAATAACCTATAGAGCAGGATATAAAACTGGGATCGGTTTTTGTGACCAGAATTTGCGGTATCCTTGTTCAAACATTGGTTTAAGGTCATAATTTGTGTATATTTTAACAAGATGTTCCTGTATTAGTATGGATTCATCTGTGTTTAGGATCTGAGTTAGTTCCCGCGCAAAAGGGTTCAACACCCAATCGGGAATAGGCAAGTGAGAATTGTTGCTGTTTATTTAAATTTCCATAAAAATAAAAATGGATCAAAATTTTTCTTTTATATTAAACCTTGCACGGACCCCTTGATATTATTCAAGGACCCCTAAATCAATTTTAATTTTCCATGAACCCTCTGAATAATATTTGGGACCCCTGGGGGGTTACAGGAATCACTTTGGAAACCACTGGTGTAGAAGTTAGGAGAGAGGGAATGCTAGTTCACTCGGGTGTGATTCTCGTCACTAAAATTATGAAGTCCATTATGTCATTCACAATGGACAAGGTCTGTCCTCGGTAATTGTTTTGCTGTTTAAAAGCGATATTAGTTGAAATGGAACCAGTTGTACTTAGATTCTCACACCCATTGCGTATGGTTCGTAACTACTTTTTAGAATAACTATTTTTTTAAATAAATAAATAACGTTCTCTCTCTTATTTTCTATTAAACGTTATTAATATATTACCGTGGGAACCTTAAGATGTTCTTCTGTCTTCTACCTTTTTGATCATGTCTTACAGCAAGGGCGTGAAATTCAAAGGCTAACTTGGGGCAAGTGAATAAGGTTCAACTTAAGGTAAGCCGCAAAAAAAAACACCTACATTCATAGAAACATAAATTTATTTCTAATAATACATTATAATAAACAAGTAAAAGAACAAGAAAAATTTAATATTTACGTCTTGACACTTGACATCTCTTTTCTGCTGCTGTATTTCCTATTTCGGGAGAAATTGTATATTGTTATATACAGTCGGACCTCTATATAACGAAGTCGCTAAATCCCGGAAAAAAGTTCGTTATATAGAAAATTCGTTACATAGAGGTTCATCTTTTAATATACTTTATAAAACACATAAAACAAATTTTAAATTCGTAAATACTATATACTCAAAAAAGTAATTATTCACACCTTTTTTAAAACTAATATATGTTTATTTTATATACCATACCCATCGAAAAAAAAAGAAAGAAAATCTGCAAGGAAAAGAAGAAAAAAG
Source organism: Trichonephila clavipes (assembly GCA_019973935.1). NCBI lineage: Eukaryota > Metazoa > Arthropoda > Arachnida > Araneae > Nephilidae > Trichonephila > Trichonephila clavipes. Next base: position 210,142 of record BMAU01018877.1, on the reverse strand, counting down.
AATGTCGAAGTTTAGAGAATAATTTTATACTAAAATTAATGAATTTTTTAAGGACATTTTATAGCTTAAAGCATGCTAGTAATATTAAACATACATTATTTTATAATTAGAACACGGGGGCACAGGACAACTCCACTGTGGGGGAAAGAGAGTGTCGAAGATGTTTCTAGTGACCCGGGCAATGAAGGTTAAAGTTTGCACTTCTTGGATGAAACGTACAGAACTCTATTGCTTTCGGCGAGTTAGGATCTAATAAAACCAGTTCCACTATAAAATGTGTTAAAGAGTGAAGTTTTTTTAGAAATTCTTAAAAAAAAAAATGAGAACAAAAATTGAATCTCAAAAGAAAAATTTCGTTATATAGAAAATGCACTTCACTAAAGAGAGTTTATTTTACGAAGAAAATCGTAAAATGTTCTTGGCTCCAGGAAAGAGTTCGCTATATAGAGGCTCGACTGTATTATTGTGTGCCGATATACTTACCGGGCCGCAAGAATGATCAATGTGGGCCGCATGCAGCCCGCTTATGCGAATAAAAAAGGGATGAAAGAAACATACTTGAGACCGCCAACCGCTGGCGTAGCCACATTCGAAGAGACTTTTTCTCGGAATTGAGACGATTTCATGCGAGAAGGTGTGGTTTTCTTTTCAGATAGGTTACTTTCGTTTTGTTACAATGTCAAAGCAATTATTGAAATCAGACAGTCGCTTCCTCGGAGAACATAAATTGTTCTTTTTTTTCTGACCTTCAGACCGCCATTTTGCCGTTTCTCGAGTTTCTGTAGTCATGGATATAAATAAAATATGTCCCCTTATCACACATAAAAAAAGAGAGAAGTGTGTGGATTATATGACACCTACTGTTTAATTTAGTGTGGTGAAAGAATATATATATATTTTAAATTTTATTTAAGCCGTGGATTTTCTTGGTTCATCATATTGCATTGCTAAGTAACGAATATTGTGGCGAGCTAGTCATGGCCATTTTCAATAGTCGAATTATGTATTCGAGTTCTGTCATCATTAAAGATCTTTCTTGTAGAAAGGATGATGTGTGCATGTTATATAAATTTATTGATGCTCAAAGCCCCCACGTTGATGTGATTATGCAAGTTTGGAGAGTAGAATGCCACCTCAGATGTCTCCTCGTAGTTTGACAGTAGTTCAGAATTGCGTGTTCCATCGTCAATGTTGCTTCTCAGTTGGAAATGAAAATGATGTATTTGACTCTGTCTAGATCATAGAAACCCTGGTGACAGACGAAATTCGAATCGAATTGTGGGTTCAAGCCATGACTCAACCGAAGACGACCGTGTATAATAATAGGTATTGTCGTTGATTAAATTTTTTGTACCAATGGGGCCGTGGATTGGTATTTTTATCATTGCATGCCTAGTACATTCCTCAGGAGTTGGTATCACTACCAATTGCCGCAAGTAATTTTGACGTCCAGTTTCCTCTTCAGAGGGAAGCATCCGAGCTCTGACAATGCGAACTTGTTCCAGGAATCAAATTTTGCCGAGAGCATCTAAGCCAAACAGGCACTCAAGGGAGCTTTTATATGCCGCATAATCATACGACACTGCCGCTGTCTATTTTCTGCATCATGAAAATCCACCGACTTGGGTCGGGGTCGAACCCGCAACCTTAGATGCAGACGGCCAGCGACAAACCAACTACGCCATCCAGCCGGCCGCAGATTAAATTGAAACCTGGACCCTTTCACAACATGATTTTATGAGGAGATTTGATTTGATTTATACGTCGCATTTTATCTCTCTGTGTGAAACAACATAAGGGCTATTGGTGACGTACCTTGTTATTTTGAACCACGGTCAAGTGACGAGGATAACACCTGAGCTGGAACCTCTCTCCTAACTTCCACACCACACCAACAGGAGGAACAGAATCGACATATTTAATGTGCATCGCCCTCCCCCTACACGGCGGGTTGTCAATGGTACTAGGCTCGAAACTCATGACACGTGGCCAATAGATTACCGCGGCCATTGGGAATAGAAATGTGTAAATCCGGCTCTAATGAATTTTGGTGATATTGGAGTCTGAGGATCTTTTAAAGGAGAATTCCTTTTTTAGGACTTAAAGAAACTTTTCAAGTTGTATTCGGTGCGCGATGTAATAACATCAGGTCCATTACATCATTCACACCCGTTGCATGGTTTTGCAACTGAAATTCGGTTAAAACTGAAACCAAGAAAAAGTCTTCATCAAAAAAGAAGTCTGTTACTGTATGAGAATTTTAGATCACACACACACAAACTTTGCTCGTGTTCTGTTGAAATGGTATTTCTTTCGGGATGGTTTCTAGAATTCGTCAAGTGCTTTAATTGCGCATTTCAGATTTGATTTTAGTAGAACTAACCTATCTTAAACAAACAAATTAAGGGGGGAAAAAAGTTCTATTTTCCGTCATTCTAAATTCTTCTCTAAATAGGCAGAAAAACGCGAGGGTCAAGGTGAAGATGTCTGTGTGACAGCACAGTCTGTCACGCAGAGGCGCCATCGAGGGTCCAGACCAGAAACAGAACGCTCATTCATTTGCGGTGAGGCATGATGAATGGAAGCGACACTATTGCATCTCTCTTTCAAAGGCATCCTCTGTATTGGTTCCTCTTTCGCTTGCGCAACACGTGATTACGTTCTAATGCAGTGCATCCTCTTTCGTGATTTACTCATACTTGGCTTATTATCACTATCACTCTTGGTAACTTGTGAAGGTAGACATGAAAAGGCTTAGAGTGGAATACGATTTATAGAGGGATCAATTCTTTGAGAGAATATTCCTTTGGAAATCTTCATTCGAAGTGGATATTTCAGTCACCTAATTTCTCGCCGTTGTAGTCGTGTGTTTTTATCCTGGGATACATATGAAAGACGAGTGGAAGAACAGAAACATACAATACTAACAGAAGAGGGATGCTGCTTTCCATTCCAGACGGGAATCCATAACAGGCAAAGTCCGATTTCTTTTCGGGAAGATACAACCATGCCTTATTCGGGATTCGAACCCGAGCCCACTCGGTTACAAGCGGATGGTCATTCCACCATACTGGCTGGGCGGCTCACCTTTGTAATTATTGGGATGATAGATGGATGCATTATTTTTTAACGTCCTACTGGAATCAATATGAAGGTTCTTTGACTGCTCAGGTTGAATTCATAAATCGATATTTTAAATTTAATTATAACAATTTATTTACAATCTAGTGTTTAAAATAAGACTTGAGTAAAAAATATTACTAGTGATTGTTGTTACAATTTTTAATGAAAATGGATATTTTAAGTTTCGATATCCTCCTTCTATTGAAACAACGGCCCCGGTAGGGTCAAGGTTTTCTCAATGATCCTTTTTCATTGTGATCTACTGTAAGCTACAGTTCTTCAATTGGTCATTTTTAGAACTTTAAAATCGTCATCCATCTCAGTTTTGACCTACCCCTAGTTCTAGTTCCAATAGGTTTAGGAGAGGGGATGCCAGCTCAGGTGTCGCCACGTCACTTGACCATGGTTCAAAATGACGTGGTCCGTCGCTAAAAGCCCTCGTGTAGCTGAACAGTGCGACGTTAATTTTCACTCACTCCAATCGGTTTGTAGTGGCTGCGGTAACCTTTTGTCAAGGTCATGGACTCGTGGTGGGCGTGTTGTGAGTTCGAGCCTAATGCTACTGAAGACCCGCCGTGTAGATGAGGCCGATGCACGTTAAATATGTTGATTCTCAAACGTCCTCCCGTTGGTGTGGTGTAGAAGTTATGAGAGGGTTTGTCAGCTGAGGTGTCTTCCTCATTACTTGACCATGGTTCAAAATTACGAGGTCCGTCGCCAAAAGCCTTCGTGTAGCTCAGAGGTTCCCAAACTTTTTTTGTCTCGTACCCCTTGCCATGTTTTTCGGGTTGCGGTAGACCCCTGCTTACGTAATATGGAATTTTTGCAAATTTATTAACTTAAATGTGTTTATGACAGCTGATACAGAGCTACTTACATTAAATGATATAAATTTCTAACTTTAGTGAAGTATAGAATTTAAAACTTAAGGAACCTATATATATGCTGATCTCTAATTAATTTAAACTTTAAGTGATACATAAAATAAAACTGATTAAAAAAACAAATGTTTATAATGATATGGATGAATCTGGTGTTTCACAATAACAAATTTTCAACAATTTGTTATCAATTTTGCCAGGTTTAACCCTAAATTTTCTCGGTTAGTTGTGTCCAGCTGACAACCGCGCTGAAACTCCTCACTAGGAAAAGCAATTAAAAGCTTTCTCCAATACTCCATAATTCGGGGTAAATAACAGGTATGTCTCTTTAAAGCTAAAATTGTTGACATCCGTTTATAAGCTTTATACTCCATTGCTTCCTATTCCGATTAGTTCATCTTGTGATATAGCATTTTTTTTCAATGTGACCATAGGAATTCATTGCCTTCTGTGGTAATTTCCAAGTAAATGCATTCTCAAACCTAGTTTCAAAATCTTAATAAAGGGACTAGGAAAATATTCGTTATGTCCAATATTATACTCCTTTAGCTTAATTCTGGCAATAAATGCTGAAAGAATGGTCCTTGTTTTAATAAAATTTATGCTGTCACCTAACTACAAATTAACCTCATTAAATATAGTAAATAAATGTGTCAAAAGGTAAAATCTGGTTTCCATTTGATAAAATTTTCTTTTAAAATTAAAATCACGATCTGGTTTAGTGAGAACTGTCTCCATTTATACACCTCATGGACCCCCAAATTATTTTCTTGCTGTCGTGGATCCCTTGCAAGTCATCATAGACCCCTTTGGGAATAACTGGTGTAGTTGAACAGTGCGACGTTAATATTCACTCACTCATTTAAAAATTCTGAACGTCAAAGAAGATCGGTCCATACAGCAGATGTGGTCCGCAAACATCAAACAACCAGTTTTGACGGATTTAATTACCTCTGCTTCCACTTAAATAATTTATAAAATTCAAAATTATGTCGTTGTCTCCACAATCCATTCAGTTTCGAGACATTAGTTGCACTTATTATTTAAATGTTAGTTGTACACAATTTTTACATTGCCCATGGTCGTTCTTTGTGAACTTGGAGATATATCGTAACGCACAAGCTTTCACTTCAGCAAAAATGGTACCATTTTTGGGTGGTATATGTATTAATTTATATAAACGGCTTGAATCGAGGATTTAATTGATTGATTTAATATTAACGTCGCACTGTTCAGCAACACGAGGGCTTTTGGCGACGGACTTCGAGGATTTAATAGCGTCGCACTATTAACAACACAAGGGTAAGTGATGACGGAATCAGTAATTTTGAACCTCGGTCAAGTGACGAGGACTACACCGAACTGGTACCCCTTCTCCAAATTGCCACAGCCCGTCAACGGGAGAATTTTGAGCCTCGACAGATTTAACGTGTTTTAGCCCCCTCTACATGGTGGGTCTTCAGTGGCGCCAGGACTCGAACCTTGTCACGCGGGCCAAGAGTTCGTGAACATAACCTCTAGGCCAGGGCTGGCGAATCTTTATTGATCAACGTGCCATTTTTTCTTAAATGTTTGAGGTATACAAGTGCCATCAATTTCGACTTGTGATTATTGGGAAAATAATAAAACTATATACACTAACAACTTAAAACTTGTGTGCTACGAAAAAATGCATTTTGCATTGTATAGTAATGGAAGTTTTAGCTACTCAAGTTATTTAAATTAAAGTAATATTAGTATGACTTCTATTCTTGAAAATTAGATGACAAATAACTTATATTAGGATTGTAAGATGTTACTTTTAGCAGAACGCATGCTGAATTGGAGTCCTTTGCCAAACGGTTTCTAAGCGAGTCTTTAATGTTATTTATCTCTAAAAGGAATGATTCGTAGATGAAAATATAGTTAAAACTGTGTGTATGAGCCAGCTTCATCAAACAGTTAAATGTATCTGAAATCGAATTCCAATGTTTCCAAAATTTCGTTACTTGCATTTTTACTTGTAGTGCTTGTTAATCCTTCTGTTTCAATCATTTTCAACTTTTTCCTTGTTTTTTGAATCCATACCCAACTGCACTGGAAAGAATCAGTTGCATTTCAAATTCTTCAATTTCCAACCAATCAATCGAACTGGGACGAGTTCAGTTTATCAAATGGAGTCGCATCAGGGTACATAATAAACTTGAGCGTTTCTGGTAATTCTTTGAACTGAGAAAATCTCACTGAAAATTCCTTGATCGGAGAAACATTTGCGGAAATAAATTCTTCAATAGCTCTTTCTTCGCCTCGTTTCCCTCTCATGTACATCTAACCGATCACTCGCGTTTGTTCGTAATACTTTATAGTAATTTTTGTTATTTTGAACTAAAATGCAAACCTGCCTTGACACTTTCCTCGATTCCAAATTGAAATACAGAATGAGAAACATTCGCAAAACTACTTTCTCATAACCTTAATTCCAAAACTGAATGGAAACGAGTTCGAGGTTATGCATAAAGGTAAAAAACTTGATATCTACCTCTGCCCAAGCGATTGAAAAGTTGCGGTGCATTCTTCTACGCCTTCTTTTAAAAAAAAGTACCGTGCTTTGAGTTAAGGACAATCGTCGCCCATATAAAACAAAACTGTCGTTTCAATCAAGAATGCTATTCAACTGTCTATTTTCGCCCCATCCAGAACTGGTCTCTACCGATAGGAATCTGGTTCATTCTCTTCCTCTCCCCTCATTCCCATTTTCGAATGTTTTTTTCTTTCTTTCTGTATGGATGAAAACCGGTGGGAGAGGTTTTAAATTTAGAATTTGAATAGTAATATGATAATAAATTTATCGAGAGAAATCCTCTTAAGGAATTGAATCCTATGTTCTTGAAGTGGATTCAAAACACCAAATGTGTTTGTTATTTTGATTAACCCTGTTAACTTTTTTTTTTGGTCTCGTCACGGTGCAATGATGTTTGTCATCCTTTTGCTCAACAAAAAGATTTTTATCAGGATTTCTCATGCAATGTGTATTTATTTTGTGAAATATTCGTTTTATTTTGTCGTTTAATTCGCTCGCTTGGTGAATGTTCTAGAATTCTTCCGGCTTTCCTGAAGGTCACGTAGGGTTTGCAATCCCGTGCTTTATTTTCAATCCCGGGATTTCGTGATTACACTATACAAAACCCGGGATTAAGACTTGGACCATTTATGAAAAATACTTCACTTTGGTTGAAGTTAATAAAACTGAAAAATTAATAAACTGAACTATTCATTGAAACACAAATCAAACCAAAACTTAATTTAACGTAAAGTTTAAGTATTTGTTCTTAATGATTTATTTTATTAATTAATGATAATTAGTGATTGAACAATTTATTTTTTTCTGTTTTTTTGTTCCCCAAACCAACAAAATCAAAAGAATACGTTTGGCGGCGGGGGGCGTATTGAGGTATGATACAAGTGTGGTGGACTTTCGATCATGGATCCCCCCCCCTTCCTTGAAAAATCTTGGAGTGCGCCACTGAACAAACTTTTATTATTTAAATTCACTGAGCTTTACATGACTAAAGTATTCCTCATTCTTCTCACACATACAAATAAATAAAAAAATCTTAAAAATGGATTTTTTTATTTCAATATTTAACTTCTTCAGATTAAAATAGAAGAATGATGAAAATAATATTAATGGATGCAGATTTTGGATTATGAGACCACGCAAACAGCTTATGAAAAGTTAATTACATTCTAAAAAATCATTTAGTAATCAAAATATTGATTGTATGTTCTCTTATATCCACACACACAACTCAAGTTCCAATAAAAATCTTAATGATATATTTTTGTTTTATCCTTGACGAGGAATTCGACATATCTTTCTAGTGCCGTGATTCTCAATCAGTGTGCCGCCAATTTTATAACTCCGAGAAAAAAAAAAGGAACAAAACCAGAATTGAATCATTCAGGAAGCCGTTTTATTTATACAGTCGAACCTCTATATAACGAACCTCTATATTGCGAATTTTTCTATGTAGCGAACTTTTTCCTAGAACCTTGAACATTTCACGATTTTCTTCGTAAAATAACCTCTATAGCGAAGTGCATTTTCTTTATAGCGAACTTTTTCTTTGGGGGTTCAATTTTTCTTCTCCCTATTTTTAACGTATTTCTGAAAAGAATTTCGTTATTCTCTCTTTAACACATTTTATGGTGGTCATAAATCTTGAACTGGTTTTATTAGATCCCAACTCGCCGAGAGCAACAGAGTTCTGGACGTTTGATCCAAGAAGTGCAAACTTTAACCCCCATTGTCCAGTTCACTAGAAACATCTTCGATATCCCCTTTCATCCTCAGTGGAGTTGTCCCGTGTTCCCGTGTTCTAGTTATAAAATAATGTATGTTTAATATTACTTGTGTGCTTTAAATTAGAAAATGTCCGTAAAATTCGTTAATTTTAATATAAAATTATTTTCTTAATATTGAAAATACAGTGTATTTTTCAACATTCTTTTTTCAGGTTTTCCTTGCAGATTTTCTTTCTTTCTTTCTTTCTTTGATGGGTATGACAGATAAAATAAACATATATTAATTTAAAAAAAGGCGTGAATGATTACTTTTTTTAATAGATAGTGTTTATGAATTTAAAATTTGTTTTATGGGGTTTATAGTATATTAAAAGATGAACCTCTATATAATGAATTTTCTATATAACGAACTTTTTTCTGGTATTTAGCGACTTCGTTGCATAGAGGTCTGACTGTATGTACAGAAATAAACAATTCATAATAATTATTATTGACAATTTGACGTCAGAGTAGAGGAGAGATTGACTGAATATTAACGTCGCACTGTTCAGCTACTCTAGAGCTTTTGGCGACGGACCTCGTCGTTTTAAACTATGGTGAAGTGAAGAGGACGACACCAGAGCTGTCACTCCCTCTCGTAACTACCACATCACACCAATGGGAATACGTTTAAGCCTCGAAATATTTAACGTGCATCGCTCCCCTACACGGCGGGTCTTCAGTGGTACTGGGCTCGAACTCATGAACCGCCGGCCTCGAGTCCGTTACCTAGACCACTAGGCTACCGCGGCCACACAGTAGAGGAGAGAGATATATGCTTCACACTTCCCAAATCTAAATATAAAAAAAAAAATGATTCGGTTCGTAATCCATTCTTGAAAACGGATGCATCTGTATATGAATTCACTTTGAATGAAGAACTAATTTTGCTTTATATAATAATCGAGATTTAATGTCAAACATTCGGATGAGTCAGTGAATTAATTCATTTTGAGTTAAAATTAGAGGTGATTATGCCATAATAGCCAAAAAAGCTTTAAAAATATTGTTACAATTTTCTACATCTTATTTGTGTGAATTCGAACATGAACGAATATAAAATTAAAAAAAAAAAAGAAAAAGATCGAAACACTTTTAAAAATATATTACAAAGTGAGAATTGCATTTTCATTTTTACGACCTAATATAAACGAAACGATCAAAAATCTCCCAAGATTAAATTTCGCATTAAAAGTATTCCTGTAATTAATTTATGTAACTAATTACTCTATAACAGAGCTTCTCAAAGTTTCAATATTTGCTACCCAAAATTCAATCATAATTTTCATCGCGCCTCCACCCCCACTCCATACAATAACCATGTATTGAATTCAATAATACACTTTGAAACTACGACTTCAACCTCTTAAGTGCCACCGGCGAATATAGACTTCTCGCCCAGTCAAAGCATTTAGTGCCTCGGACGTATATGTTCGTACGATCTTTTCTGTGCTCTGGTATCCATAAAATTATTACGAAGGCTTTGGGAATGCAATAAAAGCATCTTGACAGTGTTTGCGAAGGATTTACTTATTTCAGGTAATTAGGTTATTTTTATTCCTTTTCTTTCCACCCCTCAATACACATGCGCGGGAAAAGGGGGCATTGGGGAGCGAATCGCGTCACTTTAATTCAGCAGTAAAGGGAATAATTATAAACGGCAAAAGTTTTTAAGATAAATGTTAATTTTTGTATATAATTTTTTTATTTATGACAAACCCAAGGAATCATTGGTAATTATTAATGTTGTTCTTAACTTAATAGTGTTAAATTAATTGTCCAGTACGGATACATTAATAAGTGTACTATATTAGTGTAAATGTGTGTTTTATTTTTTCTCGTGTCCGAAAGTATTTTAATTGTTTACTTTCAGTAAAAAAATAAACTTTAAAAACAACCTTTTTGTTTCTGATTTTTCAATACGTTCGCGCCCCCGCGTAGAGTTATCACGTCCCCCCCAGGGAGGCGCGCCTCACAGTTTGAGAAACGCTGCTCTATAAACATTTTATTGTCTTTGTCGTACATATTATTTTATTTAACATTGAAAATTATTACGATAATCTATTTTACGCACACACACACACATATATAGTGTATTATTGGTAAGTAAAATTCTTTTAAACTCATTCTATTGTTAATGAGCCGCCAAATTTCGAAATAGTTAGAAGTGTATGGCAACAAACAAAAGGTTGAGAATCACCGCTGTAATGAAACGCTGATTCGAAATCAGAGACTGAAAATCAGTGTCTGCAAATCGGATTTTGGACTTGATTCGTTCATGGAGATGCGTTCCATCAGAATGACTCAGGCGTGTCCTCGGAAGTCACGCAGGTCGGATGCGTTCCCATCTTACTGCGATGACTCACGACAACGCAGAAATGGAATATATTTCGACCGAGTTCCACAATTTTTCGAAAAAAGGGGCTTGAAATCATGTTCTTATGCCCTAAATGGGTTGAATGTCAATCCATCGGAATGACGTGATGGATTCAAAAAGAAGCCTGTCATCCAATGTTTTTACCGGCTTCGTTTGTTTAAAAAAATGCACGACCTCATCGAATCGTATGTCGCGTGCGCGACGACATCATTAAAATTTTTAACGCATTATTTGACGCAATGGAATATTATTGGAGTGTTATTGATTCTTTTTGAAGAGATATGATAAGGAGGAAGACCTTGTGATGTTTTAGAAAATTAATGGCAGAGTGAAAGTTATAGGAAATTAAATAATTGATTTATATACGTCACAGCTCTTAATAACAGTATATACATTTGCATTGAAGTTATTCAGAGTATGAAACCCAGTGGCTGAGTTCACCAGTTCTAATCCCGGGCTGGGCAAGGTCGACTAAGCCTTTCATCCCTTCAGTGGGTCGATCAATGAGTACCAAGCTTTCTTGGGAACAGAACACTGGGGGTTTCTCGTCAGACTGACCACTTGATCGAAACATCTGCACATGCACCCCAGCGCCTAAGGTAACGTAAACTGAGATAGGCAAACTAGGCCTCGGCCCTCATGGGTTGTTACGCCACTGAGTTTAGTTCAGTTATTCAGAATATTGATTATTTCGTTAGAGTTCAGAATATATTATTTGTGAGGAAGGAGGCAACACAACCGTTCCCTTCGGTACTTTCAACGGACTACCTTCTCCACACTGCGGGCTGGAGAGGTCGCCATTTATACTCCAATTACACTCCCGCTCGTGGGCGGAGGGTTTTTTTCTCACGGTCGTAGGTTACAGGGTCGATTTCAGATGACAGAACAACCTCGCAGTATTTAGGGGTGGACGTGTGCATAGTAACGCTGTCATCCCATCCAGAAATAGAAGCCGATTTTTCAGCTGTGTGACGCGAAAACGTCACAACCTGCGGAGTGGAGGAGTGAGTGAGAGTAAAATGAACGCGTCGCACTCTAAAGCAGTATGAGGGGCTACTGGTGACGGACTTCGTCATTTTGAACCTCGGTCAAGTAAAGAGGACGATACCTTAGCTGGCAACCCACTTCCCAAACTAACACGCCACGCCTTCGGGAGGACTTTGAACCTCAACAGATAGAACGTAGATCAGACACCACTTCACAGCGGGTTTTCAACGGCACTAAACTCTAATCCGCGACATGCTGGCTATTGGTCAGTGACATAACTTTTAGACTACCATGACATATAAGAGATTGAAAAAGTCTCCTTATTTATTCTCGCTTTCGTGAAAAGCGGATCTGGTAATGTGTACTGTGTCATCATTTTTGTTTCAATGCGTGGCATGAAAAACTTAAAATATTCTACAACGTTCTGTCAAAGCTTTTTTGTATTTTTTTCATATTTGTGCAACCGTGGCCTTAAAGGCCGTATCACACGTACACTTTCCGTACGACTTTTTCGTCCTGCCGCAAACAAAACGACATGCTCTGACGTCAGCCGCGCTCTATCTCTACATTAAAAAATTACTCGCCGATTTTTCTGCTCCAGAAAACTAACATCCAAAATTATTTCTTCCATTTCGCTCACGCTTTTGTTGATGGGCGCAAACAGAAATAAGGAGCACCATTCTATTTAAAATATTATACACCGTTAAATTATTTTACGCCATATCTGATACATTTGACGAAATCAAAGCCGCCATCTTGTTTGTGACGTAGGGCGCCGAAGAACGCCATTTGCTGGAATTTCAAGCAACTTTTATTTTGAACAACTTTTTGAGCTCACAGCAAAAAGTTGTTCGAATGCCGTTGCTATGAGAACTGAGTAAAAATTGCACGAATTGTTAGAAAAATTGCCCGAAGCGTGTACGTGTGATACGGCCTCAAAATTCCCACAATACGCGACGTAACTTATAGAGTAATGATCAATTTAATCTGTATCTGCCTTCGTACTAATAAGTGATCAGTAACACCGGGCCTCCAACCCACGGCTCGAAGGAAACAACGCCGGCGACCATTTCGCGAATTTGGTCACTAAGTTACCATTTATCGTTGCAAATCCATCGATTCTTTACCCTTCCAAGCAGTGGCGCACACAAAATTTTTCTAGGGGGAATAAGGATCGAAAATCCTTTATTCTCGTATCATACCTCAATACGCCGACAAGCGTATTTTTTTGATTCTGTCAATTTGGGAAACAAAATCAGTAAAAATTAAGTATTTAATTAATAATTAGCATTAATCATAAAATAAATTGGTAAAAACAAACACTATTAAATTTTACCTTTTCGTACTACATACATAGGATTATAGGACGAAAAAAATCAAGAGCTATGGGGGGGGATCCGGGGTTTACCCGTCCCTTGTATACGTCACTGCTTCTAAGTCCTTTAAATCTTGCTCCTTAGTTCTATTGTAAATTTTACATTCTTCAGTTGAATATTACTAGCGGTAGTAATACTGGCGTAGCCAATCCTGGTGGGCCATGTTTCAGAATTCTTTGGGAACCTCTTTTTAACTGTGCTAATGGGACCATTGATAACATATTACGATTTTGCTTACACATATTGGGGCCCCTATAGCTTGGGAGCCTGACATCATTGATACGGCGGTATCTACGCTCCTTGGTAGTAATATCAATGGTAATGATAATATGTATGATTTTCCTACTTGAACAGAAACCAATCTGTGAAGTAAGTAAACATATGTGAAGATATTTGCAGGATAAATTGAATTAGTCCTTTTCAAAATGCAATGTTGGTAAAAAATTTTAAAGCTGAGGGGAAAAAAATCTTGGAATTTTCTTTCGAAGTTCTCTTTTTTAAAGATATTTGGACTGAAATATGTTGAAGGCAATTTCGTCCAGAAAGGGAAAATGAGGGTGTCCTCTTTTTTTTTTCTCGGGAACATTGTCCTCCGGATGGTCGGAGATGGGAGCGGTCAGTGCTGTGGAATTCCCTATATAAGAGACTTTTTTTATCGCTCTCTCTCTCAGACAAAAGAAGTGGGCAGTCGCTCGCCAGGAAGCAGATCCTCGGGTGTAATTTTACAGCGTCAACGACCTGCGATGTCGACTCATTTTAAAAAGTGAATTGTCCCGTTGAAATAGTAATAGTCCGGATTCGAGTTCCGCCTCCTAACGGAGAAAAATTTCCATTTAATATTGTTCTGCGTTTTGGTTGATCTATTGTCTCTTATCCAAAAGTGTAGTCTTAATTTACCTTACGCTTTTTGTGTGAATTTTTGTTGAAACTAATATGTTTTTTCTTATGAATCTCATTTGGTATTATGGGTATTGCTGCTTATTGAGCTCAGCTGAATCTTGAAAGTCCACCTAGTTTAATGGCATGCAAATTGAAATTTGATTTGATTATTTAACGTCGCCGTATATATCGGTGAGTGGGGCTATTGGCGACAGACCACGATCAAGTGAGGAGGACGACACCTGAGTTAGCACCCCACTCTCCTGACTTCCACGCCACGAGAACTTGACAGAGACATGAGCTTAAGCCAAACGAAATTTATTATCGCTGGTCTCGCAGGCTTATTGTCCCTATGAGGACATTGTATAAAGGATTGAGTTCATGGGAGGGAAATTTCGTCGCACTATTAAGAAACACGAGGGCAACGAACCTCGTCATTTTGATCCTCGATCAAGTGACGAGGACGAGCTGGCACCCACTTTCAAAAATAACATACCACTCCATCGGGAGGGCTTTGAACTCTAACAGATTTAACATTCATCGGCCCCCTCTGCACGGCAGGTTTTCAGTGGCTCAAGGCTCGAAACCACGGCAGGCTGGCTATGGCTTCGTGACATTTCTAGGCTACCGTGGCATATATAAGGAATTGAAAAAGTATCAAGTAACTTATTCACTTTCGTTAAAAGCGGGACCGCGGTTGCCTAGTAGGCAAAGTAACGGACTCGTGGCTGGCGTGTCATGAGTTCGAGCCTTGCACCACTGAAGACCCGCTGTGCAGAGGGCGCCGATGTACGTTTAATCTGTCGAGGCTCAATCGTCCACCTGTGGTGTGGAAGTTAGGAGAGGGGGTGCCAGCTTATGTATCGTCTTCGTCTCTTCACCATGGTTCAACATTTCGAGGTCCGTCACCAAAAGCCATCGAATAGCTGAATAGGGTGATGTTCAGTGGCGCATACAAAAGGGGTGGGGGGTCCTGGGGGTCCGGAACCCCCAAGCCGTTGATTTTTTTCCGATTGATTATAATTCTAAGTATATAGTACGTAAAATTTAATTAAGTATTTGTTGTCAATGATTAATTTTATTAATTAATGCTAATTATTTATTCAATAATTAGTTTTTACTGTGTTTTGTTCCCAAAAATCGACAAAATCAGACATGATACAAGAATGAAGAACTTCCGACACCGAACCCCCCACCCCTTGAAAAATCCCTGTGTGCGCTACTGGTGATGTTAATATATATATATACATTCACTCACTCACTATTCGTTAAAAGTGGATTTGTCAATGGTATGTATGTACTGTGTCATCATTGTTATTTCAATGAGCGACGCGTGAAAAACTTGGACTATTCTACAACGATCTATCGAAACCTTTTTTTTTTCATATCTGCTGCTTTTTTAAAAAATCTTATTTTGAGAATTTTGTGCGTGGTTAATACGATATATGCGATTTATTGCGCGATTTTACGATTACGTTGTTTATTTAAACAATAAAAAAAAGTTTTATGGCAGTTCTTTAGGAAGTTAAAAGCGTCAGAAAGTTAATCGATTGTGGGAATTTCGTGAAGAAATAAAGTTTGTCGTTTTGATGGCAATTGGTCTCGGTTCGCTGGTGGGTGGAAGATATTGTGCCGAGCAGCCTTAAGTTGCTTCTAATCGTGTGCGAAAAAAAGAGTTATTATTTCTAAATGTAAAAATCAAAATTTCAACAAGGAACATATATTTCTTTGCGTGAGTCTTTACGTATGAGTTAATTCAAATGAAATCTCTGACCGCGCAATTGCATTTCTGACAACTAGTAGATTAGCCTTTTTATAACTTTTTAAAAAGGAAATAGCCAATAAATGTCATATTCTCTCAGGTTTATCGAGAATTTCATATTCCAAAAAACTGGGTTCCATAAAAAATAATCCCATTGCCTAAAAGATTCCATACCTTCATAATTAAATTTTTAATTATTGTAATCAATACTAAATCGAAGAATTTTTTTATAAGCTATGTTCTTTCTGCATAAACTTCTCACATAAGTGTTTATAAAATGGAACGATTGATTGTTCACGTCGCATTTCGAAGTAATACAGCCTCGCTGAAATGACAATGACCATATCTGACTTGGCAATCCACTGTTCCAAATTCTACATCACGCCAACGTGAACTTGTATAGATTTCATATGCATCAGCCGTAGTGCCGCTGAAGACCCGCTGTGTAAAAGGAACCGTTGTACGTTAAATCTGTTCAAACTCAAACGTGTGGCCGCGGTAGCCGAGTGGTATAGGTATCGGACCGTGGCTTGCTTTGTCACGGGTTCGAGCCCAGTACCACTTAAGACCCGCCGTGTAGGGCAGCGATGCACGTTAAATCTGTCGAGAGCTGAAACGTCCTCCCGTTGGTGTGGTAGTTAGGAGAGGGGGGTGCCAGCTCAGGTGTCGTCCACGTCACTTGACCATGGTTCAAAATGACGTGGTCCGTCGCCAAAAGCCCTCGTGTAGCTGAACAGTGCGACGTTAATATTCAATCAATCAATCAATCAAACTCAAACGTCCTCCCGTTCGTGTGGTGTGGAAGCTATGAAAAAGAGGTGCCATTTAGATACGTCTTCGTCGTTTGACCATGGTTCAAAATCACGAGGTCCGTCCCCAATGGCCCACGTGCAGTTTCAAAATGCTGCATTAAAAAATAATCCATCAATCCCCTCTCAGTATTTTCACACACCGTACTACTTTAAAATAATTAAAAAGCAAACTTTATTCTGGGACTCTTTTTAAAAAAAACAACAACAAAAAACAAGGGGTTATAATTTGATTTTTGATGTAATTGAGTTATCCAAGAGCTAGATTTCTTATCAACAAGTGATATACTTAACGTGTTGCGGGGCGTGTTTTGAGAGATGGTAGCTCAGGTATCATCTTGATCATTAAACGGTTTAAAATTAAGGGTTCCACAAGAATCCGTAGTAATATTAAGTATGACGTTAAAAAACAATTAAAACGGTGATTAGCAACCAAGTGATCTAGCGATATTTTAGTTTATAATCATTTCTTCTTAAAAAATCCACCGTTTAAAGGGATTGAAGCACATTAATTCTGGCATGGGTCAAAGTCCTCAGGTTTGTGTGGCATACATGTGAAGAGTGGAGGGCCAGGTCAGCTATCAAACTTATCAATGTTCCATGGTTCAAAATGACAATACAAGAGTATAACTTCGCTTATAGTGTGACAGGAATACAACAACCAATTGTTTTATGTGCAGAGCATCGTGGAATTCATATTTGATTCCATAAAAAAGAACAATGAAATATTGACTAAAATACATTCGATCCAATGAAGTGTCATCAAATAGTTCTGTCATGGTTTGACGTGAAAATGGATTGGTCACTTCATAATTAAAAACTACGAAATCCTTCATTGCAGGTCAAGTGTTTAGCTATTTCAGCGAGATGAACTAATTGGACTCCTTCTACATCAATGACCCTTTCTATTTTTCCCGAATTCGCTTTTGCTGTGAAAAAAGCATCACTAATTCATTAATTAAAAGATATTTTTTCAAATGGGCGTCACTTATAATTTGGTCCCGGAAGGGAATCACCGCACCCTTTTTCACGCGAATAAAATTTACCCTTTTCGAGATGAATTTCTGTTTCCATATTGGCAGCAGTGTGAGAGAAGCGGAGGGATTCTATCTGGAGCACAGCTGTGCCTCTGCGGTAGATCGGAGCTCCAGATGCGTCAGAGTCAATAATTCATCTCTCACTTTCTTCACATTGTTTTTTTTTTTCTTATACAAAACGCGTGATTTATCGGTTGTGGAAAGGAGAGCTCTCCACAGACGCCTCTTAGAGAAACAGGCGAAATGTCTGAAGGAAAACGTCACTAGTATGCACAGATTTTATGGCATCAGGTCCCTATGTTAAGAGGCTATAAGTGCACATGTGCAGAAAACGAAAACGAGGACTTGGATACAGCGAACTCTGATCTTTATGGATTTCTGGATGCAAATATCTTTCTGTCTTAAATCCATTATTAGTTGGTTTTTTATTGATTACGATCTCTATATTAACATTTTATTTTCAAGAATGTTTTTTTATTTCTCTATTATAACCGCCATTTTCCTAATTAATGATTTTTCAAAAATTTTTCACAATTTATTTTAAATTACATTAAAAGAGCATGTTTGTGTTAGCCTCCTTTAAATTTGATTTTGACATCTTCGAAACCTTCTCGGAATGAATTTATTTAACTCTTAACTGCCAAGGAACAGTGAAGCGATTTACTCCCCGGTGCCAGGGGGAAAAAGGTATAAATAGGTACCGTAAAATCCGGCATATAACGGGCACTTTGAACACAAAAAATAAGATCAAAATTTATGATACATCGTCGCGTTATACACCGGGCACAGAAATAAGAGCTTTAAAAATGAAAATAAATAAATAAAAATATGAGCTTAGAACAAATAATATAGATCGCGAAATACTATTTATTTTAAAGGAAATGGTATTCCTTATGAATTTACAGGGTTGTAGTTCTAGAAGTGTATATTTTTTTCTTGTAGCTTGGAATAATACCTCGAATAAATGACTTTAAAACATAAGAGCATTGCGCATGTGCATTCCAGGTTTTTTCGTAAAAAAAGGGCTGCGAATAATGAAAAATAGATGTATATTTTAATCACTGGCGTAGCCAGCTCTCAGGGGGCCCTGTATCAAAATTCCTTCGGGGCACTTTTTCAGTTCCTACTATTAGCTCACACTCTCTATATATTTATTTATCTTCGTGTAATTTTCAATTGTTAATAAAATACATTTTAAAGCCCTCCATTGAGCTGAAATTTTATATACATTATTTTGGATGACAATAGTCATTTAATTATAATTAATGAAAATAATTGATTAAAACTAATTATTTAAAGAATTACAAATACAGCCACGTTGACATGATTTTTGGCGACTTGTGTCAAAACTTGAAAAGGTTTTTTTCTCACGTTTTAAAGCATTCAGTTGAACTGAAATTTTACACACACGATTGTTTTGGATGACAATACGATACTTTAATGATAATGAATACAAATTAATGACCACTTAATGTTGTGATTCTGTCCAATGTATATACATATTTATATTAATTGTAACTATTTAATAAAAAGTAGCTAAAATAAAATTTTTCTTTGTTCCTCTAAGTAGGAATGGACTTAATTTTTTTTATATTACGTATTTTTTTTTTTAGATATGGAAGCCCTGTTAGTGGGAATGTAATAACCCTTGTTGGGGCCCCGGATCATTGATACGGCGGTAGCTACGCCTCTGATTTTAATTTTCCATTTGTCAAAAGTTTGTTATCAACTACATTTAATTGTATTAGTTTTGTAGCCTAACGCAGCAGATATATTGTATCATTTTTTGAAACTAATTCCGGATAAATCCAGTGATTATCAACGTACATAACGATTGCAAATAAGGATGAGCGGGGCCCGCATCGACCAAATATGGAATTGGCTGAAAGATTCGGGATGTGGTTTCTTATCTTATCTGACTTTTTAGAAAGAAAGAAAAAAAAGATGCATGGTCTCTCTTCCATTAAGAGAACGATGGCAGTTCTCGTTGGTAATCGGTCCTTGTGACTGACTCAACGAGTGAAGAGCCGCTTATCCGTCTCCCTCTTTAGCTCCACATTTCTCTCGCGTCCTTAAAACATTTTTATCGGGGGAAAAGAACACTTTTAGGTATTCATACATAGAACTATTAGAAACATCGAAAAGAGTCGTTATGAATTATATTATCTTTAGAATAAGAGCATTATTATTTTTGTTGTTGTTGTTGAATCTCGTGGCCGCTGTTTAGGGGTCACGAATTCGTTGCCGACATTGTTTCCGTCCGGTTGTAAATTCGAATCTTCTTGCCATTCAGGAGAGGACCTGGTGCACTTTCAATTAGTCCAGGCTTAAATTACTCACGTAGAGGTAGGTGGTTTGGAAGTTTGGAAAACGGGATTCCGTCTCCGATGTCGTCACTTGACTATGAAAATTACGAGGACCAATCATATTCTATTTTCCCAAAGAATTTTAACAAAAATTGACGCGTACCAAGAGTGGATCATTATTGAGTGAACGTTAGCGTTGCACTATTCAGCTACTCGAGGGCTTTTGGTGACACATCTCATAGTTTTTAAAGAAAGTCAAATGACGAGGATGACACGTGAGCTGGTACTCACCCTCCTCTCTTAAGTTCCACCAACGGTAACGTTTGAGCCTCGATTTATTTAACGTACATTGGCCCCATCTTTATGGCGGGTTTTCAACGGTACTATGCTCGAACGCATGGCATACCAAACACGAGTCTGACTAATCCTTAACTACCATGACAAAATATGCTTTAAACGAATGAGTGAGTGAATATTTACGTTGCACTACTCAACTACACGAGGGCGACGGACCTCTTAATTTTGAACCACGTTCAAGCAGCAAGGGCGACACCTGAGCAGGCACCCCGTCCCTTCTAACTTTCACATCATACCAACGGGAGGACGTTTAAGCTTCGACGTAAGCTTCGACGTATTTAACGTGCATCAGTTCCCTCTGCACGGCAGGTTTTCAGCGGACTCGAACTCATGACCCGCCGGCCACGAGTCCATTATCTTGACCACCAGGCTACCACTGCCACCATTTTTGAGTGAAACGTGTCAAGTTAGAAACCGATCGACATTTAAGTTATCTTATGGGTGTTTGGATTTTGGCCCAACTTGTAAAATCTGTCAGTTCCAGGAATCTTTTTATACGAATAAAATGATTGTTGACACAGAATCATGGTCACATATTTACCTCAAGACCATACTGGAATTGACATAGAAATCTCGAAACTTTGCATTCCCCCTGGAGACTTATGGCAGAGAGATTTTAAACCTCCATCTTAGCAAAAAAAAAAGTAATTAAATAAACAGCATAAAAACTATTCAAATGTTTAACTTTTCTGTGCAGTATTTTTCAGATACCAGGGACCTGTGTGTAAAAAATATTTAAAACCATGACAAATTTTAAAAATTGGTATAGCGAATTTCCAAAATTAAATTCAATAGTGGTGAAAGAGTGCGCGAATCTGGGACGTAGAAAAAATAGAAAAGTAATTAGCTGCCCAATTAATGACTAGCGTTAATAATAGCCCTCTTGCTTGGCTCATTAAGGACGGAAAATATTTGTCTAAATCCACAACATTTGAAGAAGCATCGATGCACAACTTGGTATATTTAGTTGCTGTGGCTCATGAATTGTTGCCTCATTACATTGATTGGATACGGTTAACCACTCTCTGTATACACGATAGGTATAGGTAATGTTATTTTGAATTGTGGTCAAAGGATGAGGAGGACACATGAGCTTGTACCAATGATTCCTGATTTCCACCTCATGCCTCAGAAAAGTTTTGGGGCTTAGAGTTAGATTATACTTAGGGCTCACAGGACTCTTTAACAGATCTCCGTGCACTCGAAAAAGACATCTTTCTTCAAACCAATGTATCTTAGCAATAAAACAAAACAATAATTTGAAATTTTTACCACACGATAATCATATATATTTACATTATTTCTCACATTTTCAGAGAATTTGAGGGAAAATGTAAAGTTATAAATAAATAAAAATTGGACAATTTTTTAAAAATATAAAAATTAATATTTTACACCGCGCAGGATTCTAAAGTACAAAATGGATCAAAATTTACAAAATTAATTTTAATAGGTATAATAATGTTCACTTTCGAAGTTTTATTTTTTTAAGAAATTTAGAGGGAAAAAAATATTTTTTTAAATATACAATTTTTTAGAACGAAACTTTAAAAATTTTAAGAAAAAAATTAATTAAAATTCACAAATAAAATAAAATTCTATTAAATTTTTTTTTTTTGAAAATTGATTTATATAAGTTATGAAGAGCCTTATTTTGAACAGGTGTATAAAATTTCAAATTGATATCATAAATAGTTTCTGAGAAATCCTGCGTGGAAGCTAAATTTTTTTTTTTGTTTTGCGAAAAATGAAATTAAAGATAAGAAAGAGAGGGTTTTCGTTTATAAATTTCACTACTTATTTCTCAATAACTTCGGAAGTTTTCGCAGTATCAACACAATTTTGGTACCAAAAATACTCAGAAATATTGAGGTTGCACCATATATTTTTTTTTTCAAAAAATTGAAAAATTTGCTGTTTCCTGTGAGCCCTTAGTGCTGTGAGTGAGGGATTATTAGCGTCATACCATAAAACAACACGAGGGCTATTCTCAACGAACCTCGTAATTTCGAACCAAGATCAAGTGATCGCTAGCCACGAGTCCGTGAACATAACGACTAGGCCAGGGATGGCGAACCAGTGGCACTGATGGCACGCGACAGAATATTTTTGGCACGCCAGTTATCAAAATGATTTGCATTTTATTTCAAAATTTCAGAGTTCACTATGAAGTATTACGAACAAACACGAGTGGTCGGGGCAGGGAGCACACTCGTTTTGTCTTGCCTTAGTAACGTCGTAGACTACAATTGCTTATGATGTAAAATCTGTCTACGCATAGCATATACAATTTCATTGACACAACTGTATTTTAAAGTTTATATGTGTTATATATTTACGATTTTTAACTGTTATTTAACATGGCTAGTTCAGCAAAAGAACAAAAAGTGCAAGATAGTAAGTGTAACAGAGAATTTCAAATTTGGCGCTCCGAGAAACATGGCACTATTAGTTAAAGCAGCAAAGCGGGGTGTGGTTTATGTTCTAGAACAGTGGTATGCAGAACATCGTCTGTAAAACGGTATTTTGAAACAAATCACAAACCATCTTGTCAAAAAAAAAGTGATCCAGAACAAAAATGATTAATTGTTTAGAAACCGTTTGGCAGATGACTCCAATTTAGCATGTATTCTAACACCTTACAATAAGTTATTTGCCATCCAATTTGCAACAACAGAAGTCAGACTAATGTTACTTTAATTTGAATTACACGAATAACTAAAACATTTATAGCTATACAGTGCAAGAGGTGTTTTTTAGTAGTAAATAAAGTTTTGTTTTGTTAGAGTACTTAGTTTTATTATTTTCCCTATAGTTACAAGTCAAAATTATTTGAGGCACGTCTATAACTCATTAATCACTTCTTTAGAAAAAATGGCGCGTTGTGATACATAAAGGTTCGCCACCCCTGCACTAGGCCATCGCGGTCACCGTGATAAGAGAATCGAAAATAAGAGAGTCGTTTTGGATTTTATTTTTGTACCACGCCAAGAGATTATGTTAGATAATATCTCATGAAAAAAGCCCGATCTCGTTTTCATCATTTGATGCATGACCATTGAAATTTTTTTTAATGCACTGCATATTGCAACTTAGCCTTTGTTCCCAAATGTGAGACTTATTTCATGGTGGCACCATCTAGTGGCGGCACTCGCTACTAAATCTGAACACCTGAATTAATTTAAGCTTTCGTCCAAACATGAATGTTTGCTGCGACTTAATTTCACCGAGAGTACCAGAGCCAAATTGATACACAAAAGATCTTTTACATGGCACATAATCATATGACATTCGTGCCTACGATTTTCGCATACAGATAATCTATCGACTCCAGCCGAGATCGAACCCGCTACCCTAGGCATACCTCTGAGTCAGCGACACCATTGTAAACAATATTAATAAAAAATTTGATGTTTAATATTAATGATGTGAAAGGGATAAAGAGAGAGGATTGTATAACCATACACTCACACGGAAGTATATTCAGAATGAGAAAGAACAACGAATTCTTTTATTTTTGGCTCTCTTTTCCACTTTTATTTTTCTTTGATAATATTCAAGTCCAGAGACGAGTAAAACTCATGCAAAGAATTATTTGTTTTTTTATGGCTTGCTCTGCTTAAAAAGTGCCGTTGAGTGAGAGTTATATTAGGTCTCTATAAAGCAACACGATGACTATTAGCAACGGACCTCTTTATTTTGAACCAAGATCAAGTGACAACGCCTGAGCTGGTATACCCTACTCTCCGAACGATCACACCACGCCAACGTTAGGACTTTGAGACTCGACAGATTTAACGTACCTCAGCGGTCTTCAGCAGCTCCAGGAATCGAACCCAAGACACTCCGACCTCGAGTTCCTGACCATAACCACTAGGTAAAAATTAATACCTTCGAAAGATGGTCCATAATTTTTGAGCTTTCATTTTGCTTTAGTATTTAAAATTTTTGAAAATTCCGTTGTATATCATTGGAATTCCTGATTGTTATATTTTTCGGTCTATCAGTTAAGCTGAGTGTGTGTGTGTGTTTGTTACTTATCCTTGGTTAGTAC
This sequence comes from Trichonephila clavipes, assembly GCA_019973935.1. Lineage (NCBI taxonomy): Eukaryota > Metazoa > Arthropoda > Arachnida > Araneae > Nephilidae > Trichonephila > Trichonephila clavipes. The sequence continues at coordinate 185,871 of BMAU01018877.1, read as the reverse complement.
TGTTTAAATCTTTAATTTCTGATTTGTAATGAATTTCTATTTCTATTTCTATAGTCTAATTTCTATTTGTATTATTTTTTTATTGAATTAAATGCTAAAAAGAAGAAAAATTATATTTGTATTAATTTTTTGTCTGTAATTTTTGTATTCTAGAAGAGTAATTAAGAATACTTCTCTGAAAATAAAGAGAGAGAGAGATTAAAATATTAATTCTGAAACATTCTGCTTTTGAGATAAAGAAAAAATATGCATTTTTGAAGCTTCTATTTATATATTTGGAGATGGCGTGCTTGTTGGGTGTTCCCTTTTTTCAGAGAGAAGCCAAACATGGCATCCCTGAGAACAAGTTCACGATGTTGCCACTTTCACGTCACTTTTCTCAAAACCTGGTCCTTTCGGGAAGCGATTATCTGTCTTCCGTGGTAGTAGTTTTTTTAGATAGTAGTTTTTGTAAAAAAAGATTGTCTTCTTTCAAAATGATGAGTTCTTTTGTTCTTCTTTCTCGAATATAAAAGGGTTTTTGAACTTTTTATACTTCACGAGCGCATGGAAATGAGTGATCAATTGAAAGCTCATCGGTTTCGTTACAGCGGCGCATGGAAAAGGATTTCGGGCGTGTTCCGAAATTTCCAGAAATATTTTACATCTCTCTCTATCTCCTTACTAAATAAACGTGTACTCTAAATATATCGTGAAAGTAATTATATATTCTACCTTTGATCTGTTCTTCTGTGAGCTGTAAAAAACATTAATTGTGCAACTGCAAACGAAATCGCTGTTTTAAAAAATTGAGCTGCATTGCATTTTTTTAATATTATGTTAATTCATGATTCATGATTTTCTTATGATGATTTTTTTTATTAGATATGGCTCTTGATTTTTTTTCGTTTAAAATGACTCCGAAATTCTTTTGAAAATGTTTTCGACTCTTATTGGCAAAAGATTTGCAATAAAAAGGGGAACATATATTCGCACATGTAACTGTCTTACGTTTCTTTGTAACAGTAATTGTGTAAATAAAGGTCGTAATTACGTCTATAACAAGTATATGTAATGATATATTTAAATTTATAACAATGAACTGTGGACGCGCGTACAATTCAATAGCGATCAATATGAATTCCGATAATATTAGGTATAAATTTTTACTAATATGTAGAAACCAATAATGTGGTCAATTTGTTTATCTCCCTGAATATGTATAAAAATTCTGATCCAACACTTTACAGACAACTTTTATTATGCAACCTCTACAATCAAACATCATCTCATTCCTCTTACAACTTCACAATTCTACTGTCTGTCCCTCAATCTGCTGTGGCCGTGGTAGCCTAGTGGTCAAGGTATCGGATCGTGGCTGGCTTGTCACGAGTTCGAGCCCAGTACCACTAAAGACCCGCCGTGTAGGGCAGCGATGCACGTTAAATCTGTCGTGAGCTCAAACGTTCTCCCATTGGTGTGGTGCAGTAGTTAGGGGAGGGAGATGCCAGCTCAGGTGTCGTCCTCGTCTCTTGACCATCGTTCAAAATGACGAGGTCCGTCGCTGAAAGCCCTCGTATAGCCGAACAGTGCGACGCTAATATTCACTCACTCACTGCAATCTGCTGGAGATAAAAAAACCACGTGACCATGACCATCTAGTGGTCATGGTCATGTACTCGTACCCGATGTGTCGTGAGTTCGAATCCTGGCACCACTGAAGACTCGTCATATTGAGATTGCAAGTTAAATCTATCGAGACTCACTGTCATACCGTTGGCGTGGTGTGGAAGTTGGGGGAAGAGGTTACCAGCTCAGGTATCGACCTCGTTACTCCCTTGACCCAGGTTCAAAATTACGATGTTCCGCATCAATAGCACCCGATTTACACCTCATGGACAGTGAAATTATTTTTCGCTGATGTGAACCCCTAGCATAGACCCCCTGGTGATGGATATAAACCACTTTGGGAATCATTGTTTTAGACAGATATGTAATATGTCAAATTCTCTTGATGTTTTAGCCATTTTAAAAAATTAAAAATGGAGATTACTTTTTTTTTTGGAATTAACGATACATTTTATTTTTCATATTCCGAAAAATTTGTATATTTTTACTACTATTTACGACGATCGTAATGAGTCCAAGAAAAGAGCAAATGTGCGCTTGCGGTAGAGTCCCAACTCTATTTGCGTTCAATCAATATCGGACATGAGGCCGTCACCCCGGCTAACCGGCGCCCCATCTCGTGTTCTAAACCGCGTAAAGCGAAAAGTTAAAGCCCCATATAGCGGCGGCATGCTGATTGCGTAGGAATGTAGAGAAGTGGGCGAAAGAAAATATTATTATTTAATTATAATATTGATTGGATTGGCAACGGCGGCTATTTGAATGCTAATGCCATCTGCAGTTCTGAATTAATATCCGTTTATGTGGATTCGGTTTGTTTTTAGAACCTGTTTGCAGTAGTAATTTTTTTTTCTCTTTCGTATTCTCGTAAATTTGATGGGATGTTTTTATTACATAAATGAGCTGCTTCCGAAATGAGCAAATTCTTCTGGTGAGATTCCCCCTCCCCCCCCTTTTCTTTCGTATTTTCCATCCTGTAAATCGGCTTTAGAAAGATGTGAAATCTAATTGAAGAAAAGGTATCTGTATTTTTTAAAAAGTTTCTGATTATTTCAGGTGAATTCAAAAATAGTCTATAATGAAGCTCGTATAGAATAATAGCGAAAGATTTGTTTTAATGTAAAACGTGATTTTCACGAAATTACTTGGTTTGAAAAACAAAACTCAACAATATTATTATTGTCTACCGATTTTTTTTTTGTTGATAATTCTTAACAAATGGAATAATTTTTGTCTTCATGTAACTTTTAATCCTTTATTTTATTAGGAAGATAGATATAAAAATTTAAGAAAATCAAGTTAAAAATAAGTTTTTGTAATCAATATGGCCTTGGTACCCTAGTGATCAGGGTCACGAACCCGTGGCCCGAACTTTTCGAGTCTTGGTACTACTGAAAATCCGGGTTGCGGTAGCCCAGTGGTCAAGGTATCGGACCATAGCAGGCATGTCATGAGTTCGAGAACAGTACCACTAAAGACCCGCCGTGCAGGGCAGCGATGCACGTTAAATCTGTTGGGAGCTCAAACGTCCTCCCATTGGTGTGGTAGTTAGGAGAGGTGGGTGCCAGCTCAGGTGTTGTCCACGTCACTTGACCATGGTTCAAAATGACGTGGTCCGTCGCCAAAAGCCCTCGTGTAGCTGAACAGTGTGACGTTAATATTCACTCACGCTACTGAAAACCCTCGGTATAATTAATCTGGCATGGCTCCATGTCCTTATTGTGGTCGCTTTAGCCTAGTGATCAAAGTAACGGACTCGTAGCAGGCGAATCATAAGTTCGAGCCCAGTACCGCTGAAGACCCGCCGTGCAGGGAGTTATGCATGTTAATTATGTCGAGGTTTAAACGTCCTCCCGTTGGTGGGGAAGTCAGGAGAGGAGAGTTACAGCTCGGGCGTCGACCTCGTCAATTGACCACGGTTCAAAATTATGAGGCCTGTCGGCAAAAGCCCTTGAGTAGGTGAATAATGCGAAGTGAATATTCACTCAATCACTCCAAACGCTATTAGGTCGAGTAGATTGAATTTTTAACTGTGAAACTGCATAATTCTCGTAATAAAAACAGAAAGAATCCTTTAAATAATTATTTCCATTATCATATAATAAATCATTCTTCGAATAATTTTCAATGTCTTTTATAAATTTCGGCTTTATAGTTCTAAACTCTGAACGAAATGTAGCATTTGACTGAAAATCTTATATTTAAAAAAACATTTTAAAAAAATGCTATTTATTAATTTGTCATTAATATATATTCATGAACTGCCCATGCTTTTTTTAAATATATTTTCTAAATTTTTTTTTCTTCCTGAATTTGCCAAAGACATTTTATCCAAATGCGAGAAATATAAAAATTAGGCTTCATTTTTTTTTAAAATTTGTATGTGGCAACACATGACCCAAGACAAAAAAAGAAACTGCTCTTAGTGTGAAAACACTGAAATTGTGGAATTAATTATATTTTAGTATCATTTACTCTAAGTGTTTTTTCTTAAAAAATATTCTCTAAAAATTCTTTTGCTTGTGTAGAAAGTAGGAATATATTGTGTTCTTTCTAGCGTAAAATCACGTGCGCGAGTTGATTATTTGGAATTCTTTTCTTTCTCGAATCGTTTACGGAGATGTTCTTTTCGTTCTTTCTGTTTAAAAAAAAATGGATAATTTCCATTCCGTAAATGATCTAACTTTTGAATCATTAGTAATAATGACTCGTTCTGAAATGGCAGACAATAATTTCCCGGCTAGGGGATGGGGAGGAGAAGGCGGAAAGAGCTCTGACCGACTTTGACTTCTTCGAAACTGTGTGAAGGTGAAGCGTTCGTTTTCTAAATTAATGACGGACACTGCGTTCGATTTCGCCATTTCTCGCCTCAATGTCGACGCCCTTAAAAGGCAACAGACGATTCTCAACCCTTCCATATCCCCTTTCTCGTTCACTTCACTTCGAGCCCGCTTCCGTATCCGGAGGCACCTTCCCTTTCATGTCCTGAACGTTGAACTTGAAGATTACTTTTCCACGGCGTTAATTCTGTAATATCCGCTATCGATCAAATCTCAATGCATTCACTTCACTTCATGTGATTATTTATTTAATACGTTTTTGCCATAAGTGCCTTTGATGCATTATTATGCTTATTCAATTCCTACTCTTTAAGTTCACTCTCTCCCTATATATATATATATATAAAGGGTGTTTTTTTAGAGGTATAGAACTTTAAATTGCAATAAAACAACGATGTATTATTCGATTGTCATGAATTTTTTTTATTCGAAAGATAATCTTGTGGCATTACATTTTAAGTATGATTTCTGGCATATGACTGCCACGGCTGGCTCGGATGTAGTCCAATCTGGACGTCCAATTTTCGATGACTTTCTCCAACATTTGTGGCCGTATATCGGCAATAACACGGCGAATGTTGTCTTCCAAATGGTCAAGCGTTTGTGGCTTATCCGCATAGACCAATGACTTTACATAGCCTTACAGAAAATAGTCTAGCGGTGTTAAATCTTGATCACAAGATCTTGGAGGCCAATTCACAGGTCCAAAACATGAAATTAGACGGTCACCAAACGTGTCTTTCAATAAATCGATTGTGGCACGAGCTGTGTGACATGTTGCGCCGTCTTGTTGGAACCACAGCTCCTGGACATCATGATTGTTCAATTCAGGAATGAAAAAGTTAGTAATCATGGCTCTATACCGATCACCATTGACTGTAACGTTGTGGCCTTCATCGTTTTTGAAGTACGGACCAATGATTCCACCAGCCCATAAAGCGCACCAAACAGTCAGTTTTTCTGGATGTAACGGTGTTTCGCATACACTTGTGGATTAGCTTCACTCCAAATGCGGCAGTTTTGTTTGTTGACGTAGCCATTCAACCAGAAGTGCGCTTCATCGCTAAACAAAATTCGCTTATGAGAATCGGGAACAACGGCAATCTCGTTTTGGGCCCATTCGACGAATCTACGCCTTGCTTGATGATCATTTTGATGAATTGTCAAACCAAACTGAGAATAAATCACTTGACAGCTGTTAAATCGGTCGCCATTTTGGAAAGTAATGCCAACTTAAACTTCTATACCTGGAAAAAAAACACTCTTTAGTATAGTGTTACATTCATAGAGTCTGATTTATACAGCAGATAATGAACTGCTTTATTTACTTATAGTGTATTCATGTAATGTTAAATTTAAGTGTCAATAAATAATGTACACTGCTGGCCACCGTAAATGCAACACCCTGAAGGAAGCATGCAAAGAACATGAAATTTACAACATGCATTAGCGGAGGTGAGATATGAAAATGATTAGAATTTCAGCGCAGACGCACATCACGCGTGCCTGTGGCGCCACCTCAAAGCTAAATTTAAGGCTTGGAGATTTCGACGATTTCAAGTTCGGCAATTGTATTTTTCTTGTGGTTTTTACAAAAAACGATCAGTTATGTCTCGTAGAAAACAGCGATCAGCTTTTGATCAAGTATTCGAATTCGACAGAGGAAGGATAGTGGCCTACCGAGATTGTGAATTATCTTTCAGGGAAATCGGTAGTCGTGTTGGACGAAACCAGCAACTGTGTTGCGGATATGTGACCGTTGAATGCAGGATCGATCGTATCCACCTCAGTGCTCCACTTCACGTGAGGACTGGAAAATTGTGCGCATGGCAGTGACGGATCGCTCAGTCACATCACGAACCGTAGCACAGCACATTGAGTCTGTAACGCATCATTCAGTATCTGCGCGTGCCATTCGACGCCGCTTACTGCAGAGTGGTCTGTCAGCAAGTCGTCCATTGTTTGGTCTACCCTTGTCGCAGAACCACAGACGTGTCCGCCACCAATGGTGCGTTGTAAGAAGGATGTGGGCGGCAGAATGGAATGAAGTTGTCTTTACTGACGAGTCACGCATCTGTCTGCAACACCACGATGGTCGGATTCGAATCTTGAGACACCGTGGAGAGAGGATGCTGAGCAGCTGCGTTATGCACCGCCACACTGATCCTGCTCCGGGTATTATGGTATGGGGCGATATTGGATATCACTCTCGCACTCCTCTAGTACGCATTGCCGGTACTTTAAACAGTCAGCGCTACATCTCCGAGGTGTTGGGGCCAGTTGTCCTTCCTTACCTTCAGGGCCTGGCCACAGCCATATTTCAACAGGATAATGCGCGACCACACGTGGCACGCATTGTCCAAAGGTTCTTTGTCAATCGCCAGATGAATTTGCTTCCCTGGCTGGCTCGCTCTCCGGATCTTTCACCGATAGAAAACATGTGGTCCATGGTTGCTCAACGATTGACCCAGATTACCCCCCCAGCTGCCACACCAGATCAACTTTGGCAACGCGTGGAAGCTGCTTGGTCTGCTGTACCCCAAGAATATATCCAAAGTCTCTTTGAATCAATGCCGAGGCGTGTGGCAGCGGTGATCTCCAACAATGGCGGCTACTTTGACTACTGATTCTGGCAGGAACCACACTTCACATAAGTGTAGAAATTTAATCATTTGATACTTGGTCAACATGTTATCTACAAAATAAATTTTGTTCTGATATCTCTTCTCTTTCTTGGTGTTGCATTTACGGTGGCCAGCAGTGTATATTAAAATGAGTATGCTTATGGAATAAAACTGTCCGATAAGGATTTTCTGCTTCATTATAGGAGAAATTTTCATGAAAACAACTTAATTTGTTCTACTATAATATAATTTTATTGAAAAGCCTTTTTCTTTAAGAATGTTTCTTAATTTATTTTTAAAAAGTCAAATTCATTTCTTTCTGATGATGGATCATCTCTTAAATTAGAACTGAAACTATACCAATTCAATTTAAAATACAGTTTTTTCAAATATTAATTCATAAATTAAATTAAAAAATGAATAAATAGAAACAAACAAAAATAATAGTCTAACAGCATATATCGAAAGGAAAATCGTTCGTTTTGTCCCTGTAGCGCAATGGATAGCGACTTCTAATCCAAAAGTCGTGTTTTCGAATCCCAACTGGAATGGCCCAACTTCTGAGAATGTGATTTTTTTTACTATACTATTTTGTTGGGATAATTAAATTTAATGAATGAATAAACAGAGTAACAAAAACAAAAAATAATCCCAAAACCCTATATAGAAAGGAAAATGGCAAGGAAAATCGCTTTCTATTTTGTCACTTAATAGTATGATTCTGTTGTACGTATATACATATTTATATTAATTGTAATTATTTAATAAAAACTAACTAAATTAAAAATTTTCTTTGTTGAACTAAGTAGGAATTGACTTAATTTTTTTTTATATTACTTGTTTTTATATATATTTTATATGATTGTACTATTTGAAATCTTATATTTCATATTCTCTAAAGTCGTTTCAAAATAAAATTAGATTTTTATCATTTGTATTTGTGTAACGATAAAAATAATTTTGTCAAAAATTAGATAATTCCAAAGGCAGATAGAACTCGATTTAAAAAATTTAAGAAATCTGTGCGAGTTAATTCTAAATGTGAAATTTTCTTTTTCGATTTCTGTATAATGAATTTAAAGTATAATTAAAACTTACGATTCATATAACAGTCTAGAATACTCAACAAAAGAGGAAGCTTTACATGAGCAGAGAATAAAAAAAATAGATGATAATTTTAATGCATCGTGAATTTTTTTTTCATTTAACATATATTTTAAATGAATAAAAAATAAACAGAAAAATGTGTTTGTCAGCTTACATTTAGAATTGATAATGATCAGAGTTATTTTGATATAAACATTCTGAATGTTCCATTTGTCATTTGGATTTGATTTTCCTTTTTTCTTGTCTTCTTTCTGCAAACCAACTATTATTAGAATTAACTCTGAAAAAGAAATCGTGTTTTAGCAGGTTAATGATTTTGTCTTGTGCCATTTACAAATTCCAATTTTCTTCTTCGAACGAATATCGAATTGTTTAAAAAAAACCTCTTAAACTAAAATTAGCAATTTTGCTGCAAATGGACCGTTAAAACGAGACTGGAATAGTCTTTAAGAAAAAGATATAATAGCTCTGGAATTGAGGTCTGTAAACAATTTTTGACTGGCTAACATCATATTTGTCATCAAAGAAGTTAATTAGCGTGGCATTTTTCGTAAAATTGTTTTAAAAAGAACATTTCTTTGTGATCATATTACTTTTTAGTCTTATCAGAGATTAGTAGGTCATTCTAGATTTATATATATATATCAAAATTATATTTCTTTAAGTATATTTGAAACAAATAACCTCTTGATAATTATTTCTTTTTTATGAAAATGATCTATATATTTATACACATTTTTATTTATCCTACTTGCAAAAAAATCTTCACAGTTTCGAGGTTTTGTTTTTTATAAAAAATGTATATATGCATTTGATTTACTTGATTTAGACTATTATAAATAATCTTTTGTATTATAATTAATTCCCTCAATTGTAATGTTTTTTTTCGAATTTTGTTGACCCGCTTTTTCTCTTAATCCTGAATATTTCAATTTTATTTACATTTCATTCCATCTTTTTTTGTTTAGTCTTATGGGATAATGTGCCCGGGTGGGTAAAAAAAAGATTGTATATAATGTTATAATTTTTTTATTATTGAACTTCCTTAATGTTTTCAATTTACATCATTCCATTTGGAATTGTACTAATTTTAAGTGAAGAGTTTTTAAATTCTAAATTTAAATTCAAAGATCAGGTGCAAATTCTGATTTTATCCGAACCGCGTTAAAGTTTTCTGTGCAATGTTGCGAAATCTATTGATGCAGCAAACTATTTAAATAATTTCTTGTTTTAAGAGAGTAGCTTGTATATTTTTTTATTGTTAAATAACTTTTTAAACATTATATATTTGTACTAAATTTAATTCTTCTAATTTAAATCTTTTCCTAACAGTTGAAAATAACTGAACTGTAAAATAAGCCAACTTTTAAAACATCCCTCACCTATGATGGAGATGTAGATGTAAGATAGGTTATATTAGGTCATATATCAAAATGGGGTTGTACTGTTTTTAAACGTGGGAAATGTCGATGCAATTAGCAATTTCTTTTTTTAAATTAGTAGAAATTTTGATCTAGAACTCTAATAAATACAATAGATTTCCTTCTGTCAGAAGACAATTAAATCCACAATGACATAAATTTAAAGTTCACAGAAACTTAAAACACCAAGTTTATAGCCACTCTAAATGCCACATTAGGCGAATAAAACTTGCAGTAACTTCCAAATTCCGACTTAGAGCATCGCTGCGTTCTATGGTCTTTAAATAGGCTTTTCTGCATTGTAGAGACATTTGAAGTACCGTTTCAAATAATCATTTAGATCGTAATTTATTCGACCTATCATATTTATATATAATTTCAATCGGTTGTCGATTGGGTGATATTTGGTGACCAATGTTTTCCTATCTATTCACCACTATTGACAAGGAGATTCTTCCATGGCGTGACAGCCCCAGAAAGCCCCTGGTCTTCCTTGAAATTCCATTCCAAGGCATCCTATTCCTGCCTAAGGTTTTCCCATTTGTTGCCTTAATAGTTTACAAGCCTATTAATAGGCATTGAATACACCAAAGTTTTGGTCTCCTTTTTTTCGGGTACACCATACGTTGTAGCTAAGATCGTTTCAGTGGCTCGATTGTTATCTAATCTTATCAAGTGTCCAATCCAGTGGCTCACACAAGGAGGGGGTCCTGGGGGGTCCGGACCCCCTAAAGCCCTTGATATTTTTTTCCGATTGATTATAATTCTAAGTACATAGTACGTAAAATTTAATTCAGTATTTGTTATTAATGATTAATTTTATTAATTAATGCTAATTATTTATTCAATAATTAGTTTTTTACTGTGTTTTGCTCCCGAAAATCGACAAAATCAAAAGAAGCATGATACAAGAATGGTGAACTTTCCACCCCGGACCCTCCCCCCTGAAAAATTCCTGTGTGCGCCACTGGTCCAATCCATTACATTTTATAAAAACTGGCTCTTTTTCAGTAGCTTGAAAGTTTCCGAGAGTGTTTTCTAATATAGTTGTCATATTTCATTTCACCAAATAGCTTCTTAAAATCTTTCAAGCATAGCAGGAGTCTCTGCCTTTGTCCATGCTTTAAGGAACTCGTGGGAGAATCAACATTAATCCACGCTTGTTTTTCTGCTGATAAAATTAAATTTTGATTATTTTTGTGAAAAAAAAATGGCAGATGTGATTTGGTTGCAGCGATGTCTTAAGGCAGGGGTGGGCAGACTTTTACATGGCGCGGTCTACTTTTAATGTTTTCAAGGTGTTACGGTCCACCTTGTGACGTAGGTGTGATGAGCAAAAAAAAATCTCAGCACAGCATGTATATTATAACAATAATAAATACAGAAAATGTGTACTTACCTACATAACTACAGTAGAAAAACTTACTCTTTTAAAACTACTTTTTAAGTAAAACGCAAAAATACAAACATAATAATTATACCTTTAAAATTTAATATCAAATGATGCATTTTTAAACAATACACAATGCATCACAAATGAAATAATTTTCACTTAAAATTACTTCTTATAGCTATAATCTCAATAGACGACTTTTTGTCTCCATATTATCCGCCCTAATCTTGAATACATCGGTAAATAATTACTGACTGCTTATCTTACACTGGATTCTAAGTGGTTGTCTGTGAAACGGGAATACGTTGCCTTAATTATATTTTTCGTGTAAAATGTAGAGCGAAAGAATGATGTTCACAACGAATTGCAGCTATTTTAAAATTGGGATACCTTACTTCGACTAATAGATTCCAAAAATTATTCTTTACAAATTACGTCCTTTTGAAAGAGAAAAACTTCATTTTCCTCGAGAGATAATATGAACATGTAACATACATTTAGTTCTATTTTTCTCATCAACATTGCCAAATGGATAACCAATGAATACAACTTTTGTGTGATTCTAGTCTAGTGAATTCTTGAAAACATCTCTCACATTTGGGTAGAAGTTTTATTCACGGGTGTTTCCATTATCTTGTTAACCACTTGTGTTTCTTTTAGTATGCGCTTCTAAGGTTTTATGTGAAAACCCCAAAATGTCTAAGCGGCCCACCGGTCGATCGCGATCGACTTAATGCCTACCCCGGTCTTAAGGCATAGACCAGCGATACTCAACATGCGACCCGCGGGCCGCATGCGGCCCACCAAGCCCTTTTGAGTGGCCCGGTCATGACCCATTGCTCTGAGAAATTCTTTTATATAAGACTATGTATCAAAAATTTGGTTGAAAATTCTTTGACATACAAGAAATCAAATATATCAATTTTGCTTTTTTGCTGTCGATGTCGTGCGGCTGCGAATTGATATTCTTTTTCTATTTGTAACGGTTACAGTTAGTGAGAACAGACAACGTGGAGTAGCGACAATTTTATGGGTGGAACTAATATTTTGTGAACAATCTTTAATACCTTCAAGCGAAAAATATTCGAATGATTTGGAGGTTGACTGTTATGTAGTGGAATACAAACATGGATCAGTACTTGTTTCATTTGTCACCTAAGTGATGTGTTTAAAAAATGCCAATAAACAGGAATTATTGAATGGATATGTTTTCTCTTTCAAGAGGTGATAAATAGGCTTTATTGAATATTCTTTGTAAAAGCAACAAAGTGTTTCATCAGTGGTAATGTCACAGTAGTAACAAAGACATCCTCAGAAGTTTGTTATATTATTGGTAATCATATGGAGAATCGTGTACTAATGCAAAAATTGTGGGGGAGTGTTTCTTAAATTCTTGTAATTAAGTGTTAGTGACAAAAATAAAAAAAAATGTACAAAAATAATAATTATAAAAAAAAATCAAAACAGGAGTTATAACATTTTGATCAATTTTCCATATTCTAAATTTCCAATGTTATCTGCCCCCTAAACCTCATATTGCAGCCCGCGTGAAATGGCTGACATACGTATGCAGCCCAACAGAAAAAAAAGGTTGAGTATCCCTGGCATAGACCAACTGGGTCCAGGGCCTCGGCGGCAATGGGGGCCCTAGTCTCGTTCTCGACTCAGCCTTAATAAGATCATTATTCGAATAATTTCAACGGTCAAACGTTAATTTCAGTTGTATTCTTCGAAAAACTGGGAATTTCGGACTATATGTTAATTGGCTACATGTGATGACTGTCGTCCACATACAAACCTAGGCCCACCGCCATATACCTTCATTACTCATTCAGTCAAAAGGCGGCAGTTGGTCGAGCCAGTTTGTGCAATTATAAGTCATGCACATTTATTTGTGCCGGGCTATTGTTTGTATGAGTATTTGGCAACGTATGCTATGTACTGTATATTTTTAAAGGTCATGGTGGTACCTCCTTTTGAGTAGGGGCCCAGGACCTGAAAAAACCTTAAGACGTCCCTGATCGGTTGCTTGGAGTAATGTCGTTTGGTGTGTTCATTGCGGAGTATAAATATTAGAAGGTGTTAACACTCACATATATAAAATTCCAAACCTGTACTCTCCAATTTCAAAATAAGTGTTATTAAAAGTGGAACACATGCCATGTATATTTGGTCTTATATTGTTAATGACAAGATTGATTTTACTTGCTTAAGCTTCCAAAGAAAGAAATACATGTTTAAGTCCTGCCGGTGTTTGAAAAACAATACCAATGTCATCCACAAATGCAAAACTCAGTACAGATTAGGTAAAAATTGCTCCTGTAGTGTTAAAAAGTTTTATAATCTTTTGAAAAACGAAACTGAACAGAAGACAAGCCGTTTCATTTTCCTGTCGACGGCCGTTTAGAATGATAATAGAAATGACAAGGAAAAAAGGTTTTGTTAGGTTATCACATTTTTTAGAAATTTAATATCTTACTTAAATTATATGTTTCTCTCATATTTACTGAAAATGAGATAGTAGTGTAAAGTCAAATACCAGGTATTATGGGTGGGCGATGAGTTCATATAATTTTAGTCTCGGATTTGTATAGCAATAATTTCGTATTTCATACCCCCTTTGAAAACTTTTCAATTGCCCAGTATTTTAGAGTTGTTAAACTCTTACCAATGCATTATAAGTAGTCCAAAATGCAATAAAAGTATCACATTATATATATATAAAATCCATTCCTTCACATTTCAACCAATTTAATTATTTTTCTGTTTTATTAGCGACAGATTTCAATTATAGCATCTAGTAAAAATTCTGAAAATCGCTTTCGGTAACTCAAAAGAAATTCCTTTTTCTTTTGGAGCGAAACTTGTCTCTTCTTGCTTGAACTAAATTCGTCAAAATGGTGTAGTAAACGGTCTGATGGAGGTTTAGGGTCGTTGATTTGTGGCTTAATGGTCCGTTCGGAAGACAGACTGGGTGGCTGTGACGTCCTTGGCGTCTGCACTCTCAGCCGGTGACCTATAAAACAGCAACTCTTTTATTGTTTTCCATTCCATAAATGAATCCTTTTATAGAACATTCATGTTCTTCCCTCTTCTTTGAGGATTGTCAAATGCGAAATCTTACGCAGCGATCTATTTAAATTACTGACTTTTTAGTGTTCGGATAATGACGCAATTTACGATGGAAAGGGGTCAAAAGGACTAATCAGTTCTTGTTGCAAAATCATCATCTTGTTTTCTTAAGAGATGGACAATCTGAAATATGTAGTTCATGGATTGTTGTTGTTTCTTTAAATGTGGCCATAATTCATGTTATTTTTTTTTAATTGGTGGTGGAAATTCTTTTTGCAAAAGTAAGTTCTTGATTACCTTTTCCAACAGTTCCAACAGTTGAAGGAAGTCTTTGTGAATAAAGAGAAAATCCGACATATTTTAAGGTAGTTAGTGAGAATTTGGTTTTTAAAAATGGGACCCTTCTCTGTTGTTTAGAGTAAATATGAAATATTTCTTGTGATAGTATTGTCTTAATCGAAAGATACCAATTCATTGTGTGTGTGTGTGTGATTTCTTTGAGGCTTATCAAATGCATAAGCAAAGATGCCACCCGAAAGAATTTGATTACAAAAATCGGCCCTATCTGTGTGATTCTTGTATTCAAACTCGTATAAAATTAATTTGGTTTATGGCGACGATATAATAGCAAGACGTATGTGTTTAACGATGCTGTATTTTCCAAGTTGATAATTATTTTGGGTCTTGTTCATTGTTCTAAGTCGCCAATATTAGATCATGTGGAATGTCACGTGTCTTCCTACGCTTAAGAATTCTACATATGAGGTCTATATTTAAAATATAATGTCATGTAGAGAACTAAACTAGCACTTGACCACTGTAGACATGTGGTCGTGGTCACACAGCTCGCGACTAGTGATTTAAAAGTTCGAATCCTGGTGACACTAAAGACCTGCCGTGTAGAGAGGCTGTTGCATGGAAAATCTGTCTTGACGTGTTCTCCCGTTGGCGTGTTGCGAAAGTTTAAGAGTGAGGTTCAGCTCAGATGTCGTCACTTGACGAAAGTTCAAAATGACGAAATCTTTCACCGAAAGTCCTTGCGTTGTTTTAGAGTGCGGAATTATTAAAGAATCATTTCAAATCAGTAAAACTAGTACACATGTGGTTGACTATTTTTGCCCGGAGTACGTGTACTCAGTATTAAATTTTCGTTGCGGAACGTTATAGATATGCTCATATTTTGCTTCTCAGAAAATCTTGCTTAGTATCTCGATTTATATACTTAAGTCTAATTTCTTTTGTTATTCATTGTTATTGTCAATGTTAAAAAAATAAATAAAAGACGCAAAAGCCCATGAGTTGATTATGATGTTACTAAATTTAAATAAAATAAGTATTTCACTGAGAGATTAAAATAAAGGTTTGGAATCTTACGAAAATTAAGAATCTGTCAATTTTTTGAGGGGATATTTTAAATATTTTTTTAAAAAAAATTACGAATTGCCTTAAAGCAGGATCGTATTGTTTCTAGTTTTACTGTTCTGAGGGACTTTTTGAAAAAAGGATCTTTAGAAATTGAATTTTTCTATTATTTGCATCGATAATTTGTTAATTATTCGAAAGGGTTCGCAAAGTATCTTGACGGTATGTCGTACAAGATGAATACAGCTTTACAGAAAAGGTCAGAACATTTGAAAATTATGAGACCTTAGAAAGAAATTAATAATCCTGTTTCGGATCGAAAGTTATTTGATATTTTTCTTTTTCGAGATTCTTTTTTTGGTGTCCTTGCAGATCGATGGTTAAGTTGATAGATTGAAATTCATTTATTCCAAACCTTTTGTTATTGTACTTATTTTCCGTCTTGTACTTAAATGTTAAACCCAACTGGGACTCGAATTTTTGTAAGGTATGAAAGTTTGCAAAGTAAGGTACTTATTCAAGTCTTGTCTTAGTCACGTGTCTGCGTGTCCTGAACTATATTATTATCCTTAAACGTCGTAGTGTGGACCTAATAACGAAATCTCATTTTTCTTGATGAATTTTTTGTTAGATTAGTTTCATTGGAAGTAATGAAGGTTTCCTAAAATACCAGAAAACGTTATGTAGGAGACCCAACGAGCTGCAAAATTACAATTTCCATCGTAATTAGCCTTTGTCGTTAATAGCCTGTTCTATTTCGAAATTATTAAGAATAAATCTGCATGAATTTCATTCTTAACAATATTTATTAAATCCTTTCTGTTTATAAATTTTTGCTTACTACGTGGTAAATTCTTTAAGAATTATTTTTAATCTAACTTTTGTTGTTTTAAAGTTCTCTTTTCATTTAATTAGTGCACTTTTATTTTTATAAATTATTTTTTGGATATAAAAACGGTATTCTTTTCAAATTTAAAAATTCTTCATTATTCGAAGATAGATTTATTGTGATTGGATAATTCTAAAACACTGATATAAACGGTACTTCTAATTCAAATTTTTGATTATTCCGTTTCCTCTCATCACCCTTTATCCCTTTTTAGTGTTCTAAAAAATTTTCTGTAGCTCTGATAAATATATAGATAACAAAAAAATTTAACTTCGATGTACATTCCTTAAAGTTGTTCGCAGTGTTTTGTAATTGTGATTACTGTTACATAATTTAAGTAATTTCTTTGTCTGAATGACAATGTGAAATAATGATTAATTTAAGAAGCAGCTCTTTTAAAAATTCTGTTTCATAATGTATAGCAATTAAAATTATTTTATGAAAAATTAAAAACAAAGTTTATATATATTTTTTATGTTTATATATTTTTTGAGAACATCGCTAAATTCAAAGGAAACTTCTTTATTTATACAAAAATTGAGAATGCATTTTACCGTAACGAATTTAGAAGCGATTTTACCAGAAGAATTCCTAAGCGAATTATAAGAATTCTTAAACGAAGAGATCCTATAAGAATTTCCATAATTTTCTATTTCTTGTTTCTTTCGAATGAAAAAAAAGTGGATCTTTCTTCGTGTACAAAGTTATACATTTAAAGCTCAGAAATACATTTACAAATTGCTGAAACGATTACGACATAAAATGAATGTAACTTGCAAAAAAAATTTAATTTCGAAAAAATCAAAAATTCACAACGGAATTAACTGAAATTATTTTTCATTCTGTTTTAAAATGATCGTTTCATATTTTTTAAGTTCATTTTCTTAGTGTGTTTTTTAACTTCTAACAGTTCACCTATTTTTAGTCGTCCCCCATGGCAACACTGGATGCGGAATTATTATTCACATAAATGTATGACATAAGGAAAAAACGACACAAATTTTACCTCTTGTTTCTTTTTGAATATAACCACAAATGGCAATGGGAGAAGTGTTTTAATTCCGTGAAGAATGGTGTGTTTGTCCATTCGTGAGATTCCATTCCTCTTTGTGAGGTTACCGTTAAGTCTCGTTTATATGTATTTTGTCTGAATCACGGAATCAGAATGCAACGACGAACGGTGTAGAATGTGTTACCAGTTAAAAGACGTTTGAGTGTTTCGTAGGGAAAAAAACAAGAGATTTTTCTGTCCTTTCTAGATTATGTTATCCAAAGGAATTATTTATATGAAATTTCCAGTCGTCAGCTTTTTGCCGGATATGTTAAGTTCTTCATTGTTATGTTAAAGTTAGATCAATTCTTTTATGGTGTTACGTCTTTTTTCTTTTGAAAATATTTGCCGTTTTATCAAGTTCATGTTATTCATAAAGTTATCACAGCTGAAGACAACGTGCTCCTTAGAAGAGTTGTCGTTATGAAAGCTCCGTCAGAATGTTCTGCTTCAAATTATATTAACTGATTTGATAGTGAAATATTGTAAGCGAGTGTGAAAAATAATTTGATAATCATTGACCACACTGTGGTACAACTTGGTCTTGTACATATTTTTCCTTATTAGACCTCAGTATGATTGTAGTTTGTTAAATGCTTTCATAACAATATTTCAGAGATTGTAATTTATATCTTATTTCTAGAAAAGTACATACAAAACATTCTTTTAAGAAACATGAGACACATGCAGCATAATGACCATGTTAGCCAAATCATCATAACCAGCGTTACAGAGTTGTGAGTTAACGTACCAGTGATACTTAAGATCTACAATGTTGTAGGGGCTAATAAACATTAAATCTGTCGAGGCTTAAAGCCCTCACGCTTGCGTAGTGGAGAAGTTTGGAGAGGGGGATGTCAGCCTAGTCACTTGACCAAGGTTCAGAAGATGACTACGTCCATCGTCAATAACCCTCGTGTGACTTCAAAGCATTCCATAAATGGCCAATCAACCAACCAACTTGCAACTATGGATCGATTAAAGTAAAACTAAATTAATGAAATATTTCGTTTTTAAAAGAAATGTTTTGATCTCACTATGTACAAGCTAATATGTTTAAAATTATTTGTATTAGAAGAATAATTAACTTTGAAGCATTTCGTATTACGTTTTTCGAAGGAAAAAAAAATGTCTTCTTTTAAAGTTTTAAGTGATTAGCAAAAAATATTGATGTAAATGGCTAAGTGCTTAGTAACGTCACGCCACAAAGCACTGCAAGTACTATTTGCGACGGACCTCTTCATTTTGAACCTAGGTCAAGTGACGAGGATTACGCCTGCGTAGGCACACTTCTCTCCAAACTACCACACCAAGCCATTTGATTCGACAAATTTGTCGAGCATCAACCCCTCTACAAGGCAGCACAAACGCTCGAACTTATGACTAGTCGGCCACCACCAGTTCGTGTATATAACCAGTAGGCTATTCCGGCCACATTATCTTTGTAAAAAGTAGGATGAAATGAACTACAAATGTATTATCTTCAACATTTGAAGTGATTACAAATATATATATATTTGCTGGTCATGGGACATGTACTAATTTATTGAATATAGTTTTCCAGATACTTTGAAATCCATTTATTAAAATCTTTGAGAATAAATTTTAACTTTTTTGTCCTGTGATAATATTAGAACTACATTAAAATTTTAGTACGAGTATTTTCATAAAATTTTGAGTTTTTAGATACAGTGAAAATCGCTTAACACGAAATTGAAGGTGCTGAAATATTTTTTCGTAATAAAAAAAATTCGTGTTAAGGTATATTGGGAAAAAAACATATATTCAGTAAAATTAAGTTTATTGGAGTACATTTTATTTATATATTTTATTACATATTATACACATAGCATAGTATTTTATTTATATGCATGTATTTAATAAAAACCGTTCAAACATTTCCATAATTTGCTCGGTTTTTTTAATTATTGTTGACAAAGAAAAGTTAGCAATACTAAAATCTTAACAGATTTTCGTTTTCGCCTTCTGTTTTTGATCAATAGTCTTAAAACGTTTCAGCTTCATTTTAAGCAAAATAGCTATTAACTTTCCTCCCCGAGCTTTCTGCCATTATGTTTGCAAAATAATCATTCTGAAATAGAAAAAATAATGCGAATCAAACTCACTGAATTTTACTCAAAATGCTATGTACCTGTCACCGAATTACAAAGCCACTGAGGAGAAATGAGATATTTCTGTGTGACGTTTGTAGGGGTGAATGTAAAGTAGCTTAGATAAACAAAATTGGCTGATGACACAGGCTATTCCGAGGGGATTTAAAAGCCAAGTTAACCTCCTTTCTACAAAACATGTGAAACGACCGCTCTTTCATTTCACACCCCTCTTAAATCTCGCCTGCACGGCTCTGGTGCTTTCCGTATTTTCTTCATTTTCAGATAGAACATTTTTTCGTGTTAAGCGATTTTCGTTTCGTGTTGAGAGAAAAAAGTACATGAAAATACACAGTAGTTTGCCGGACCATTGTATTGTTTCGTGTAAACCGATATTTCGTCTTACGCGTTTTCGCTTCAAACGTATTTCCTCTAAAGTTTTCCTTTTTTTCACTTGAGGATTACACTTCTTTTTTCTTAACATATTTTGTACGCAACTTATCAAGTCCATGTCAATTTTTATCTGAATGAAACTTAGTTTCAACTCTCATAAAGGTAACAGACGCTTATCATATTCTTATAATTTTCTTCACCTCTTTCCTGTGAATCACATAATTGTTATCTTACAAATCCTTTCTGTCAGTATCTTTCAATTTCTTCCCATTTGCACTACTGTTCCAAATCTTGGGGAAAAGGAAACAACCTTGAAATAAAGTTTCACTTACAGAGAGAGCACTTTTTACACATTGCAGTGTACGGGTTCCTGAAATGTTGACTCGTCTGCTTTTTCAGACAGCTGTGTTTTGGTTCGGGTCGTGATTTCTGATTCGCTGTTGAATAAAAATTAATTAGCTTTCGGCCACCCGGACTAATTCGGTTTCGCATGCAGAACGTGGCTGTTTGTGTATTTCTTGCGATTTCGCGCCATTCTCTTGTGAGAAAGAGAAATTTATTTATTGACGTAATACGCAATTCCTATAGTTGAGTAGTATTCCACCTTCTGTGGTTCTAAGAATTTGAAATTAATATTAAACGGAATAAACTCCATTCCTGGAATTGTTTATCTGGGGTTTCTTCACCAAATATTTTCGAAAATATTTATATAACTGAGAATGAGACGAAAAAAAAAAGGAATGTACACATTTAGGAACAATGTTTTTCAATTAGTTTAAGGAATGCACAATAAAAAAATTAAAATAAGTTTACGAAGACATACAAGTGTTCTAAGAAATAATTCAGACATATTTTCCCCAGAAAAGCAACAGAGGTGTATTCAAATTATATGAGTTTCATAAAAATATCTTTCTCCATATGTAACCAATGTTACAACATCGAAGTACTATTTTCACATATTGTGTTGGCATTTAAAAGAAACTGTTAGTGTTAGAATTAGAGGAAGATTTGATGATAGAATCAGTTCATAAAATGACATTTATGACGAATCTAAGGTCCATTAAATTACGATGAAACCAGTTTTGATTATTCTGGGCTAAATTCATGTGACGTCATACAATCACGTCTTTTCAGCAAATCAATTCTCGCTCTACACTGTTGAAAATCTTTTCTTTTACAAAAACTTCCTTTTAAAAATACATATTTGTCAACAATAATAACTGACGCAGGTGAGAAGAATAAACTTGATATTAAAGTACATACATAATATAAAAGTTTTATTTTAAATTTTGAAATTTTTTTTGAAGAATCTTAATGTTGGAACATCTTTGTCCGGTTAACAAACTGCATCTAAATTTTACAAGTAGAACTAAAAGTAAAGGTTAATGGCAGCTTTGAATTCAATAGAGAACACGTGATTGCTTTTATCATGTGGTTACATGATAAATGTACCATATAAATGTCTGAAGTGTACCCATTTCGCGAATTTTTGAAGAATCGTCATCGTTACTTTTTAAGTACGTTTCATGAGTGTACTGCTAATGAAAATACTAAAGCATAAATACGGATAGTTGGTTTAACTCGTGACATTAATGTTGCAACAATGCCTTTTCAAGTGAAATGTTTTCCTTTTGAAATGTATTTAACTTCCGATATATTTATCATTTAAATGGCACAGTTGCGTTCTTCTCATGAGACAAAGTTTAATATTTCGATATATTTCAATTTGTTGCTATAAATACAGTTTCGGAATTTTACTCTCCCGCCTTTTTTATGTAAACAAACGAAGTAACACTTGTTTTGGCTCAAAAGATATGAAAAACAAATGTTTGAAGTGTAAAGATTTGTGTTATCTTAAAAACAACCCTTTACCTCCGCGCACTTAACATCACTTGAGAGAAGAAATTGAAGATAAAAGCATAATTTTATCGAGAATATTTCTTATCTGACTCCAGAGTATTTTTTTATTTCACAATCGTGTTTCCAAGAAATGTGCTTTGCTTCCCAACCATCAAAGGCGATGAACAAGACGCATTCCTGGCTGTGACTCATTATCCTCTTTTAATGAAACCCGTCGACTTTTTGTTTCTCGACTCTAGGGGTGTTCCGTTTGCTCAGGTGTTGACTGATCGAAGTGTTTCTCGTGGTGAATTTATGGCGAATGCTTTTAAGTTGCGTGCTTTTTTGAGAAGCAGCGAAACACATGGATTGCAAACAAAATAACTATGAAAAGAATTCAGTTTGAAGTAAAAACTCCGCAATATATTTGTTCTGGGTTGTTTTATTCATTCACATACGATTATACCAAAATATTGACTTTGAAATAAATGTTTTGTGTTTAAAGAGTAGAAAAAACATTATCGTGTTTATTTTTGAAAAAAACATTCCTTCATTCTTTCTTTAATTGGGGTGGATGGAAATTATTATAAACTAGCTGGTATACCCGTTCTTCGCACGGGTGAACTGAAAAATTAAACAACACAGATTAAAGGAAAAAGAAGTTTTTAATGAGTTAATTTTATGTGAATTGCAAATTAAACAAAAAAAGCTTTTTGCATATCTCAGCTAAACAAAAAAAAGAAAGAAAAAAAAACGCCTTTGTTAAATTTTAAGTACGTAGATCTAATAGCTGATAAAAAGGATTTTTTTTTATTTATAATTCCTCGTAACACTCTTGAGGGTCGATTTTTCAAAATACCTCCCTAAGCTGATCTCTGCTCAGCGAGTCAGTCAGGCTTTAGGCCTCCCTCGATGCGAGGGTTACGGGGGTGAACGTTACGCCACTGAGAAGTGTGTATGTGTGTGTGTGGGGGGGTGCATTCCGAAAAAAGTGTAAAAGGCACCGAGGCCCAGTCTGTGGTAAAAATTAAACATTTGGTGATCTATGGGCGTGACCCCCCCTTTTGTATACGCCACTGACTGAAATACTTATAAATTTGAGATTTGCTTCGGTTTCTGTTAGGAATAGGTATTGAATTTGGCCACTTTTCAGAAAATAAGTTTATTTTTTTTTTTAACCTGGATTTTAAAATTCCTTCTAAATGAAGAATTTTCTTGTAAAAAAATAAGGCAATATTGTCGAGATTTGTCACTGATAATTTCCTCTAGTGAATATTCAGAAATTAAAGTTTAATCTCAAATATTATTATAAAATGAGATAAGTTTTTCAATTGCTTTCCTTTGTTAAAAATGAATTGATCGTGTAATATTTATTTTTAATTAAAATTGATTGGACCCATAGTTTTAGAAAGCGATATACATATTAGATGATAAATTTATTTCGCATTTCCGAAAAAATTGAAAATTATATTATCAATAAAAGTGTACACACACACAAGTAGAAGCGGTTCCGAACGTACGTGCGATTCCGGTTCCTTGTCAGTCTTGGTTTCTCACTCGATAAGAGAAAACTGCCGCGTCTCTTCCGTTGTCTCGATTTCTAGTTGAATTCTGGGAATGTTTATTTTTATTTACAGATATTCTGTCCTTATTTAGAGCGGCGAAAAGACAAAAGGCTTTCTTTGGAAATACCGGAAATAGTTTTGTCTGCGTGATTTGTTTGCATTTCGCAGTTGCGACCACCTACAATGAAATTTTTTCTCAATTCCAGTTCATCGAAAATTAATCTTGAAGTGAAATGGTCCGTAGTTCATCTTAAAAATTTATACATTGAGAGACATTTTTTTTTACCGTTTGCATATATTTATTCTAAAATCAGTTTTGCTTAAAGCAAAAGATTCCATGCGTTATCAAAATCGTCTAAATAAGAATACAAAAATAAAAATTAACTTTTATTTAAATCATTTGATTAGCTACTGGGGGACTACTAAAGTGTTCGTACACTTGCAGCTTTCTATAAAATCTAATGTTTTTCACTAATAAAAATTAATATATCAGAATTTTTATTTTTTATGATATCTGGAAGTTCTTAATGTAATAACATAACCAATTTTTAAAACATATAATATAACTATTATTTTAAAAAAAATTAATGATCAAAAGTCCTCTAAAAAATAACGCCACAAGTCTTCGTAAACTTAACAAAAACCTTAACATAAGCTTTAAATATCGTATTTTTTTTCTTAATTTAATACTAAGTAGGATATATTTTAGCGTCCATAATAACTTTTAAATGTCTTGGTATAGATCTCATCAGCTTTTGTAATTTTTGCATAGATGTTTCTCCATTCTTCTGTGATTATTATTTTTACTTAACATTTTTTTATGTTTTCTTTTTTTAAAAATCAAATTCTCACGAAATATGTTATACTAGGCTTAAATCAGGTGATTTAGGGTTTTTTGAATGTAGGACAGTTGTAGACACCAGCGGCGTACATTGAGACGAGTGCGATTGGTGTCATTATCTTGTTAAAAAACGAAGTCGGCTACATTACCCAAATCTTGGTCGGATAATTTCAAATTGTTCTTCAAAATATTTAAATAGATCTCATGATTCCGAATACCATAAAAAATACCAAATTACCTAACCCTAAAGCCGATTTATTATTTCTTAAGGGCACGTACCTCGAGGACGTATAAGAGGTCTCATATATTCTCTCAGTAGCCCCTGCCTGTGTTCTAAGTAATTAATGTTGGTGAAAAACTTAATAATTTTTGTTTCTTTTTCAATTTGGATTATTGCTTTGTATATATGTAAATGATGAAAAATATTTGCTAATTTAGTTACATTTTGTTCATTGTAAAACTTAACTAATTTAGTGCAGTTATATAATACCATACATTCTAATGGGGGTTGATTTTATTTTTGTAGTAACCAAAAAAAATTTAATTGTAAGGAAATGTGTGTACGATAATTAATAAAATCAATGATAATTAATAACTTTTTAATTACAGTCTCTGTTATCGCTTTAATTATACAATTATCCTCAATTGTTAAATCTTGCATTGGGCAGCCATTAACTTAATTAAGAGTGTGTTGAACGTTTTATGTTGCCATTTTTTTCCAAACTAAAAGTTCCACTGGGCATTTTTAATATGCATTTAAAATTTTAAACCACGATTATAGATGACGAGGTCGAAAAGTAAGGCATCCCATTTATCACAACCACGCCAACTTAAAGATTTTGATAATGGGCGTGCATTTTGTGTAATATCATGAAGAAAAATGTGTTGTTATTTTTTTATATTATTAAGAAATTCTCTCTCTCTCTCATCAAAGCTAAGACATTCGACAAGCGATTGCGATTTGGCAAATACTATTCAAACTGTTTAGTAAACAAATTTAAAAAGTTAATGCATTTATAGCATTTTATATTTGGAGTTTCTGAATCCTCCACCTGATGACTGAAAAAGTTATTCAGCGTTGATAAATCGTTTGACAAAAATTGCGAATACATTGTATGTAATAGTTCTTAAGAAAACTCGTTCTAGGAACAACATTTCATTTGTTGGGAAGCGACAAATTGCTTAGAACTGTCTGAAGCTAAAATAAATTCATATGAAATACTGTTTTTTTTTCTTCTTTTTTTAGAGATTTAATCTCCGAGCAAATTCGATGTTGGCAGCGGTTAAAAATAAAATCACAGAAATAAACCTTGTATCAAAAGTGAACTGATTTATTCTATTTAATAAATAAATATTAGCTGAATTTGTAACATTGACATATTTATGATGCGAACTTCAAATATAAAGAATCAACCAGTAATATACATTTTTTTTTAACACTAGAGTTTTATTTTAAGTTACCTTTTAAATGGTAATTACATATATACTAATTTTCTATATAAATGTCTGACCTCTCATGATAACTGATTTATATACTCGTCTCACTTTACAGGCGGAGGACGAAATCAGATCCTTGCAGAGGATGATCCAGAGCCTGGAAAATGACCTAGACCGAGTCCAAGTGGACCTGCTACAGGCTAACACCGTCCTCGAGGAGAAGGATAAGATCTTGCACACAGTAAGTAATTTATTCTCTTTTATTTTTGAGATTTGAATAGAATATTCCTATGTAGCGATCATTACCTTAGTTAAATCCTATTATAGCCCACCCATGGCGACCGCGCCAAAATGCCACCGACGCTCTCTTTTCAAAATCGATACCTATGAAACTAGTCGAAATATGACATTATATCCGAAAGTATAAAAATAGGACACAGGTACTATCGTATTATCGCAACTTATTGGCGACATTATATGAAACGAAGCACCTGACTGCCATTTCAGCGTGTACGAGACACAGGAAATCGGGGTTGCCAACTTGGCTAGTTATTAATAGAGTTGGAGATATTGTTGCGATTATATGTACGTAAGTTCCATGGGACATTTTGTTACTTCAAGAACGAATTCATGTAAAATTTAGCTTCTAAAAATAGAAAATTAGTGGCATTCTGGAGAGAATAAATTGATGTCTGTGTGACGCAAATGGAAATTTTTAAAATTTAAGGAGCTGTTCTATGTATAAAAAAATTTAGCATTTTTTCCCCTCTCTTTTCTTTTTGGAACAATTGCATGAAAAAAAATGAAATTTAGGTCATTCTAAAGGGAAAAAATCGAGAGAAATTAAAACTGAACAAATTTACGTAAAATTTAGCATCTAAGATAAAGATTCTAACATTCTCAAGAGAACAAATCACGCAAACCGCTCGACAGAACATATATACTAGTCCAAACTGTATTTTTATTAATTCGCAACTATTTCAATACAAATTCACTCGTTACCCATTCAAAATTTCCCACATTCTCAAATGAATTTTGCTGAACCATATACCTTTCCTTATGCTGTCACACACACACCAAGTGTATTCTCTCCCTGCTTTCGAATGGCATATCCATTCATAACCCTCAGTTGCATTATCCCTTTCTTGCAGATGCATACATTTCGGACGTTCATGTTTAGCAGCTATTAAATCTTGCATGCTGCGTTCAATGATTTCCTTTTTCCATCTTGCTTCCAAAGAATGAAGAAAAGAAAAGAAAAACTGTTAAGCCTTACACTCTATAAACAGTAACCGTGGTTATAAATTAGCAATAGAGCCTGGAAAAGATGCAAATGGCTCAATTAACGAGGTTATATGGTTTATTGGGATGCCAAACCTAATTACCAATTGGTAATTACGAATGGTAATTGCCAAGTCTAGCTAACAAACGGTCTTTAATTACTATCTCTTGTTTTAAGAGGACATGGTACGATTTACACAAAACCATTTAATTTTTTAAGGGAAAAACTTGAAATTTATGAAGGGATGTTAAAATACTATTCTTTCTTCGAAAATTGACGTACATATATGAAATTTGATTTCTAAATTCAACTTTTTTTTAAAAAAAAGTATTGCTTTGAATTGAAAAATGCATACCAACTTTGATTCCATGTTCTATTAGCAACAGGTGAAAAAAAATCCAAGTAATAGGCACAATAGAAAAAAAGCCCTAGCAAGCATTTTAAATAAAGACAAACTAGTTATTTTACCTTTCTAAAAAAAGTCAGTTAAAGCTTTGATTTGCCATTGGAATGTTAATAAAAACAAATGTAAAAGTTATCGCAACTCTGCGTTTTTTAAATTTAGAGTTTTCACATTTTGGGAGTTTGTAGAAAAGTATATTACATATAATTTAGGCTAAAAAAATTATATTTGAAGTTTTGACCGATTTTTGTCAATTGAATCGTACTGTATCCCTTTAAAACTGAAAAGAAAAAAAGTGTAGCTAGTTTGGCAAACTCACCCAGCTTGGCGATGAAAAAATGCTAAAAAAATCTAAAATATTTTTAGTTCTCAATCAATTGGGTACTGCGCATAAAAAGAGTGTGAATACAGCGAAAAACTGATAGATTCGTAAAGAAAACTCGAAACTTATTTTATTGCCTATTAACAAAAATCGATGAAAATTGTTATAACACCAAGGTTAGTAAATTTTACAAAAAATATTTCCATGCAAAAGATATGAAATTTAAATGAAATATTAAAATAAATTATGAAAGAAAAAAATAATAGACTCAAATCTTGACAAATTAAGGACTCAATAATTATTTGTTACATATTATAAAGTAAAATATGTCAAAAATTATTATAATTGCCCTTTGATTTCAGGATGTTTTCTTTGGAAAAAAAAAAGCTCTTACATAAAATGTTGACTTCTTAGATAGATTGTAAAAGGTATATATATTTTCTCAACGAGGGGTAATGGTATTTTGAATATTGTTGACCATTTCCATAAGTTTGTCTTTCTAGTTTTCTTAAAATATTTTCATGTCATGGTATTGCGATGGTTAGTTGAGTAAGTTCATGGTACTTGCTCCAAATTTTTTTTTATTGCTTATGTAGCATCATAATCTTGTTCAACAGATAAGGTTCTTCGCTGCTATCCGTGGACAATTATATCAATATAGTGAATTCTCTTCATTTTCTTACTGATAAATTAGTTTTGGTTTGACCATGTCAAAATCATGATACTTCCATCTCCATGTTGCCACCTTGACAGGACTAGTTTTTGTTTTCAAAGAAAAAACCACTGCCGAAACCATCAGAATCGGAACTTTTTCTCATCTTCTAAGCATCCATTCTTCTTTTCACTTAATATAATGGTCGGCAAACGATAAACGTGATTAGTTGCGGAGGTTTTTTACCAGGATTGTTTTTACGAATTAATCTTGGCTGCTTTTAAAAAAGCTTTTAAATAATTCTTTGGCAGCTAACCAACACACCTTTCAGTCAGAAATTGTCGTGATGTTAGTGTAGAATTTGATACTACTTTTCCGATTCTGTTTCGGTCTCGACTTAAGAGCTGCTCTCAGAACCCTTAATAGATATCTGTGCACTCGAAAAAAATATCCTTCTTTAAACCACTGTAACTTAGCAATAAAACAAAACAATAATTTGAAATTTTTATCACATGATAATCATATATATTTACATTATTTCTCAAAATTTTAGAGAATTTGAGAAAAATTAAAAAAGTTATAAAGAAATAAAAATTGGATAATTTTTCAAAAATATGAAAATCAGTATTTTACACCGCGCAGCATTGATTCTGAAGTACAAAATTGATCAAAATTTACAAAATTAATTTTATTTGGCATAAAAGTGTTCACTTTTGAAGTTATACTAACTTTTAAGAAATTTAGAGGAAAAAAAAAATTTTAAATACACAATTATTACACCACAACACACGAAAATTTGAAAATTTTAGAAAAAAATAAACTAAAATTTAAATAAAAAAAAATTCTATTAAATTTAAAAAAAAATTGATGTGTAAGTTATACACACAGAGTCTTATTTTAAACACGTGTATAAAATTACAAATTGATATCATAAATAGTTTCTGAGAAGTCCTGCGCGCAAGCTAAAATTTTTAAATGCAGTTAAATATAAGAAAGACTTAGGGTTTTCGTTTAAGTTTCACAACTTATTTCTCAGTAACTTCGGTAGCTTTCATAGTATCAACACAATTTTGGTACCAAAATGCTCAGAAATTTTGAGGTTTTAACATATATTTTTTTTCCAAAAAAATTTAAAAATTTGCAATTTAAGGGTCCTGAGAGCTCTTAAAACTTTTGAACTGTTCATAACTTTGTGCATTACAGGATTATTCATGTAGTTTTAATTATATTCACTATACACAGTTGACTCTACGAGAGATTAATTTCATGAATTTTTGTCAGTAGACGCAAGAGTTTTGCTATTTCATTACAAGTTAATTTTGCGTTGTTTCCCATGGTTAATTTCTGCCAGAATAAAACGGAAATTTAGGGTTAACAATAAAAATATTCTCTCAATTAAGTTATTTACCAATTGTGTAATGTATTTTAGACGTTCGTCGTTTTTATATTCTTTTGAAAAATATGCATCTGTTCTTTTTACGCATATGCGTTCTTTTTACGATTTTTTACAGGATAAAACTTTTAAAAAATGTATAAGTTTAAATTTGTTTTTTTTTTTCGTTAACACAATAAGGACTATCTCTATACTTCAAAGATATCTGTGGTAAATTATTGCATTTTAGATCAATGTTATTTAAATATTTATTTTAATTTTATGTGCATCTATAATTAATTCACATGGTGTATTAGAAATATGATATTCCTGTATATATGACATGATTCTTTCTTATGAAGCTTTACAAATTTACACTCATGTCCATAAATTAAGGATAATGAAGTGTTCAGGCAAAGAAAGAGACAGAAGCAAAACAAATTTGACTTATTTGTAAAGTCTATTTATTAAACAAAGGTAAAGAGCAGAAAAGATGCTATATGTTTGACATAATTATTAAAAATTGCGACTTTTACTCCCTGGAGCAAATTTCAAAAAGAACCTATTTACAAAAAACATTATAACATGGTTTGTATGATGGTGTAACGTTTGAAAAAATAACGGTGATATTCTTGGTTAATTAAAATATGGAATTTATTTACGTCACAACTATTGAAACTTATTTACAAAATGATACATATTAAAGTTATTAAAATTAATTATAGATTGTTAGAGTCCACTATTTTGTGAGAGGAGGATTCGTTGGTTACCGCTCGCGTGCAAGTTCAAAGCATCTCTCCCCTCATCTTCCGGTCGGGTCGCTAGATTCCTCGGGGGTCAAACAGGGGTTGCGCTGCACCTAAAGCTGCACGTGTGGGCGTCGAATCTACAAAGAAACCGACACCAGATGTTGTTTTCGAGAAGTGACGTTACAGCTCTCGCCCTCTCTTATGGAACTTTTCCGTTGAGAAAAGTTTAATGGGATGACGATGAGACAACTGACAGATTACCGACACATCCCTTCATCAAGCACCACTATATTTCTGAGCTGCAATTTTAATTACTAAAGAAAACGC
The DNA here is from genome assembly GCA_019973935.1 of Trichonephila clavipes. NCBI lineage: Eukaryota > Metazoa > Arthropoda > Arachnida > Araneae > Nephilidae > Trichonephila > Trichonephila clavipes. The sequence goes on along the minus strand of BMAU01018877.1, from coordinate 155,211 downwards.
TGAACTAAATTTGGAATTACTTATTTCTAGTGAGTGAGTGTTCTTGCTAGGGAACTTACACAAATCCATATTACGAAATAGCAATGTAATCAATGTAAGAAAACATACTATACATTAAATAGAAATACAAACACTCCTATCACAATGCCTAGTATCAATTATACTAACAACATGTTATATCAAATGCTAGTGTAAGACCTTGCACATAAAATATTCTTCGCCACAATACTTAAATAAAATTATACTAACGACATGTGTTGATATGATATGCGAAGTGTACAACCTTACACACAAAATATTTTTCACCATATGCCTCTTGCGTAAACTAAATACTCATGTATATTTTAAAACCCTATACACAAAATTAAGCATATTAATACATTTGCTTTTCATGGCTTTATCTTTTGAAACGCATCTCCATTCGATATGATATACAGTACTAGTAAATAAATAAAATTTAATACAATTATTAACCTTAACTAAAAAACATAAGCAACAATTATTATTCATGAGCAAGAGAACATTGTTAACAATCCCTAATTATCTATCACCGATCTGCTGAGACTATCTGCATTTTTGTGACTTTTACCCGACCGATGTACAATTCTAAAATTATATGGTTGCAAGGCCAAAGCCCATCGCATCAATCTAGGGTTAGAACTAACATTTCTATTCAACCACACCAACGGGTTGTGATCGGTCGTAACTAAAAATGAATTTCCATCTAAGTAATAATGTAACCTTTAATTGCGAAAACAATACTAGCACATTCCTTCTCCGTCGTACAATAACGCTTCTCTACCTCTGAAAATTTCTTACTCAGGTAAAGGATTGGATGCTCCTCACCTTGTTCAGTTAATTGGGTTAAAACTGCTCCCATACCTGCGTTCGAAGCGTCCGTTTGAACAATGAATTCTCGTTCAAAATTTGGCGCGTACAAGACGGGCTTATCAATTAGTTTCCCTTTAGTTCTCGAAATGCGTTTTCACACTCGGTCGTCCACTTAATTTCTCCCTTCTTTGCTCTTCCCTTCAACGCATCCGTCAACGGAGCAGCGATTACCGAGAACAGATTTATATATTTTTGGTAATAACCCGCTATACCTAAGAAAGCACGTATTTGGGTTTTCGTGCGAGGGGTAGGGAACTCTAGAACAGCCTGAACTTTGATCTCGGAAGGAGTGCGAAAACCCTGACCCACAATGTGACCCAAAAATTTGACATTTTGTTGCGCAAACTTACACTTTGAAGGTTTTATCGTTAACTTAGCTCTCTTTATTCTCTGCAGAACCGTTTCCATATGTTTAATATGCGACTCCCAAGTATCTGAGAAAAATTGCGATATCGTCTAGATACGGGACAACGAAATCCTCTAGTCCGTTAAGTAATTCAGCCATGAGTTTACTAAAGAAATATGGAGCATTCTTTAATCCGAAACTCATCCTTAGGGGTCGGTATGTACCAAAGCTTGTACAGAAGGCTGCGTATCGCTGTGCTGTTTTACTCAAAGGTATTTGCCAATATCCCTTAGATAAGTCAAAGACGGTAATAAATTTAGCCGCCGATACTTTTTCTACGCGTTCTTCGATATTCGGAAGAGGAAAATATTCCGTTCTAATGATCCCGTTTAATTTCCTGTAATCTATACATGGACGAGGTTCTTTCCCAGCTACCTCAACTAAAATCATAGGGGACATGTAATCCGATTCTCCTACCTCAATGATTCCTAATTTTAACATTCGGTTAATTTCGTTTTTTAAGATTTCATTTTGTCGGTGCGACATTCGATAGGGCTTCGTCCTAACTGGTTGATCGCTAACTAACTGGATTTCGTGTTCAACCAGATTAGTTAAACCGGGATTGTTTGAAAACATTTAGAGTATTTATTTAATAATTCGCGCAGTCGATCCATTTGTTTGTCGTGAAGGTGTTTGTTCAACTCGCTAGCCTGGATTACGTCCTCGAAATCATAAATGAGAGAATTGTTTTCTAAGTATGGGATTTCTAACTCCTGGTCTGCGAGAGAGTTTTTTGTTTCATCATTAATAATTACGTTAACGTGTTCTGGCCTTTTGTAATATGGTTTTAGCATATTTATATGATAGATTTGAGATGTTTCGCGTCTGCCGGGGATTTCGACTAAATAGTTCGTTTCCGAAATTTTATTTAAAATTGTCCCAGGACCTATCCACTGCACTGCTAATTTATTTGCTCTGGATGTAGCTAACACTAGGACTAAATCTCCATCCTTAAATTCACGTTTTACTGCGTTTTTGTCATACCAAGTTTTCCGCTTAACTTGCATTTCCTCCATTTTATTTATAGCTACTTCTTGACATCTTTTTAATCTATTTATTAACTTAAGCATATATTCAGTGACGAGATCACCCTCTTCTTCCGGTTCCATCCAATGTTCCATTACTAACGTCTCTGGGGTTCGCAAATTTTTCCCATACACCAACTCTGACGGTGTATACCCCGTACTTTCGTGAGATACAGTTCGTAACGCTAAAAGAATTGACGGAAGATGTTTGTCCCATTCTGAGCCTGCATCTAAACATAAGACTCGTAAGAGTCGTTTCAACGTTCGATGAAATCGCTCAACAGGGTTACTCTGTGGATGATACACAGAACTATGCCTGACAAGTATTCCGAATCTTTCAAAAAACTTGGTAGTCAGAGCACTAGTAAAAGAAGTACCCTGGTCACATTGTATTTCACGGGGAAACCCCATCCGACTAAAGATGTTTAACAGCGCATCTGTGACACTAACGGAACTAATATCAGACACCGGAATAGCTTCAGGGAATTTTGAAGACATGCAAATGGCCGTGATAAGATATTGATTCCCTTTAGATGTGATCGGGAGAGGCCCACATGCATCAATATTTAGCTTAGTAAAAACCTCCTGAATAACAGGGACCAATTTTAGTGGAGCTTTCTTTTTATCATTGGGCTTCCCAGCCTTCTGACACTGATCGCAAGTTTTTACAAACTGTTCCATATCTCTATAGCAATTCGGCCAGTAAAAATATCGGTTTAATTTGTCTTTGGATTTCGTAATTCCCAGGTGTGCAGATGTTCCCTCATGACACAATGATTTAATAGGGTCGCGCAACCCTTCCGGCACTACTATTAACTTCACCACGTTACCTAACTTATCTTCACGATTTTTGACCAATAATTCCTTCTCTAGCGAATAAACCTGATTGGTAACCTGCACTTGACTGGCTGCCTGTTCGTATAAGGGTTTAATCTCCTCGCTATTTTTTGAGCATTGATTAAATTTTCTCGCGTAACCCTTAGCAGCGCTAATTCCGGAACATATTCCTGGAGTGCAGGTATTAAAATTTCGTCCTCTGCATCCGAAGAAACAATTATAACCTCATCTTCCCCTTTTTAGCATCACCACTATCTATTCCCCTTTCTTCTCTAGCCGCTTTGACTTGAGACCTTGTTTGGACAGCATTCAATATTTCGACTGGCAGGAAATTATAGCCTAAATTTCCTTTTATTAGCTCGGCCGTTTTATTTCCAAGCAAATATCGACCGTGTTGATTTAAGTGATTTCCACAAACCGCTGCCTTAGTCTGCACCGTTCCAAAATTTCCGGAAATTTCCACGACCGCCAAAGGTAAACAAACTAATTCTGGGCTTAACGGTTGTTTTACCCAAACATTTTCACCAGAGAAAGAAGAAGGATTTATGTATTTTGCACATACTAAATCTATTGTCGCTTCCGTATCTCTAAGAATGTCTATCTCGTAACCATTCACAGAGTCCTTTGTTGTATATGAATTAAGAAAATCCGGGTTTTCATTTCCTTCAATATTATTGAGAGTTTCCGTCGTTTTGTTTTTTATTAATTTAGGGCAACCGGCTTTTATATGTCCAGGCATATTGCAATGATAACATCTTTGTATCACGCGTTTTTCAAAAGTTCTCTCTCTAGTACTCTCCGGAACAGAAGCTCCTAATCTGGGGGAAGTTTTCCCAAATCTATTTTCTTTTTCCTTGATCCCTGAGTATGTCAAAATTTTATCATTTCTGCCCCACCTATCCATGGGTTTCGAATTTACCTTTCGGACGTCCTCATAATTATCAAAGAGTTCTGCTATTTGAGTAGCTGATTTAAGGTTTGCCCAATTATCTAAAAAATGATCTTTCATACTAGCATTGGCGCGTTTTTTTAATTGATCTACCACCATTAGATCTTTAAGATCTTGAAAGGTATTTATTTCTAAGCCAATCAGCCACTCATCTAGATAATTCGTAATTTCAAAAGTGAAATCCTTCCAGGTGCTATCGGATTTTTTCTGGTGTTGGACAAATTTTTGCCGAAAGACCTCCGGACTTAACTTGAATCTTTTAAGTAATAATTTCTTTACATAATCGTAATTTTCGGCTTGTTCCTCCGGTTCGCGAGCAATAAATTGCACGATCTCTAGGGTAACAAACCCAATAATTGCCCCACCCACTCTTTCTTTCTATTGACGCCCTTTTAGCCTGGCGTTCAAAGATCACTAGATATAAACTAATATCTGACTGCTTAGGATCGAAATCTGGGATCAATTTTTTTAAGTTTAATTTAGAGGTTACAGAACATGCATTTGTAGAATCGTTTGATTCATCGTTTACCCTAAATCCGGATTCTATTTTAAACCTTTCTAAATCAAATTTCAGCTGTAATTCTTTCTCTTTTAATGCCTGCTCCTTTACTAACTCCTCCAATCTCATTTTTTCAGCCCTTTCTAACTCCTCTAATCTCATTTTTTCAGCCCTTTCTAACTCTTCCAATCTTTTTCCGTTTGCAATGATAGTCTCATACAGATTTTTAACAAATTCCTCTTCATAACCTTCACTGTTAGTGATTGCAATTTTTATGCTAGGGACAGTCATATTTAAAGTGGCATTTATTCCTAATTCCTCAGCAAGTTGCAACATGTCTTGCTTTTTCCCTTTAACAAGGAAAGCCATTTTTTAAACAATATCAAATAAATGTCACGCTAAATTTTGCACTATTGTTACTATTCTCTATTAATACAATAACACTGGTCCCATGCATACACAGAAATACACAAAGAAAAACTTAACACTAAAAATAATCAAAATCATTCAAGAGACTTAAAACACAATAAATCTTAAGCTAAAATTGCACACAATGCTTGAAATACAATTACAATTCTCTAGAAACAAAATAACACTGTTCCCATGCAAGAAAAACACTAAGTATTTCAAAATTTCTAAAGAACACTTTAACCAAAATTCCTAATACAATATGCAGTTTGCAACTCAAAAATATAACAGTACTCACCCATTTGAAGTACTCAGCTTGCTGTCAGAAGCAAATTATGTGCACTAGTGGTACGGCTTCCGAAAATCGCTTTTCTTCGGACACTCGCCGTTAACACTATAGATCAGTTTGATCTTTGAGCAGAACGCTCTTTTTCTCCGAAGCTGAATTGAATCGCAGCACGGCTTCCGAAAATCGCTTTCCTTCGGACACTCTCGCCGTTAACACTATAGATCAGTTTGATCTTTGAGCAGGACGCTCTTTTTCTCCGAAGCTGAATTGAATCGCAGCACGGCTTCCGAAAATCGCTTTCCTTCGGACACTAGCCGTTAACACTATAGATCAGTTTGATCTTCTATGAGCAGGACGCTCTCTTTCTCCGAAGCTGAATTGAATCGCAGCACGGCTCTTCCGAAGATCTCTTTTTTCTCCCTGCGTTGCGGTCCGTCCGTAAAAATCCAAAATTTTCCTCCTCTCACGGGTCCTGAATGCTAACTTTTATCCCAAAGCGCTGCCACCAAAACTCTAAGCTGTAACGTTTGAAAAATAACGGTGATATTCTTGGTTAATTAAAATATGGAATTTATTTACGTCACAACTATTGAAACTTATTTACAAAATGATACATATTAAAGTTATTAAAATTAATTATAGATTGTTAGAGTCCACTACTTTGTGAGAGGAGGATTCGTTGGTTACCGCTCGCGTGCAAGTTCAAAGCATCTCTCCCCTCATCTTCCGGTCGGGTCGCTAGATTCCTCGGGGGTCAAACAGGTTGCGCTGCACCTAAAGCTGCACGTGTGGGCGTCGAATCTACAAAGAAACCGACACCAGATGTTGTTGTTTTCGAGAAGTGACGTTACAATGGTTAATACGGAATATGTCTCCCAGACGATGCAATACGGCCTTACAACGCTTAGGCATGCTGAGTATAAAATTATCAATCTGATCTTGGGGAATATTACACCATTCGTCAAGCAATGCCCTCCGAAGTTCCGGTAGACAGGTGGGAGAGGGTTGACGGGCTACAATTCGTCGGCCAAGCATATCCCACGCAATCTCTATTGGATTCAAGTCCGGTGAGTATGCTGGCCAATCCATACGGGTAATATCCTCCAATTGAATGTATTCGTCTACAATGTTTGCACGGTGAGGATGGAAGTTGTCATCCATAAACAGAAATTCAGCACCCATGGCGCCCCGAAACAAGCGTACATGTTGTTCCAGAATGACATCCCGATAGATGTCGCCTGTCATCGTTACACTCTGAACATGCAGGTCAGTTCTGGAATCAAGAATAATTCCTCCCCAAACGAGCCATCCTGCACCACCGTAACGGTGTCGTTCAATGGGGTTCTCTTGGTGGTAACGGGTACCTGGCGCTCTCCATATTAAAGCCCGGCGAGAATCAGACTGCAAAGTAAACCTGGACACGTCGGAAAAATCACACAAGACCACTATTGTGGTGTCCACAATGCATGCTCTCTACTCCAGGTTAATCGCAAGCGACAGTGAGTTGCGGTAATTGGAACACATCTGATAGGCCTACGAGCATATAGACCAATGTCCCTAAGCGTCTGTATACGGTCTGCCTTGAAACTGTCGTACCGGTAGCTGAAGAGAGCTGACAAGACAGGTCTGATGTGCTGTGCTCCGTCTGTTTCTTTTGGCAGTAACTGTCAAATACCGGTCTTCATTCGGCGTTGTAACTCGGGGGCGACCTGTGTTGTAACATCTATTCACGTTACCATCATCTTGAAATCGTTGCCAAAGCCTGGAGATGACACTCTGGGCGTTTCCAAGTTTCTCGGATACTTCCAGCTAGGTACATCCACATTCCACTCGTCTAATAATTCTACCACGTAAAAATCATCCAAATGCTTCCTTTGTGCCATAACTATGCGGTTGAAGAATATGTTGCGTTAATGTTCAATCAGGATGCAATCGGATAAAACTTAACAACTTTTACTTTATTATAGACACATGTTCTAAATCATCTGCGAGTGTTGAGAGAGAGAGAGAGATTACCCATGAGCACAACGTATATATACTGCAACCCTAGCGGAGAAAACTAGTACTATTCTAGATGTACACTTCATTGTAAGGTGCTACCATCTAGTGAGTTAAAATATAGGATATGCTACAATAGTATCCCCCCCAGTGATGGAGAGAATCGAAAGAACGATATATGACATGCTCATGAGCAAAATCTCAAATACAATTATTTGAAATATGCTTGAAAATTACATTGAAAAGAAAATATAATATGCATACAGATATTTGAAATTACATTACATAAATATACATATGAAAAGGTATGAAAATCATAAGATATGTGTGAAAAGTCAAACAAATTTCCCTAGAAAAAATATATATGTCCATCTGGTACTTGAATAGTTTATTTAATTTCAGTTATTAGTCTCTGAGGAAATCTTACCCGTCTACCTGATTTGGTAGTTTGCATGTTTGTTGTCACTGGATGGCGATGTGATGATTCTGCACTAATGATAGGATCAGGAATGGTATCGGGCAAATCCCTGAACACAAATGCTGGTTTAACTCTATCAAATGACACACAACTTTTCTTTCCATTTATATTAATGGTTATGTGTTTGTTATTCCTTGATAGAACTTCGTGTGGCCCTGTGTAAGGCTGAGACAATGATGGGGAAACTTTGTCAACACGGAGGAACACATGAGAACAGTCATCCAATTTAGGGTGCACAAAAATTTTTGAAAATCCATGAGTGGATGTTGACAAGGGTTTTAAATGATTCATGTGGTTTTTCAACTGTTGCACAAATCCGTAGTCTAGTGGCATTGAAGATGTGTCAGTGCATATCTCGGCTGGTAATCTGAGGGAAACACCATACACTAATTCTGCACTTGAAGCATTGATGTCGGGTTTCACAGCTACTCGCAAGCCAAGAAGAACTGCAGGTAGGGTCTCAGTCCACTTGATATTCTCATGAGCCATTAAGGCGCTCTTTAGCACTCTATGTAAACGTTCCACTAAACCGTTTGCTTGTGGGTGGTATGATGTGGTCCTGATGCGGTTTGTGCCCAGGAATTTCGTTAATTCTTTGAAAAGAGCAGCTTCAAATTGTCGGCCTTGGTCAGTCGTTAGGTAAACTGGGCAACCAAATCTAGAGATCCAAGTGTCAAAAATGGCACGAGAAACTGTTTCTGCAGTAATGTTCTCTATGGCTACTGCTTCTGGCCACCTAGTGAATCGATCGACAATTGTTAAGCAAAAGGATTTTCCTTCTGATGATGGTAAAGGACCTATCAAATCCACATGAATGTGTGAAAATCTTGCATCAGGTAAGGCGAAAGTGCCCAGAGGTGTCTTCGTGTGTCTGTGCACTTTTGAACGTTGACAAGCAATACAGTTCTGGACCCAATCTTTCACTGTTTTCCGCATGTTTGGCCAAACATATCTGGATGCGATGAGTTGAAAGATGCTGCAACACCAGGGTGAGCTAAGTTGTGAAAATGCTCAAATATGGTCCTACGAAAATTATGTGGTACAAATGGTCTGGGAGAGCCAGTGGAAGTATCACAGATAAGTTCAGTGGCTGATATTGAGATGGCACACGTTTAAAGACAAGGGAAGATTTCTCGTCATTTTGGAAACTTTGTAATTCGTTGTCTTCTAGTTGAGCCTTTGAAAGTGCCTCGAAATCTAAAAATGAATTGGATATTTGATTCACTTCAATTCTTGAAAGTGCATCAGCGACTGCGTTGTGAGTACCATTTATATGACGAACATCGGTACTGAATTGAGATATGAAATCTAGATGTCGCCATTGCCGTGGACTGCACTTGTCAGGATTTTGCATAAAGGCATACATGAGAGGCTTCTGGTCTGTGTAGATTATGAAGTCTCTTCCTTCGAGCATGTGACGAAAACGTTTGACCGAAATATATATTGCCAGGAGTTCTCTGTCATATGTGGACCATTTCTGCTGACTTTTCGACAGTTTCACTGACAAAAAAGGCAACAGGTTCCCATTTGTTTTGGCAAAGTTGCATAAGAGAACCACCTACGGCTTTGTCACTCGCATCAGTCCAAAGGCTTAATTTTGCACCTGGAATGGGATGTCGAAGAAGAGTTGCGTCAGCTAAAGCGTTTTTGGCATCATTAAATGCCTGCTCTGCCTCCTCAGTCCATTGAATTGAGTCACGCAAATTTTTACAGGAAACTTTTTAGACTTTTTAAAATTTTTAATTCCTTCCAAAAATTTATTTAGTGGGGCTAATAAATGAGCAGCTTTGGGAACAAAGCGTCGATAAAAATTAAATAACCCGAGGAAACGTCTTAATTGCGTGAGTGTAGTAGGTTGAGGAAATTTTAAAATGCAATCGACGCGATCCGACAAGGGTTCTATTCCTGATTCAGATACTTTAAAGCCTAAGAATTTTATTGAAGTTACACCGAAAATGCATTTAGAGGGCTTTAAAGATAGTCCATATTGTTGTAAGCGTGTGAATAAAATTTGTAAATGTTGTAAATGTTCTTCGGGTGAAGAAGACGCGACCAGAATGTCATCTACAAAAGCGAACACAAATGGAAGATTTCGCAAGACTTCATCTATGAATCGTTGAAATGTAGCAGCGGCATTGCAAAGACCAAACTGCATCCGAGTGCTTTCAAATAACCCAAAAGGTGTGATGATTGCACTTTTATGTACATCATCTGGGTTAATTGGAATTTGATGATACGCCTTCACGAGATCAATGTGAGAATAAATTTTTGTACCGTGAAGATTAGAAGTAAAATCTAAAATATTGGGAACGCTATAATTATCTTTAATAGTTTGAGCATTGAGTGCACGGTAATCGCCGACTGGTCGCCACTCTGTGCTGTCTTTTTAGGAACCATATGTAAAGGTGAGGCATAATTACTTTTGGAAGGTCGCATATGACCTAGAGTAATCATGTTCTCAAATTCCGCTTTTGCGATGCGGAGACGATCGGGAGCGAGGCGGCGAGCTTTAGCTGTTACAGGTCGACTATTTGTTTCGATGTAATGGACTACGGAATGTTTAATTTCTTGATCAGGCCGGGGAGGTTTTGTGATGTCAGGAAATTTTCTTAAAAGTTCATGATAAACACTATCACCTGACACAGTTTTAATTGAATGAATTCTACTATTGCCTAAAATACAATGACATTTAATATTTGTCTCCGAGTCTAACAATGCTTGCTTACTTATATCCGGTACTAAACGGAAGTTGTACAAGAAATCAGCACCGATAATTGGGGTTGAAACGTTACCAACTAAAAATGTCCATTGGAAAATTCTCCTTAAGCCTAAATCCAAAGAAAGTGTTTGAGTTGTGTATACATGTATGGGTGATGTATTGGCGGCAGAAAGTGTCATTTGTGAATTATTTTGCCTTTGTGTTTTTGTTGCTGGAATTATGGACACATCAGATCCCGTGTCAATTAAAAATGTGACATTAGTACGTCTATCTCGAATAAAAAGGCGACGAGAATTTCTTGGCAAGGTAGTAGTCGCCATTATACCTAACCGGACTCGTTTTTTGAGAATTTACATGGAGGATGACATTTTTGAGCTGCTGAGCCAAATTTGTAATGGTACCAGCACTGCTCGTATGTTTTTGATTTAGAGCGATTACGTTTATGAAATGGGAGATTACGATTACGACTTCTGCTACGCGAAATTTTATCAATGCGCAAATTTAATTTTTTTATTTCTTCAAGTACATGGCTTTCAATGGAATTTTTGTCTGAGGAAACGGAACAGGCACTTACCGCAATTGGCGTCACCTCCATGACTCGATCGGCTACTTCGGAAGCTTTCTCCAGTGTCAGCGGGCTTATAGCTGCAAGAATGGATTGTACACGAGTGGGCAGATGCTGCTGAAAAAGTTCAAGCATGAGGTCATCCGGAACGCTATGAGATTCCGCGCGCCTCCTCATGACGCGCAATAGTTCGCTGGGACGTCTATCTCCGAGTTCTTCTCCGATGAGTAATTTCCTGATTTCTTGATGGGGTGATTCACCGCTTCTTTTATTAGCTCCGTTCTCGCTTTTTCGTAAGGCTCCACAGGGTCGGGATTCATAATGACGTCACGAATGATGGTTGCTGCTTCCGGTGGTAAATGTGCGATGATGTAATTAAATTTTGTTTTGCTGTCTGTTATTGCCTTGGGACAGCCAAGTTGGAATGTGCTATCGCACATTGTGAACCAGAGAGCAGGATCGTGAAAGTTATATGCCGGTATCTTGACGGCGCCTACGTCATTCATTTTGAAGCTTACACGTGGTTACCAGTTCTTACGCAATATTTAGCTATTTCGTGAAAATTTTAAAAATAAAGCATTATTTTAATGCCATAATATCTTATTCATGCAGGTCACCATTGAAGGATATGTTGCGTTAATGTTCAATCAGGATGCAATCGGATAAAACTTAACAACTTTTACTTTATTATAGACACATGTTCTAAATCATCTGCGAGTGTTGAGAGAGAGAGAGAGATTACCCATGAGCACAACGTATATATACTGCAACCCTAGCGGAGAAAACTAGTACTATTCTAGATGTACACTTCATTGTAAGGTGCTACCATCTAGTGAGTTAAAATATAGGATATGCTACACGGTTATTGCACTGAAAGGCTTTTAAAGCGCTTGTGAACAATTTTACTTCTTTGCCACCATTCCTTTTATACCCCCCTCTCTTACACTCTCGTCATTGTGACGTACTATCCGCGCCATCTGGTGGTTTCCTGTAATTTGCATATTCTTCTTCAAGATGTGTGTGATAATTCTACAGGTGAAATTTTTATTTTAGAGTTCAATTTCTGTGTGATTCTGCATTATCCTTAATTTATGGACATGAGTGAAGTATTTTGTGAAAGGATCATATAATGCACGAGAATGGAAGTTTCACTATATGGCGTTAAATCCAAAGAGAAATCAGTCACAAGCCCTATAACTTTTCCATTTTTTCAATCAGAAGTTGCATTTTTTTTTCATTTGTTAACATATCATATTTGAAAACTTTTAACAACAACAAAAAAAAACTGGTTTTTATTTCATTTGATAACTGAAAATAATGTGAATGTTTCAAACGTTCTAGTACAGACTCTGCAGAAGAGTCTTAACTACACATAGGAAAAATATTATAATTATTGAAACTTTTCCATAAAAGGAAAATTTTGAAAATATTTCAGTATTTTCCCCTTTATTTATTTATTTTTTGCAACCCCTCCCCTTTATTTATGTAATTTTTTATTGTATTAATATTCTTAAAGCAATTATATGTATATTTTAATTCAACCGACACTAAATATCAAAAATATATTCATTTATACGCTTTTTGCAAAATTACGGTTCCAAACGTTGTCAAGAGCTTGCAACAGAAAATTTTTTCTGTAAAGTATAAAAGCAATTAATGGATCTGAGACATCCAAGTATGAATCATTAGCACTTCATCATTTTACTTGCCTCATTTAAAAAATTCTTCCTCGGAGAAAATTTTTTTTTAAATTCCTGTTTTTTCAAGTTTTTTGTTATAATTTATATGTTACCGTTAAGTGTGAAATCCGTTATTTCATAGAACTAGGTATTTCATGAAATAACTAGACAAGTCAGTTAAAATATATGAAATTATTGAATTCTGCGATTTAACTAGGTATTTTGTAGAATAACGGTTACTTGATCATTCAAGTATGAATGGAACAAGAGATTACCGAATGAAACAACTGTACTCCAGAATCTCCGTTCAGTATATATGAGTGAGAATTGATTTCCATCGAAGAAGTTCCGAATATTGACACAACGCTTCGATCTGTTGCAACAGCTTAAAGTTGCAGTACTAGACAAAATTTTAAAAAGTGCGCTTGTAAAAAAAATGTGTAAGAGTAAAAAGTATGCTTTTTTCAAAAATAATAAGCAACGCAATTCAAAGCGTCATCATAGCAACCCTTGCTGTAGTAAAAAATGAAAAGTAAAATAAAAGTATTTCATAAAATGTAAATTAATATTCTCTTACATTCTTGTTTGAAAAATTTTGTGCATTTTTTTGATAATATTTAAATGTAACTTTTTCTGCAACAATTTTCCCTCTCTTTGTTCAACTAATGTTAGCAGTATGAGCAATAATAAATCCTATCATCTGCTTTTTCATATTATTTACCATTTAATTATTTTCCATAGGTATAAAATGTATTTTTCGATAAATTTTAGCTATTTATGTGTTCACTTAATTTATAAAATAATTTTTAAGTTGTTTATTTTTCGCTTTAACGGTCTATTATTAGTTATTTCATAAAATAACCAGTTATTGCACAGAATAACTAGGTAAAGTATGAAATGTTTTTATCTATTATATACTTTAACTGACTTGTCTAGTTATTTCATGAAATACCTGGTTATTCTATGAAATAATTAACTATACACTTAAGAGGTAATATATATATATATATATATATATATATATATATATATATATATATAATATGGATAGTTAAATTATAATTTAACCAAAATTTTACTTTCTGTTTAATCTTTTGTTTTCCTGCCTTACATATTCCCTTATGATGTTCAACAGCTTTTCTCAGCTAAGATCATCCTACCTCAAATTTCCAATCATATATTTCATTTCCTTTTATAGTCATAGCTTGGAACTATTTCACACATTACCCTTCATTCGAAACCTGAAGTAAAAGATGTTGAAGTGGCTAATATTTAAATAACTATACAACCCAATCCCAAATGAAATCAGCCTTAATATGATCATGAACGAATAAAAAAAGATAGTAATTGTAAAGTCTACATGCAATTTTCGAAACGTCATATGTAATGAGATAACTATGGCAGCTTCTTCAATGTTCATGTTATTTTTTTCATTTTGACGGTACATATTTCATAAATGTTGTCGATTTACTTGATTTTACGTAAAATTTAACTCTCTTGCATGATACAGAATGAAAATTATCCAATAACATGATTAATACATATAGCTAGCTAGTATACCCGTTCTTCGCACGGGTGAATTTTTTGAAAAATTGAGCAATACAGATTGGAGGATAAAGAAGTTTTTAATGAGTTAATTTTATGCAAATTGTAAATTAAGTGAAAAAAAAAGCTGTTTGCATATCTCAGCTGAACAACAACAACAAAAAAACATATTGTTAAATTTTAAGTCTGTAGATCTAATAGCTGATAAAAGAAAGATTTTTTTTTTATTTATAACGCCCCGTAACTCTCTAGTGGGTCGATTTTTGAAAACACCTTCCTAAGCTGATCTCTGCCCAGCAAAAGTAACACATTGTTACAAATTTTGTGTAATGAACGCTTAAAATAGTGTAAATAATTTATATCGATATGTAATACATCAATATTACTTTCTGATGTAGTATTTATTTTATATTAAAATTGTAGTATTCACACAAAACAAAAATATAGAAAATTACATGCATTCCCTCAAATAATTTGAATAGATACTAATTTTTATCTTCAGTTGTTAGATTAGCTATGATTTGGAAAAAATTTAAATTTTATGATTTATTATTATATTGGTTGAAATATAGAATCAAAAGTTAGTTGTTTTATTCTGACTGTATAAATTATGTCAATTTGCTTAAGTCTTTCATGTCTTAGTATTTGGGTCTGTTATCCTGCATTTAAAACAAAACAAAAGTTTGTTGGATTTTTATATCATAAAATTTGGATATGTGATATTTTTTAAGATTTCATTTTAAATAATGTTAATTTAATGGGAATTGATGTTAAATTTTTTATACTAGAACAACAACAACAAAAGAGCAAAATGTTTAATTTTTGGGAACTGAAGTTATGTTCGTTTGTGACGGGCGCACGCGTCTTTTCTTTAACATGTCCTTTGGGTTCTTTGAGTCCAGAATTAATGGCAACTCTTTTCCAACCAAATCCAAGAAGTGAAATGTGAAAGAAAGATACAAATTATGAACCTTTTAAATATCAGTAGTTAGAGTAAGCGCGATGGCAATTTGTGGCAATTGATGGTAAGTAGAGGAATTTTAACAAGTTCGTGGTCCAAAAGTGAAGAAGTTGCGGATAACGTTACCCGCCGAATAAGTAGGAATTATACGTGAAGAGATTTATAGAATCAAGATGCATACCATTGCACTCGAATCACTGTAGGATTTCGTCTAGATGTTATATTCGTTACTTCAAACTACAACGAGGTAGGATTGATTATTTAATCTTAGGATCAGTGATTGTATTAGAATTGAATTTAGGCGATTCAGTTATTGATAGTGGTCCGAGTTAGGTTAAGTCGTTATTATAAATATATTGTGTGGTGTGTTTTACCATCGTAGATTCTCTCACATAAATTATTATAATCTAATTTGTTAAAGGTTTAAGTTGAATATCTTAATAAAGTCATATTAAGATAATGTTTCCTTCTGGTTCTTTCGTTAATCCTACGCCTCTAGCTCACGCTGATACTCAAAGAGATAATCAACCTATGGGCGATTATCACACGTTCTTATTTAATTTTCCTCCCCCTCCCTTTTTTTCTCTGTGAACTAATTTTTTAAACGAATACTTTCAGAGTTCATCACTAATTTTTGTTGTTGAATAGAACATTCGACATGAAGAGTGTGTGGGACTTGAGTAATTACTTAAAACAAAAGAGCACATTTTACAAAAAATAACACCAAAGACAGTACTTAAATTTCTTATTATTATTTGCTACTACATGTGTGTTCAACAAATATTTTATCTTCGAAAACCATTTCATGATTGAATTTTATTATTCTTTCCTTTACAAATTCGCTTAATAATTCGTTTGAAAACTTCCAGATTCTGCGTTTTTGCTTAGCTAAAGAATATTTTTTTCTATCTCGAATTAATTTTTATGGTTTGGGGAATGATAAAGTTATGAAAATAAATGCATTGAAAACAAAATGTTTTGTGTTGCCCAAAAATACTAAATTCTTAGTTTTTTAGATTTAGTTTTTTTTAAAACTGCAACCTTCCACCTTGTTAATTAATGGTTTGAGAATACTTATGACAGAATAATCTGCATATATTAAATTGAGAGTCAATCAAAATATGAATTTTAATCGAATTAAAATAGTAGCTTCGTCCTTGTGTGTAATGCTTTAAATCTTAATTAAATCGTAATTGAATATCGTAAATGCGATTTTTTTTCATCTTTTAAAACAAAATAAGTACATAAAATTTGCTCTAAATAAATAAATAAGAAAATGAAGAAAGGGAAAAAAAGAGATAAACGCGCGGCGAAGAAGTCTAAAATGAGGTCACGAAAAAAAAAAATATCTCTGTAATAAATTTCAATTGATTATATATGAACTGAACGAGTGATGGTTGTAACATGATGCGATTAATTTAATTTGAAGAATTATCAACATACATTTGGGAGTGTGTTTAGTCCAGATTATAACTGACTGGATTCACTCACCCTGTTCCAGAATCACATTTTTTGGGGTCCTAGTTAAAAAGGTTTCTTCTTTTTCTCCCCATTTATTTCGGAGACCTTGACAACTTTTGTACATAATGAATTCATTTTGGCAACTAGAATTCTGTTTTCACTAGTTCATTCTTACAATGATAAAATCCCAAGAGTCTTAAATACAGAAAAATTTTCTTAAAAACGATTTCTAATTTGGCCAGTTCAAATTTTGGCAAATGTTTTTTAAAAAAAATTCCACTTTTTAAATTTATCCAATTAACTTCTGCAGTTAACGTTAATTAAAAGCATTTGTAAACATAATGGAATTTGAGCTGAATGTGGTATGCATTTTACATCTATATTGTCATCCATGGTTTAAATTTAATTCTACATTGTTTTAAAGGAGATTAAAGTGAAATTATTGAAATGCTAATGTACAGTGACGTACGTACACATCCGCATCACGGGAGGAAGGGGGGAGGCAGTATTCTTGGTGGTCCAAAGCCTGACTTTGTAGGGGGGCTAATATTCTCAGTTACTCTACTTCTAATGTATATTATTTAATGTAATCTACAAATCTATGTAAATTTTTACTATAAAATCAAGGTCGATGGGTGATTAAAGTGTTAAAAACTTTACTGGTATTGTTGAAATAATGGTGTTATAAATCTACGTAAGATTATTAAGAAAGCCGGTGTTTTTTATTATAAAATCAAGGTCCCCATTTAGACAGATGCCTGGAAATTGATTTTCTATTCTCTTGAATAGAAATTCTCTGAAATTAAACAAAATATTCGACTTACTAAACAAGCAATAGAATTAAAAAAAATGCGATTTAATTTTAAAAATTTATTTAAAACTTATAAATGGATAATTCTAGAAAGAGAAACATTTGTCAAAAACATATTAACACACATATTTGTGGTTTTGATAGTACCATTCTATAAAAATAGTTAAAAAGAAATTAAAAATTATAAAAATAATCAAGTGTTATAATGGCATATTTATTTTCGGAGGTGTTGGGTTTGAATAAAGATTGTTTACATTTTTAATATATTCGAATGGAATTTTCGAGTTTTAATTTTTTCAATGCCCATAAAAATCTTCTCCTCCTCCCCCTACTTCCTAAAAAGGCTATTTAAATTATTTTGTGTATTAGAAGTGTGGGTTTATCCATGTTTTACGACAACAGAGAAGAGAAATTTTAAGAAAAAAACGCCGATAATTATTTCAAATAGTTGTAACGCTGAAAATAATGTGAATTTTTCAAAAATCATAGTTGAGCCTCTGTACAGAGGCCTGAGCTATATACAGGCAAAATATTATTATAAAAGAAACATTTTTCACAAAAGGAGAACATTTTGAAAAAAGGTTATTCTAAGTTAATTTTTAGCCGAAATATTGTATTTAAATAAATGTTTTTGTCAAAATGTCCTTAAAACAATTTATACATGTATTCTAATCTAAGTGACACTAAATATCATGAAAATTATCCATTTATGCGCCTTTTTTAAAATCACGGTTCCGAACCTTAAAGTTAATCAATTTCTAAATTTATCATAAAATTTGCTAATTGTTAAAAAAAATTTCGTGATTTTTTAAAGTAACTCACGAATAAATATATTTTCTAAATTGATGAGCTTTTAACTTAAATACGTTTGTATAATAATTTCTATTTATTTGCTTATAAAATTTATGCCGTTCAGATCATAAGAAAATAATATGACAATTATATACTAGATGGCGCCACAAGTAGTTATAATGCAGCTTAGTTTTGTACATTGATTGAACTTAAATAAATTGTGAGCACTATGATAATGAAATTATTAAAAATTTTTATATTTATCGTTGCATTCAGAGAATTGATTTTTATTTCAAAATTGTTTTATTTTTAATTCGTGTCTGCAACTTTCTTCATGTTTTTTAAGTAAGCACCCTTTTCCGATAATTTTAAATAAAAAATATTTTCATTATTTAATGGTTATTTTGATAAACACATAGAAGCATGTCATAAAAAGAATTCTGTCCGTTTGTTTTTATAAGGGTAAAATAGTGTATGAGGTGTTTTTTTCCCCCATAAGATACATGTAACATTTTTATGGATGATTATACTCAGCCTCTACTTCAAAATAAAATGGATCCTAATTTGTTAAGTTGATATGAAATATTATTGCTTCAAATTAACGTGTCTCATCTTTGAAAAAAAATTCTTGATGAAGAACGACTAGCGAAGATAAAAGTATGTTGCTGCATTTTTTTTATTGCTATAAAGGGCGTTGACTCGTCACGTCAGAAATACTCTTACATAATTTTTTTTACTTGTGCCATCAGTTATTTAGTTCACTGAGACAAAATTCTTATTTTTGCATCTGCGTCTGTTTGGACATTGCCACTTGCCTCATCATTTGTTTGAACTTTACACGTAACCGCGAACCGGCGTCAACACCGCGATTTACAGAAATTACTTTTTGTGATTTGGCAACAGCGAAACACGCCCATTTTGGCTTTTGCTTATCGTGTCAGTCGCGTTCGCTGTCATCCTGTAGCTTTCGGTTTTTGATAGTCTTTGATCCTTCGCAAAAATACAAGAACTTTGTTCAAAATGACCACCCTGCAACAAAGTACCCTCCTCGAAGTGCTCAAGAAAAAAATGCGGAGCATGAAGGAGGAATTGGAGGTGGCCAAAGAAGCGGCTGAGGAGGCACAGGCACGCCTTCAAGAGGAAATCAGAAGAAGGGAGGAGGTAAGCAAAATAAATTAATATTCGCTCCAGATCCGTTGGAAATCGTTCACTATTGTCCTTATCCATCATATTAATCATATAAGAAAGAGTAGCAGTGGAATTTTAATAAAATTCGCTTTGGTTGACCCTACAGTATATTAATCGTTTCAGTTACTGCTGTTTATTTTGATGTGTTGCTAAGTGGTTGTAAATAAATATAACGTTGGTTGTGTACCCGATCACTATAAAATAGTTTTCGGCGTACAGTAGTATTTTTATGTTCAGACATTTTTGGGAAAGTTTGAGGAATCTGATGATTCTATTTAATCATAAATGTATGAAAATTGAAAATGATTTCTATTGTTTTACTATATCGTAACCGAGTTATTGATTTTTGAAGGTTTCGTTTCAGTTAAATGCTCCGCTAATTCTAGATTGCCTGAATTTGTATATTAAAATGTAAATTCCATACAATGTTTTAAGGATACTTCTGGTTTAAATCTCAAAACATGATAAATGTATAAACAAATGTAGATCAATACTATTGTTGACAAAAATTTTGTAGTATTGACATATGAATTTCATGTGATTGGCATTTTGATATAAATATGCCGTAGGTTGATTCTTGTAAACAGTATTTCTCAAATAGATGTTTATATGCATGTAGTACTTTATAAAAAATTGCTTGAAATGTGTGATAATATCAAAATTGCTTCAATTGTGTGATAAATTACCTTTACACTAAGTATAGTTCACCAAATTTTGTTTTTATTGAACTTTTTAATGTTTTATAGGCAAATAAAGTTAAATTTTCCAAAAATTTTCATGTTGAATGATTATGCATTTGTGATTTCTCCTGAGTGATTTCTAGACCTAACTGGAAAAGTATTCTTGGTGGTAAAATTTTTTTATAAAAGAAGATGTGATATTTTTAGTAATATTACTTAGGATCAACTTCTGTGATGCAGGTGCGATATTAAAGGAGTTTTAATTATATAAAACTGGACAACATGGTTAATAAATTAAAAGTTTACAATTGCCTGAACAATCAATAATAGATCTTTTAAAGAAAGGACCTTGTCTCATGGTTTATGGAGTTATATGTCATAGCTGAAATTGATGCTATTTCGAGATTTACATCAAAAGTCAATGTTTATAAATAATAAGTGTAGCTGGTTTATTATTTTCATCTCAAGAATATCTAATTAGTTCATTGTGGAAGTATGAAAGTGGTCTGGTAAGAATTTTGCAGGATCAGGACTACACATTTCTCTCCAATAATTCATTGCAGGGCTGCAAAACATTGTGTTAATATTTTGTATTTCAAAAAGAGTTCATTCTATCTACTTGTATATTTTATCCCTTATCAGTATTCTTTTTTTTTTTGCTGTTATTATTTTTAAAATACTAAAGACTGGTGTGCGATGGGCTGTGTTGGCTGTGTTAGAGACATTAAAAACTATTAAAAACATTGACTGATATTTGACTTATTGATATTCCTGTTAAATATGCAGCTATTCCTTACTTTAAATACATTTTTATTTATAGAGTCAGTTTTTATTTCCTAAGAGAAGGAGATGTTATTGTTCTGCTTTTAATGACTTTTCTGTGGGTATTTTCTACAAGCTCTGATATTTAAGATATTTTAAGATTCTTGTAGTCTTTGTATGTGTAGATTTTTTTTGTGTTTGGCCTATTAGTTAGTGCTTCTGGAAATGTAAATATATTTAAGCCTTAAAATATTGTTGATTTGTCTCATTTGGGATATTCATTTGATTCTTTTCCATTTATGCCTAAGTATATGTTGCTCTTTGTGTTGGCAGAATTTTTGGACAGTTGATGACCCTAGTTTAATTTGGCTTCTTTCTTAGAGATAATGATATGAGAATTTCTTTGCTAGCTCAGGGATTTCATTAGATATTTTAAAAATCAAGCAAAAATAAATAAAAAAAAATAGTTTATTGTTTAGCCAAAGAAATTGACCAATTAAACCAATTTGATTTTCAAAATAAGAAGTAGGATTTTGAATGGCATGTCTAAATATGTATTCAAATTGGACGGGACAAATTGTGAATAGTCAAAAAATGAGATAGAAAACTTGCAGATAAATTTATGTACTTCATTTTTTGAAAAAAAGTCAACTTTTTTCCTATATTTGTATGTGTGTAATTATTTAAATCTTATTTTTAGCAATAACACTGAAAATGAAAGTGTAAATTTTTATCATTGTGAGGATTTATGTTTAGAACTGTTTGTTTACTTATGATGTTTTTAATTTTGCTTCTTGTTATCTGAAGTGTATCTTAATTTTCTTGGTTAGAGGTTATCTTGGCAATCTTGTAATGATTAGTTTGAATAGTGCTTGATTGATAGGTTTTTACTGAATGAATCAATGAAAGCTTTTCAAGATTCTTTTTTACAGCTTATTTCTTTTTGGTCATGTGTTATGAGATATTATACCTTTTTAAAAAAATTTCTAAAACTTTATAGACTTAGATAAATTTCTCAATCATATATATATTTTATAAATGTTTGGTTGAAAATATAACATTTCAAGACAATGTGTGTGAATGATGAAATACATATAGAGAATTTATTTCCACTAAATTTTAAAATTCCTGAGCACACACACACACACACATTTACTGAATGGTGAATGGTGAAATTAGTTCATATCTCCATTTTTAATGTTTTTCCAAGAAGTATACTTTATAACAGAATTAATTGTTGGCAAAATTATAGAAAACTGTTTTTACACAATAAAAAAAAAATCAGCAGTCTGTTTTTGTTATGTAATCTTTGTATTTTTATTTTCTTCATTCTTTGTAAGTTCATTGAAGTGGCTTTTACTTCTAATCTCTATCTAATGCTCTGGATCTTTTATGTTTTTTTGGAAATGATTCTTTTATTATTAATTTGAAATACTTTAACATTTTGCTAGCAATATTTTACTTTAAAGGAATTGTTGAATTATATGCAAGGAATGAAATAGGAAAGAAATCTTTAGTTCATTTTACATTCATATGTGAAAATATTTTATTTGTACAAAGCCTGACGATATTTAATGTTTTTTTGATGAATTTATTCAGATTGTGTAGGAAAATTGAAATAACCATATATTTCCAAACCTTTTGTGGAAAAGGTTGCTGCAATTATTAGCTGATGCAGATGATATTATTGAAAGGGTAGTCAAATCAGATTTTAAAGCTCTTGATTCTTCTGTCACAAATATGGGTCTCACTGTCAATGAGGATAAACTGAAATTTATGGAAATTTCATCCGCAATGGAAAAATTATTCTAACCCTTTGAGTAATAATGGTTACACCTTCGGAATTAATAATTAATAACGGCTCTTGGCTCAATAATTAATGATAAAAATAAACTAAGAGCAAAGTTGATAACGTAATCAAAATGACTAATAAATGCTTCTATGAGCTGAGAAGACATTTAAGACGGCCTTAAAACTAAATTAAAAGCTTACGAAACACTAATATTACCTGTCTTGTTTTATGCAAGTGAAACAAAAGATGCATTAAAAAAAAAGAAGATGCATTTACTGTACATGTTTCAGAGAAAACTTCTCAGAGCTATCTTTGGCCCAGTGCAGGAAGGAAGATGGTGGAGAACTAGATGTAACTTAGAACTGATCAGCAACTTGAATTAACAAAGTCATCCATAGTAATAGATTAAGATGGCTTGGCCATATTTGGAGGAGTTTGAAAGGTAATCCCATCTAGATCTAGACATTTAAAAAAACCTGAGGAAACTAGCTAAAGGATGACAACCAACTAGATGGATGGTGGACATTGAGAAAGACTTAAATACTTTGAAAATTAAAATTGGGAGAAGAGTTGCTACAAATAGAGGACGCTGGAAGGATCACATGGTTGAGGCAGCCAAAGGCCTATAAGGGGCTGTTGTGCTTTAGCAGAAGAGGAAGATATACTTCCAAAAATCCTTTTCTCCATCTTCTAATTAATAACTTTTAAATTTGGAAAGGGTTTCTTGCGATAAAATGTTTAAGGGTTGGGAATTAAACTTCAAGGTAAGTTTGGGCTTAGAAATTGTCATAAAATATATGAAAACACCCTTTCCATTATTGAAGCTGAATAAATTTGAAACTTTTTAGGAAATTTCCATTTATTTAGGATATTTCCATTCAGAATATCAAAATTGCTAGCTGATATTCTATCTAGCAGCAGGTGCAGGTGAATTAAAACTCTATAACAATCAAAATGGGAGATAATATTTAATAAGATCTGATTTTTATAATATTTTTAACCAAACTGTTAATTGGACTCGTAAGAAGAGAACGATTAGTAAATAAAGTAATGAAGTCAATGATATAAACGTAGCTGAAATCCGTATTTTCGAGGCTCATGTGATAAAAAGTAAAAAATAAGAATTTTTTTCCACTTGAATTTCGATTAAAAAAGCCAATTTATCTAAAATGAATGTACCTAATTAGATTTTCTTCTCAAATTGTGGCCATAAACAAGTGAAACTACAAATCTAAAAAATATATAAATAACATGTTAAAGAAAAAGTCACTGGTGAAAGATATATGAAGTTCCAGTTCTTTGCATTAGTGAACTTTAAAAAGTGAAAGTGTAAAATTGGGTGCCTCTTGGATTGATAATGTGTTTTACATTTTATGGTGTATTAATTTCATCCTGATAAATGAAATGCAGAATTGTTTTCCAAGTGTTCACTATTGGTTCGTTACTTAAAATTGTTTGATGCTTTTTAAATGACAAATAATTTTATTAGAATCAAAATTTCAATGTTCATTTTTAAAAATATATGTATTAAAAATTTGTTTTTTTAATATTAAAATGTTAAAAATATTAAAAAGTTGTTTGTGGAATTCATTGCGAGTTCGTGTTTATTGTCTTTTTTGTGTGTGTATTATTATCACACACACACAAAAAGTTTTCTTTACTTAAAAAAAATTTTTCCTTCTGAATTTGAAGGGGAGTAAAAACCTGTTATAGTATGATGCTTTGTTCATTATTGGTTTTCAAATAATGCTGAATACCGTGCATTTGATTCAGAAAGATTTAAATGATGAATTTATTGGAAATATTGCAAGAGAGAAATGAATAAATGAATTTAAGCATCATGTTTGAAATTCCATAAGAAAGAATATTAGACTTAAAACAAAGTTTGTGTAGTCCATATTTTAATGGAAGGGAATGTGTGGGTTTGAAAAATCAGCTGTGATTTGAATTCATTTGAGATTAATGTCTCCGACAGACGTGTCAAAAAGAACAACCGTTTTGAGTATAACTAACTATATTATTTCTCTCTCTCTCTCATGTAAGATTCAATTATATTCTCTACTGTCGATTTCATATGGCAAAGGGTGCACAAGACCAGTAATGAAAATGAGCAGCATTGCATCCTCTTTGATATTTAAAAAGTTTATTTTTCTTCAGAAGAAAAAAAAAATAGTTTGAAGAAAGAGCATGTCTTTGTTTTTTAGGAATAGTATAATTCTTATCAAATATTGAAATGTTTTATTATTGTTCTAAATTCCTGTAATTCTCTTTTTAAATTGTTAAAGTTTGCATTTTACATTATTATTTTGTTTGGAATTAGCTGAGTGCTTATTCATCTATATTCAAGTTTAGCGACCCTGAAGCAGTTGCCGAAAAAAGGACCTGTGGGCACTGTATTCAACATATTACCCAAAATTAAACGTCATGCTTTTAATTTCCTTTAAAAAATAAATTCCAATAGCATTTTTGTTGAAGTGGGTGTTCAGAAAAAGATTAATCAAAAATAAATTTCCAAGTTTTGGGGGCAAAAATATACTTATGTCTCCTTTAAAAATCAATGAAATTTTAGAAGGTTGTGGGTGATACAATTAATGGCATGGATTCTTAAAAGGTATAAATAAACAAACATTCAATTTTTATATAAGATAACAGAAGTGATGAAAAATATTTGTCATAAATTCTAACCTGCACATAATACAAATATAAAGAAAAAATTTCAGTCGTAAAAAATAATTTTAAGACGGAAAGAGTTTTCTATCTCAAAAAAAAAAGAAAAAAGGATTAGATTGGTAACATTTTATTGGATTGTATGCGAGCAATAGTAAACTTGACAGGTGTGAGTGAGCATTAAAGAGTGTTGTCATTGTTTAAATTCTATTAAGAGTGTTATCATTTTTAAATGGATTTAAAGTGAGGCAAAATTAAGAACTCATTTGACATTTATAATTAGTGCGTGGAAATACAAGTTCATCTTTTGCTACTGTTTCAAATAATTTACTGAATTTCAGAGAAGGGTACTGCCTATTATATCGTTAACCAACTTAATCTAATCAAAAGATGTTTCCAAATACCTAGATACAGCTAAGCTAATAGCGGAAATCATTCCTGCGCATGTTCGAACATAGCAATTGTAAGGGTAACAGCATTTGACAGCATTTTTTAAATTGCCAATGTCTTTTTCTTTGGCCCAATAGGTCGATGGTATTTTATGTAAGTATCCAGAGGTTTATCTTTGGGATGAAGAATACTCAAGAATTTCATCAGCTTTAGACAGTGGTGTAACGCGTACACCCCTGCATCATGGGGGAGGGAGCCCTAATATCCTCCTTTTCACCACTGGTCTGAGAAAATGTCTTGCATGTGGAAGATATTAATTTATGATTATCACTGTACTAACATTCGAAAGAGAAATGCTACTTTGAATTTTCTGCTATGTATAAAATTATTCATGAAAAATAGTATGAAGAAATTAGTTGTTTTTTCATCTCTCATAATTTAACAGAATGCTAAAAAAAAGGAGTGTGTCACACAGAATTAATGAAGAAACCCTTACATTACTAAACAATAGTGAGTAATACACTAATTTTGAGAAAAATATGTATAATAATGTAACTACATATTTTATCTTGATCTTTGAAATGCCAAAGTAAAATATGGATGAAGATTACCTCAAATCGATCATGTTTAAATGATGGTGAACAATGAAAAAGTAATAATTTAGAAATACAGGACTGTCTGCTGTTTAATTAAGAGAGACCAAAGACATGTACAACTGTGCACCACTAAGTGTTTCTACTAATTCAATAAGTGAGTGTTAAAGCTTAGTTATATTTATTCTTCTCACTCAGATAGATTAGTGACTGAATTTCTGAAAGACATTAAAATTGCAAACATTCACCCTGCTCTTACTATATATTTGTGTTATTTTTTTCTACATTTCTACCTGAAAAAAACATTTCAAAGTCACTTTCCTTTATCCTTTTATTCTCTTTGTTTTTACGGTTCCTGGACAACTGGATTGCTGAATTTAACCATCATGTAAAATCAAGTAACTGTCTAACCATTTTTACAGTTATATATTTTAATTAACTAGGTCGAAAAAACAAATTTATGTAGTGGGAAAGATCGGAAAGTGAAACATTAACATGAAAAGTGAAACTGTTTTCATGCCCTGTTGGTTATTTTTATTTTTTAAATGATTTTATTTGGGAATCATCTAAATCAGCAAATATAGAATGATTTATTCGTAAAATCAGGGTTCTACAGAAAAAAGGGAAAAAACCATATAGAATGATTGCAACTAGTATGTGCGTTTCAAAGTCTATGAGAAATGTAAGAAGAATGAAATGCAACTTAGTATTCATCTTTGTACATGTATTCATTTTCTAAAATATGAGGCTCATTTGTTGTTTTTCCGTGTTCTGAAGTGGCATTATTCCTGAACAACTATCTATTGAGGAGTGTTGTTTTATTACACTTGAAATATGTTTTTAAATTATATTAAAAATTTTAAAATGAATAGGACATAAACAAAGCATATCACAAAAATATTCTTCATTTGAGTTAGCTTGGTTGATCAGGATCTCTTAACATTTTTCAATTAAAGTACATTTTTAAAGTACTATTTCATTAATCATTGTTATACAAAACCTGGCCTTGATCCCTGTTTGCTTCTTGTATTTCTAAAAAATAAACTTTTACTGTTTGTGAAATTTTATTATTTTTAAAAGGGGTAATTTTCTTATAACTTTTTGTAAATGTTAAAAATATTCTTTAAAAAAAAAGGGTATTACTTCATTAATGAATTTGACTTACGGCATGTTACACAGAACATCTTATAGTTTTTATAATTTAATAGATTTGTGTATTATACATTCAGTGCAAAACAGGAAAGTAGAGTATTATTTTTAGTGAAATTTGTATTTGAGGTTTTAAATTAATTTTTTATGTGTTTATAGATGTAACTTAATTACAAATAATTGTTCTTCAATTATATATACTAATTATAACATTTGGACTATGCTATGGTAAAAAAAAAAAGCTGAGCTATTATCTTTATCATAGGACTTGTAAAGTATCATGTCTCATTTGTTTTAGTTTGAAATGTTTTGTTATAGTTTTTTTTAATAAGAATGAAGATATCAATCCATATTTGAACTTGAGATGTTCATATGTTGTGTATGTTCAAATCAAATGACTTCTTTTGAAGTTTTAAATTGATTGCTAATTTTTATGTTCAAAGCATCCATAAAAGAATTTCAGTAGTACTGAAAAAGTGTTCTTAATATCAGTTATAAAATATCAACAGTAAGAATGTTTTTCAATTCCTACTATTAGTTCATTCTCTCCCTGTATATACACATTGTTCAAATTTTCCAATTGTTAATACTTTCTATTCATCCTTTCAAGTTCAAATATATTTTTTAAAACTTGTATTGGATAACACTTGATGATAGTTCAGTTTTTTGCAAATATTAATCTATATTCATTAAATTTTATTTTTTAATTTTAAATTTATTCTGCGTTATTTCTGTCAAAGTTACTACTGGCTGCAACAGATGACACCAGTACATTTTTCTAACGAAGTAGGAATTGACTTAAATTTTTTTTTTATATTACTTGTTTATTTAAGCTTTCATAAATGTGTTTGAATTAGATGTTTCTAGCTTATAAGAGATCAGTTTTGCTTAAAAATACTTTTTGTCAAAAACATAGAATCTGAGAGATTGGATGACCTTTTGATGTTAACTACACTTCTTATCTAAAATCTTACACAAAAGGATAGATAGTATTTAATGAAAGAGAAATGCCACTAAGAAAAATCCATTTACTCTGGAAATATCTATTCAACTTGTGAGTTTGCTTAAAATTCGTAACTAAGAACTTGAGTACTGTGCGAACATTCAAAGCAAGGGTTAATTTTATATTAAATAACTAGTATGACTAAAAATCTTTAAAATAGTAGTAATATTTAGTTAGTCTTCAATGAAGGATTGTTTTTAGAAGCTGCGTTTACTTATGAGATTGAGAAAGTGATTTCTTTGTGCTATCACATTTGAGTTTGGTTTGCCTATATCAAAAAGTAAACTGTGTTAACCTTAAAGTAGCCTTTTCTTTACAGATAAGATACTTAGTGTACGTACACCAATGAAATAGCATTCGAACAAGATTTGAATGGCATGATAGATATTTTTATTACTTCACTTGTGTTTGAAGAGGGCCTAAAATGATTGCACTGCATTTTTCTGAAGTTGCCTCATAAAGTGTAATTTTTTTTACTACATCCCCTCCCAAAAATAAAATTTCAAATTTTTGTTTTTAATTTTTTAATTTCACAATTTTTTATTTTTTTTTTTTGTATTTTATCTGAAATTTATATTTTGTCTGCATATTTAACTTTATTATTTGCCAGTTTGATACTGTTCTATAGATGTAAAATTAGTTTTAATTTAAAAAAAAAGACGTGTCTTCTCAAAAATGCCCTACGTATTAATCTTTGTATGCAATAAGGATGCTGTAATTAAATTATTGTGTGTGTGTTGAATAAGAGATAGTGGTCGGTGTTAAAAAAGAGAGAGAGAGCGTCTCTGAATGTTTGTTTAAATTATTAGTTTAAATCGTGCTTCGGTTCAGATGTTGAGTTCATATAGTTGGGCTGCGTAGTAAAAGCTGTTTCTAAAATCTAACACAATTCCTGTTGTATACTGACATTGAAAATTAATAAATATAAATGATATTATCCCAGTAATTGATGAAACCTCACTATATTAAATGTATTATGTAATATTCGTTTCGCCTAGTCCATATTTAGCGCCTTGTAACTCGAATGTTCTAATTTCGGTTGTTGAAATGTATGTATAACATTCACTAGAACTGGTTCCAATCGCATCGTGGTATAAAAAGTTCTAATCCTCAGAACTTTTTGTATGACCTTTGACTTTTGTTTTTTGTTCGAGATTGAGTTAATTTATTTTCAGATCTTAAAGCTAGGTAAATTTCTTTCATAAATCCCCCCCTCTAGAACTTGATTTTCAGAATAAACCTCGAAGTAGTATTAAATGGACCTCTTTGTTACTAAATTATTGTTATTAATAAAAGACTTAATCGGAAGAAATAAGTAAAATACTGGAATGTAGAACTGTCTGAAAGAACGTGACTTCTCCTCGCAACACGATGTTGAATTCAAATATTCTTATTAATATCAAACTCCGTCTGAAATTTTTTTTGAACTCATTTTTCCAGACATCGCTGAAAAAAGACAAAAGCTTAGTCCAAGACACCGGCCAGTCGGTTGTTTGGCCTGATTTAAGTACTGGTTTCAAGTTCATTACTGGTTGTGGTTTTCGTTTGAACTGGGTGGCCTTCGTTTTTCGTATTGAAAGCTCGGTAAAAGTTTACATTGTAAAAAATTGTGTATTGATAGTCTGCAGTGTAAACAAATTCACTTCGAATTTAGTTTACTTATTTACTTGATTAGCGTTGCTAAATACAATACGCCTAAGGATTCAACTGTTTCTGTTGTGGGGTTTATGGCATATTTTTTTAACATCGGGGGGACTCGAGTTTACCCGAACAATATTAATAATTTAACTGTATTTGCGATACTGTTTTCGAAGATCGTATAATAATTCGCAAGTTTCAAGTCTTGTGAAGAGTTGTGGTCTCTGTTATATAAAAGACTGTATACGTATTGTCGTGCAGAATCCAAACCAGAAACACATTTTCAGAATTAATTTTAAATATCCCAATATTTATGTAACTTTTGTGTAGTTATAACTCGTGTTCAAAGTTCGATATTTTATATTCGAATTTTTTTCCTTATAGATCACGTGTGCATAACGCATAAATCTAGTATGCCGCTCCATTTTAACAAAATAGAAAAATCCAGTAGAATAATCCGAGTTCTCAACACAATTTATGATATACTTTACTGCTTCACTGAAATTTGGAGATAACACACACCTCATTTTTTACTTAACCAAGGTACAGTATCGACGACAGTAAATCTTGGTATGTGCTTTTTACTGGAAAGCATGACTTGAATCAAACATAAACGGGTACAAAATTGTCATAAAATATATTGCCGTCTTCAGGTATTATTCTTAGGATATCTGTAAATGTTTTCCAATTGTGATTTCCACTTGTGGCGACGTACCTCTTAATTTTGAGCCACGGTTAAGTGACGAGGACGACAGGCCATGCCAATGGGAGGTCTGAGCCCCTAGATATTTAGCGTGCATCAGTACCTTTATTCATCGGGTCTTTATAAGCACTAGGTTTCAAACCCAGGATTCGACTGTGCTGACCAGGAGTCCGCTACCATGACCCTCGGCTACCGCGGCCTTGTGGTTTTTAAAGTTTTTGAATTCGAAGCTCGTTTAATACCATCATGTAAATCAGGAGTGTCAAACTCCCTTGACCCAAGTCTTAACTTGGGTTTAACTTAATGTGAACTCCCAAAAAATCAATATTTATAGAAACTCAAGTTTATTTCGAATAATACATTATAATAAACACGTAAAAGAACATGAAAAATTAAATGTTTACCTCCTGACACTTGACATCTCTTCTCTACTACTATCTTTCCAATTTCGGGAGGAATTTTTTTTTTATTTTATTATATATTATTGTGTGGCGATATATTGGTCGAGCCGTAAGAATGTTCGTTGTGGGAGGCATCCGGGCCGCGAATTTGACACCCCTGGTGCTAAGAAATGGTTGGTAAAATGTTTACTACTACTAAGCCTTGAAGAAAGCAAGCACACAATGAGATTCAATGTGCGAGTACACAAATCACTTATCAAGATGTTATCCGTCACCAAGTGGCGTAACGTACACCGCTACAGCCCTCGCATAACGGGGGAATCCAAAGCCTGACTGACTTCAAGTACGTTTTTGGGCTGGGGGCCCAAAACCTGATTTTACAGGGGGGGCCCCTAATATTCTCCGTTACGGCATTGCCGTCACCAATATTTCTGTATGTAGCAGAGTTATTTTAAACAAAAACGTAGACTTAAGGTATCCGACTGGATTTGGAGACAATTTTCTAAACTAACTAATAACTTAAATAATTATTTAATTGCTATTTTTTAATTAAGTTTGTTGCACAACTATGAAAATACAGCAAGAAGAATTTTTTGAAAGCTTATTTTTTTCAAAATATTGAAAAATTTGTACCAAAATATTACAAAAAATTGCTCTTTTGCTAACAACTCTAAAGTATATATCATAAAAATAAATAAAATGTTTGCAGGAATACTATTATTTAACGTTAAACTCTGCTTTATATTAAAAAAAGCTCAAATTCTACTGTAAAATTATGAATTACTGGTTGTTCGAAATGAAAAAACCCAGAATTTTCTTAACTTTTTTTCATATAAAATTACATTAAAAAATAATTGAAAAATTACCCTTAGCTTTTAGCAGAAAGCATTCATTATAATACTAAGAACAAACTCAAAAAATTTCATAACAATTTTACTTTACATTTCATTTACTTTAAGAAATATCACTCTTACCGTTAACCATTATGTTAAAAAATAACATTCTTCAGAAAATTCAGAATAAAGTTTATATTTGCAATGAAACTTTTTAAAGATTTAGGATGGTATTAAAACTCTCCAGATTTGTATGTTGTGTCTTCCTGAACCTCATACTTCAAACTTTTGCATTTTTGAAGGGCCTTTTTTTTTTACGAGACCTTTTCTTATCTGATTTAGGATGCCTCGTAGAATCAACAATTCTCGTTTTGTCGAGGTACCAAGAATATCCTTTCATTTCATAACATAATTTCATTCCTAACTTTTGAAGTAGAGGTAATAGACCAGCAAATCCACACACAGAATTAAAAAGTATTGCGATATAATTTCTTAAACGGAGTGTTTGTAGCTCAACAAAATTGTCTTTCGGGATTGTACTCCACACGACATTGTTAAGACTCTCATTGCAGTTCTGAGCTTTCATGTGAAGACATTTTCTTAGATTTTGATCGTAAAGTTAGTTATAAGTCTTTTTAATAGAATTAATAACTGAATTTGAAATATTCGTTGGTTTTTCTTTCAACGTTTCTCCATCAAATTCTGCTCTCTGGAAATCTCTTCTTTTTTTACCTCATGGATCTTGTTTTTGGCATGACAATTTTAATTTAATTAAAAATAATTATAACTATATAAAAGTACTAATAAAAAAAGTTTAAAAAGAGATCTAATTTTGAACACAAATGATAAAAAGATAGCAATTCGTTTAAATCAAAACAAACATTACAATCAGTTAACTGTTGCCTATTTGAAGGCCAAATATATCTATTAAAATATAAACATAAAAAGAATTCGTTAAAATATTTTAAATGAATGAAAATCTCATTTTCCCGGTGAAAATCAACCGAATACTCACACTTCCGGTTTCGATTTTGGCTTACTACCTCAAACAAAACAGCTACAACGCTTTTTCTAATTGACTCAGAATTAAAAGTATGCTATTTTTAGAAAGCTTATGAAACAGGCTACAAAAATAGATTATAAAAGAAATTTCGATGTTTTTTTTTATGAAAATGATGATTTTTTAAACTAGTCGGATACCTTAAGGAAGAATATTTTTCTTTTATAAATGATTGTCAACAAGACAGGAAATCAGTAGCGCACACAAAAATTTTTTTTTGGGGGTTCAAGGTCATTTTGGTAGCATGATCCAATACGCCGCCCAACACATTCTTTTGATTTTGTCGATTTTCGGGAACAACAATACAAAATTAACTATTGAATAAATAATTAACATAAATTAAAATTAATTATTAACATACTTATTAAATTTTACGTACTATATAGATAGGATTATAACCAATCGAAAAAAAAATCAAGGGCCATGGGGGTGTCCGGACCCCAGGACACCCCCCTTATGTGCGCCACTGTAAGAAATATTTAAGAAGTGAAAGAAAAGCGTATATATAAATTTGAATAAACATCGCACTAAAGCAAACGCTAGGGCAATTGACCATGGATCTCATTAAATAGATATTTCCTTTAAAAAATTATAGTTTTTTTTCTATTTCAAATTTGTGATGGAAGATATCGCCTCCAACTTCTTAATTTTATGTTTAGCTCATGTTCGAATGCAGGGTTGGCCAAAACCCGCGAGATTCATTAACAACTTTACAAAATACGATAACTTTGTCCAATATTTTTGTTTTTCGTGTCTTGTTTTGTAAGAAATATATCCCATAACTGTTTGTTTCATTACGATGTTTCTGTTTTTATACATACTTAGAAGTGAGCAATATATATATATATTGCATCGTAGTGATGTCCCCCCCGCAGCATCACGCTTGATTCCTGTACCTTTATCGCGCTGCTTATTGCCAGGCATATTTGACAATTGCATTGTTATTAAATTTATCAGTGTTAGTTTACATGAAAAATATTGAAAAAAAATTTCAAGAAATTTTCTCTCCAATAAATGTTTTGAATGGTTCCAAATCTAAAATAAAGATTATAGACCCCGCGGGACTAAAATGTTTTTTTTTTCCCCGAAGTGGCCCGCTAGGTCATTTGGGTTGTCCACCCCTGTTCTGATGCCTTTTTCATTCGATGTCATTTTTTGTTTCTGTGTTCGACGTGTTTTACATTTTTCTCTCCATTTTTATATTCTTCCGTAAGGATAATGTATGTATCGCCTGCTGCATTGGAAATAAAAATGTATATCACGTTTCCTCAGAGTAACAACGTGCCCGCGGTAGCAGTGTGATCAAGGGCGCGAACTCGTGAACTGCCCTGTTGAATCTTGGGTTCGAATCAAGGTACTACTGAAGAACCCGCTGTATAGAGGGGGCCAATGCTTGTTAAATCTGTCGAGGTTCAACATCCTCCCTTTAGGAGAGGGGGATGCTAGGTTAAGTGTCGTCCTCGTCACTTGACTGAGGTTCAAAATTGCTAGGTCCGGCGCCAGTAGCCCTCGTGTTGCTTTATCGTGCGGCGTTAATAAAACTCTTTCTATCACTCACCTTGACGTGTGATGCTCGTTAAGTATGTCGAGGTTTAAAGTTCTAACATTGATAGGTTGTGGAAATTTGGAAAATAGAATGCTAGACCAGGTGCCGTTCAATCGTTTGGCCAAGGTTCAAAAGTGTTGGTTTCGTTGCCAATGATAGCCTTCACGTTGTCAAGTGCGCCGTTAATAAAAAACAATCTAATCGTATCAGAACAATAGTAATACCTTTCTCAAAAAAGTCAGTTTCCTGTGAAAATAATAAAACAAAATTGTAAAACAGTTAACTATTTAAAAAAAAGACATTCAATCATTATATGAAATATCTTTGTGTAATTTACTTTTTTCTTTGGATTTGTTCGAATTTAGCTGCATAACAATTGATTACACAGGGTAACCAACCTAGTGTTTAATTAAGTTACTTAATAATTTAAATTAATTTAATTTGATTACTTTATTGTTCAATCGTTAAATACGGCTCATTTTTATTAAAAATTTTATATGCAGTAAGCGAAAAACGTTTCTTTGTAACCGAGTTGCTAATGTATATTTTTCAAAAATAAATTTACCTTTATTCATAGAAATATACCACAGCTGATCCAGATTTTCAATTTTTTTCTACAGTAAAATTTCTCTATAAGTTGATGGATTTATTGGAGAACCTGCTTCCCGCAGGGAAGCTCAATCTCCAGTCATGATGACTTGGATGAGTTAACATTAGTTCAGCTTTCACTTAGCCCTTTGCTGCTTAATTAAAACATATTGTGTTGATAAATTAGAAATTTAACTGAAATGATTAAAAAATTTACTTGTGTGTAGGAAAAAATGAGAATTTAAGTGTGTGGTGTAAATGAGTAGGTGCATTATTGTTGATTTGTCAGAAGTGTGTAATTATAATAAAGCCTTGTCCACTAGAGCGGACTTTAAGAAATGGAGATCGGGGATTCTTTTGGCGCAGGGTTACCCGCCCCGTCAGAGAACCCGAGTCTGAATTTCGCCCAAAATGAGCGAGTATTTGAGTGCATTTGCTTGAGGATGTGTGGTCCAATCAGGGGTTAAATCTCTCTAAAGTTAATAAGGCTTTTTCATACTTAAAAGTAGAAGCATATTTTGCGGTTTGCAAGTTGCTTCCACTTCTCAAATTTTATTCCTTTGTTATGAAATGTACCCGCTTTCTTTCGGATTTCGAATGAATCCCGTATCGTTTACAGCATATATTTTGGAATAATTAAATTTGTAGGAAAAGCTTGGCATTTTTACCCTAATTAGATGTATGGAAATTGCCATGACAATTAATTGGTACAGAAAAAAAGACATGTCTTCGGAATGCTTCTTGTTGAGAACGAACCACAAAACGCGTGAACCGGCTAATTTTTTTGTTGGGTTGTATTTTTAAGCGAGCCGACGTGTCCCGATTCAACTTGTTTTCTCCGACACCGAATGAACCTTGTTGCAGGTAGGAAGAGAGGCCGCACAAAACGATATTTTAACCTGCCTTCCTCTCCCCCCTCCTTTCCTCGGGCCGATGCACTGTTGAGAGGAGAGAAGGGGGAGAGTGCGCTCGGACCTTTCCACAAACAGGTTCCTCGCCAGTGCATTCCAAAATTTTTGAATCATCTCTTCAGCGTTTTTAACCAGCTGGTGTTACCGCTGAGTGCCCTCCCCCCTCCGCTTTTCTTTTTGATGCTGTCGTTGTTTGATTGCAAGAGAAAAAAAATTTTCCTGCTTGTAGTCCGGTTGGTTATCACCTTAGGAACGCGTGCTCGATTATAATGCCCCTGCGGTTCCAACGGTATTGTTTTGTGTGGATGGAGGGGGAAGATGTCTTTGTGTGTGTTATTGGCAAAAGTAACATTCCTTCCCATGAAATTTGCAGTCTTTGTTGCAGATGTAACCACAACCGTTAGGCCTTTGTCTGACACATTCGCCATTTGTTTCAACGATGTTGTCGTTCTTGTATCTTCTCATAAAAGCAATTTTAGATATCAAATTTTTATGTGGTGGTAATAAATGTTGGGATAACTGTAGAATATTATCTTTGCTACGATTTTTTTTTTATAATGTAACTAAAACAAGAAATATGAACGCTGTTAGTTTAAGAGCCTGATTAAAATCGAAAATTTTTGAAAAGGAAATAATTTGCATAGCATAAAAGCCTGCGTAACTGAAGTTTTCGGAACTTGGTGTCATTGAAATACAGACGAATTATGTTCTTACTAAATTACAAACGACATTCGTAACATCTTGAAATGCTCCCCTATTTATCACGAGATGACTTGCTTTGTGTACCATGTTCCTCACCCTACAGAAAAGTCACCGCGAGAGTTTTTGTGTTGTGGTCTCTTCCCTTCCTCGGGCGATTGCGCTGTTACCCAATATCCTGCAGCGAGAGATAGTCCTTAAAAGGTTCTGTTCTGAGTACAAAGACGTCGTTTTAATCAAAAAAGGCTAAGAACGGGCGTTAGTCGATAATTTCGCTTCTCTATCTCGCGTGGTGATGAACGCTGCGATGGTGTACTATTTACGGTAGCCTCACATTGCTTTTACCAGCGATGGCACGTGTTGTTTCTGCTTTTGGGAAAGCATTTTCTGTCTCGTGTAACGTCACAGAGTATTTCGGTAGTGATGCGAAGAGAATAACTGAAGTATACCAGTTGTTTTCATGCCATGGTTCTCCAGGAATAAGAAAAATGACAATGTCCGAAGATATTCACGGTGAATGATAAATTATATCTTTTGGAATGCGTTAAATTTAATTTTCCTGCCAGAAGGGTGCAATGTGAGGTAAAAAAAAAAGTAGTGCAAGAGCGTTCTGAGTATAAGTGACTATAGAAGCAAAGAACCTGAGGCGTGTTTTAAATGTCCTAAATAGCGCTTGTTGGGAACTGACGAGTACTTGACTGAGTATTTGGCTGTGAAATCCTGATTTCCTCTAGACTTTCTTCGCGAAATTGACGGTGGCCTAGTTGTCAAGATCTGCCCGGCATGTCATAGTATCGCTGAGGACCCGCCATGCAGAGGGGGCCGATGCTCCTTAAATATGCCAAGGCTCAAACGTCCTCCCTTTAGTGTGATGTGAGAGTTAGGGTTGCCACACAGCTCAGGAGTTGTCCTCGTCACTTGACCATGGCTCTGAATTACCAGGTCCGTGGCCAATAGCATTTATAACACCGTGCAAAGCAAAGTATCACACGGGGGCCCACATAGAAGTAAGCGTGAAGCACACATCACAAAGAGAAGGATTGCAACACAGACATCCATGTCTTACCGGGATTCGAACCCAGACCCTACGGCACCGCAGTCAGCATCACTACCGGATGGGCGACTGTCAATAGCCCTTGTGTAGCTTTATTGTGCGACGTAAAATGATAATTCTAACTTGTGAAATTGACGAGCTTGTACTAAGCACGCAATGCATTTTCAGGCAGAAAATCATCTCAATTTTCATGAAAATTTGCAATGTTGTAATTTATACGCATGTTTCTAATACAACGTTTTTCAAGTATTTCATAAATTAATTTTTGTTTCAAGTTGCAAAGGAATAGTTTTTGTATTACAATAGAGGAGAGAAAAAATGCATCAATTCAGATAGTATGATAAAATATGCAACTCTATAGGATAAATAGCAAAACCAGAATGTTATATTAATGTTGGAAAACTTTTATATCAGAAAAAATATTCCTAATTTGGGTCCTATTTAACATTATGTGAAAAAAGCGAATTTTCGAGGGGAAAAAAATGTGTGAATCACTTCAAAGAAAGTGTTGCCTTATTTTCTTCTTCCAAACCCAAGTAATTACAGTATTCTCGGCATAAATGGCCACTTTTCATTGGCGCGCTTTTTCTCATATTGGCTGACTGGAGATAACTAAAGGCACCTCATTAGTCGCCTCGGTTCATTAGTTCGATAGTGTTTGTCTTCTCCCTTGCGTCACGCCTGGCGATTTCTACCAGACTGGAGAGAAACCAATAAAACGCTCTCCACCTTCCCATTTAATGCGGGAAAGGATGGCAATTACCTGCTCTCGCATGCACACGCCTTTCTTTTTCTTCTGAAGAGAGGATGGTATCGGATCTCCCTTTCGATTGGAAACTATTTATAATCTTGTAGGTCATCATTTGACTTAAATTTAATTCTGTGTAATGGTTAATAAACTTCTGATATGTTTTAGGAACGTATTTGGTTAAGTAGCGATGGTTGTATGCCCACTGCCCGAATGAACCCGTGCACCTTGTTTTGTGCAGTGCCACTGGATGAAGCAAGGGTTTAGGCATTCGATGACGAATCGCTGTGTGTTGGAGAATTTTGGTTTCGAGTCTTGCTTGTCCAACATGCAAGGCAGTGGTGTACAGAATGGATTCCGAATCCTTCCCATAAACCAATAGATTTTTAATCTTTTGCTTTGGTATACGTTTTTTTAAACGTAATCCCTTTTAAGTAAGTAGTCTGTGTTCGCTACCGATGCGAGTAGTTTTAATCTTTTTACTGTTAACATTGAAATTGTGATCTGTAAACCAATTTGCATCCGTTTCATTTCTAAATCAATTAAAAGATAAGAAATCTTGAAACACAGCATATTAATTGGGAAAAGGATTGGAGTTTTTGGATACCAATTAGTGAGTTGATATATAAGCATTAAAATTCGTGATATATACATAATGGAGTGTTCTTGGCTACGAACTCATGGTTGTGAATATTTCAATCAAGCTGCATGCTCGACCCTTGATTCCACCAAAAATATGCAAGCATGTCTAATGCACCTCAGATCTATCGAGGTTTCAAATCCTTGTTTTGGTATTGTGTAGAGGTTTTACAACTGAAACACCGTTTCTTGGACGGGATTGAAAATCATGAGGTCCGTTGCCAATAGTCTTCGAGTTTTTTTTCCAAGTGTGACATTAATAATTTATCAATCGAGAGATGAATGATTATTGGACAGTACTGAATATTCGTCTTTCACGTGATTTTTAAAAATTCCTTTGGATGCAAGTCGCACCAAGGAGACTTAACACTATTATTTTATTGGTTGAATTTGCAACTTGCATGGGTTTAAATTTGCATTTTCTAATTGATTTTGAATTATGTAATAGTATTGCTACTCACAAAATAGGACATTTCATACCCCTCGTAAGGATTTGAATTTAATGTTGTTATTACATCCGTGAGAGAGATTATTGATTCCTTATCTTTCAACCCGCTCTTGATCTTAATTCTCACGGGAGGTTTCGTTCCTCTTGTGGAGCTCTGGTGCCTGTATAGAAAATAGGTGCACGTTTAATTTATAGAAGGTCTCTCGTTAGCATGATGTGGAAGTTTGGATAGGGAGATGCTTGTTTAGGTAACTTCACTGTGGTTCAAAAGCACGAGGTTCGTGCAGTTTTGAAATACAACAGTCAATCTGCAGAGGGCTTTTTCGAGTGACGAAAACCTAAAGTAGATATTTCATACTGTAGACCTTAGGTTCCCAAACTTTTTTGTCTCGTAGATCCCTTGCCATGTCTTTCGGTTTCGGGTAGACCCCTGCTTACCTAATATTGAATGTTTGCAAATTTATCAATTTAAATATCTTTTTGATAATATGTACTACTACTTATTTTAAAATAATTAAATTTCTAACTGTAGTTAAGTATAGCGTTTATGAGACTTAAGAAGCACATGTTAATGAATTAAATTAATACATAAAATATAACTGAACAACAAACAAATGCTTTTAATGACAGGAATGAATATAACAAGTTTTCAACATTTAATATCAATCTAACCCTAGATCTCCTTTGTTAGTAAGTGTCCAGTTTCTTTCTCTCTTTTTGAAACAGACAAAACTCACTGAAACTTCCCCTCACTAGGAAAAGAAATTAAAAACTTTCTCACAATATTCCATAATTCGCTACAAATAACAGGTATGTCTTTTTAAAGCCAATGTTGCTGACATACGTTTCTAAACTTTATTTTAAGATATTCGTTGAAGCCTATTCTCTGATCAGTTATTCATTATATTACGACATTTTTATTCAGTGTTACTATATGAATTCATTGTCTGCTGTGATATTACAATAAAAAAAAAACGCTATCTGAAGCCTCGTTTCAAAATATGAGTAAAGGGCATTTAAATGTTGAACGTAGGTTAAATTGTTATGACAGATTGTCTGTGACAAATTGAGAAATTTCGCGATGGCCAATATTATACTTCTTTAGCTTAATTTTGGAAAGAAATGCTGAAATGGTCCTTGTCTTAGTAAAATTTATGCTGTCACCTAATAATCACAAATTAACCTCACTAAATTTAGTAAATTAGCAAGTTAATTAAGGTTTATATACCAATTTAATTAGGTTAATTAAATTGGTAAAATCTGGTTTCCACTAGTCAAATTTTTTTTAAAGATTAAAGTCACGGTCTGGTTTAATGAAAGCCACTACCATAGACCCCCATTTACAATTAATGGACCCCCAAATTATTTTTTCGCTGGCGTGGACCCCTTACAAATCGTCATAGACCCCTGGGGGTCTATCGCATTCCACTTTGGGAATCACTGCTATAGACTATACCTTGCCTTTATTTTGTGTAAAAGAAACATTATTTTACTCACTCTTGAATAATTTTAAGGCGAAATTGTCTGTGGTAACCGTATCTCATCGTCGATAGCCTAACTTGTCTCCCTAGTTTCAAATTCAAGAAATCCTTTGCATTTCTATCAATTTGGTTTCTTATCTTGGATCTCGGTCGGTCGCATGGCTGGATCCAAGACTGGAGAAGTTTTTATTTATCCTTTTTCTTACGCCATTTCCGGAATTTTTTTTTTCCCCTTCAGCTGGTGTGTTGAGTATTTCTATATTTGTGCAGAGATAAGCGATGGTTTCTTCACGTCAAGCTGACCTCTGCAGCGTCAGCCATAGGCGTGGGGTCGCTAGTTGCCCACGAAAGAATCTCCCAAAATGAGTAACTTTTAAAAAAGAAAAACGGAAATTACGTCACTTTTCTCCTATGAGTCGAGAAAGATGAAATGTTGCTATAGTTTTTAGTTAAGAATACTAAAACCTATGTTGTATGTGAACAAATGCCCTAATCGGAAATGTTTTTAGGATAATAAATGCTATGATATTAATATAAGCTTTCGTGGTAATAACACGTTTATCCGTTTGTTTATACTTCGAGAATATTTAGAAAAAAACACTGTTTCCTGTTCGTGTATGAAATTGCCAATATTTTTAGTAGATGACGTAAGGAGTATTTTTTATAAGGGAAGAAATAAACCGAATTTTTTTAAAAATTAAAGTCGAAACGACTTTTGAGCTGATACCGGACTTCCACACTTCTGCAATGTGAAGACTTTGAGGCTCGGTTCTCGTTATCGTGCGCCGTATTCCACACACACGTGTCGTTAGTTTTTTTAAAATCCTGTGCCGGGGTTCCCAACGTTTCGGACATGAGTCGACGAGCAGCCCAATACAATGAAAAATGATAAAAGCACTCACCAAGATCACAGTCAATAATAATTAAAAGAAAAACAGTAAAGCATCATTGAGATGATCCTCAGTCATGGGTATCTATAGTCACAAATTAGAGAGGAATCCAATCTTGTCATTTCCGATCTATACTGATAACTCTGTAAATAGTCATGACCAATGTTAAATCTAAAGCAGGCCATGATAACTGTTCTAGGCAAGAAACTAAAAATTCTTGTCGGCTTATTTAAAAGGGAGATCCATTTTTTTCTCTGAAACCTTCTTATATACAGGTTGGAACGGTTAAATTTAGTTGGGCAAGATGTGACTTTTCATATCCTGTAAAGACGAAGGAAGATCTGGTTGCGTCATTTGAGATCCCCTTTATTGTCAACGTATCTAAAATATCGTTTATTTATATGTAATGCAGTGCCTCGGACTTCAATTATATTTAACAGTTAAATAATTTTCTCCAAGTTGATCCTGAAAATCGCGCATTCACAGTGTTTGATAGTTGAGGTCGTAATTGCTGCTTTAGAATCAACAAAAATGACGATACTTTCTTTTTCACACTACTCTATCTTGTATCTTTTCGCCATTAAAGTTATCAATGTTTTCCAACCACGTAAGACGAAATATCTGTAGTGAAAAAAAATTCTCCACCTTTAACATTTTAATAGCCCCTTTAGCCGAACTATCAATCAGTATACGTTTGTCGTTTGTGGAATCAGGACTAACACCACTGTCCATGAAGCAGTACTAAAACCATCGGGTTATCTCCTGGAGTTAATGAAAATAAATTTTTTCCCATAAATTCATATACATTTATGTTGCTTGGTCAAATTGTTGGAAATAATTGAGATTGTCAAGTGTGCATAACTAGATGCAAGACTGTTAATTTGAGGCTTTGTTCTCAAAGAAAACCTTTGGTGAAATAAGGATTATTATGTGTACTAGACGCGGAATCGCTAGAACAGGGGTCAGCAACCTATGGCAGGCAGTACAATTCTCTGTGGCAATTCTGCACCACTCTTCAAATTTAATTTTGAGTGGATGGAAGTTGATAATTTTGAAATGGGGCTTGTTAACTAACATCTTTAGGATTATAGAAAGCAACGTTTGCGGAATTACGAAAAATCTAGAAGATAACTCGAGCAAATACATCAGTAGCCAGGATGTCATCGCTGGAGAGATTGAATTAATTGTTTGAAGAGAAAAAATTTCATGCACTCACTTTCCGCTTCTGCATATCTATGTTAAAGAAATCTTAAGAAAACACATATGAAACATACGAAAAATATTTCGAGACGGCAAAAAAGTTGTTTAACAAACTGTCTGCTCAGAATCGTGTCAAATTGAAAGTCACACATTATACCCCTGATTTTACTGTATAAAACTAGAAGAGTGCAGGCATTAATAAATATATATATATATTAATTAAATTGAAAGGTAATACTTATATTTAATCGGTTAATTTCTTATTAATTGCATAATAAATAATATATGAACAGTTTTAATTTATGATAACTATCTTTAAATGATGCAAAGTAACACATTATATAACTCTTAACTCCATGTTCTTGATCTCTATCCCCTATCTCTGCATGTATTATCACGGAAATCGAATTGTTTCAAATCTTTTCTACAGTGTGGCAGCCAGAATTATATTGGTTTGGTACGCCACAGCAATGAGGTTGCCGACCCCTCGCTGGAACATAGATGTAGCTTCAAATTGTAGATAGGTGGATGTTAGGTCAGATGTTGACCTCTGTAGTTTTTATTTGGCTTTCTTGTGATCTCACACGAGACTCATTTCACATTTCTACTACCCGATCAACTAATCTAACTAAACCAACAGCCCAGATGAAATAAGGTGTCGATGCTGTCTTATCAACAAAACATCTTAATGTAGCTCGACTGTTAACAAAAACGTTGTATGATAAGATTTTTTTTTAAATACGAAAATTTTTCGGCACGCATTTCAAATGATGCCATTGTGCATGTAAATAGAGTGAATTGAAATTTTACGACGAGGAGGACCGAGGGATTAAATTACTCTCTTCCTGAAATAATCAACAGAAGGTCGTCGCTTAACAGTGTTTATCTGC
Source organism: Trichonephila clavipes (assembly GCA_019973935.1). Taxonomy (NCBI): domain Eukaryota; kingdom Metazoa; phylum Arthropoda; class Arachnida; order Araneae; family Nephilidae; genus Trichonephila; species Trichonephila clavipes. The sequence continues at coordinate 110,945 of BMAU01018877.1, read as the reverse complement.
CAGGCTGCTTTCTTTTTCATGTTTGTCATTTGGAAGGATATTTTTTTACATGTTGAACTTATTTCAGGGATCATGACGAACGCAAGACTCGTTAAAAACTTCCGCATCGAACTTTTAAACGCGGATTCATTTCTTTGCACTTTAAAACCTAATATTTTACGACCATTGCAAAATTCGGAAGAGTTAGATGAAGGCTGTATAAGTCGCAGGAAAATGATGGAATTAGGAATTTCATCAAATCCCGAAGGGAGATGTTGAAATGACGTCTCTTCAAGGTCATTTCCCTGATAAAAGTAAGGAGTTTGAACAAATCTTTGACATGTTTCTGTGAAATGATGAAATAATATGGTCAAGAGTTTTAAAGTATTTATTTAACAAATATGCTGCATTATTAAACGTAGAAGTAATACAACAATAATCAATGAAATACAAATTATTTATTCGAAACTAATTAACAAATTATATTAAAAAATTAGATTGGTATTTTTTTATGTGTAACATCTTTTCTGTCGGTTGCTTACACACTAAAATATCAATCCCTATGTTAATCCTATGGTGCCATTTTTTTTAAAGAAATGGAGGTTGATATTTAGGAGATTTATAGTACTACCTGTATGGTTAGGAAGTACAAGGGCTCGACTGCCTCCCCCCACCCTGAACAGCATTTTGTCAATGCAAATCATGGCTAGTTCATTTCATCATTTCACTGAAACAGTTCAGGGTTTGTTAAAATCACTTACTTTCATCTTGGAAATAGATCATTTTCAGTAAAAACTTGCATTGCTTGGAAATCCAATTCCTAAGAATTAATGGGCGCGTGCATAAATCCCAGTTCCTTAGACCAAAAGATTTTTAATTTTTAGCTTCAAGATTTTGCCTCGGTTTAATTATTCTGCCGGTTTATCTAATGGGCGCTTGGGGCGTGCGCCCCAGAGGGCCGAAGTGCCCGGATAAGCTGGACTTAACCAGATTTTCTGCGCCCAGGGTCCGGAATGAGTTTAAATCAACACTGCTCGACGCTTTTCGTATATTTAAAATATTATATATCGTCCTGTAAAAGAAGTTTAGTATTTCGACTTTTTTAAACTATACTTTTAAAACAATTATTTGCTTTCAGGAATCCGCGAGAATACTTTGACGAATTGGAATGTTGAACTGAACTTACTGTTGAACATCGAAATAAAGCTTGTTGTTAAATTTTTCTCACGTTGAAGTATTCTTTGTTCATTATTAACCAAGGAGAAGGAGTCTTTCGATTAGGTAGTCCAAGGTTACTTGGTCCGTGAATGATGCCCCGTAGTGGAAAGCTGGCTGCGCGCCAATGCTACTTGTTTATGTACAAATCGGTTTGATCACATAATAAATAAATCAATCTGTACCGCTGCAGCGTGGATATACTAATGTTGAAGCAGATGTTGCGAGATGTATTTGTTCGATTAGCCAATGCACGTTTTTCTGCTCCAAAATGGCGCGAAGCTGACGTTACAACTACTTGAAAAGTTCTTCCCTTACCGAGGGAATGGAAAACTTCAGACTTAGCCTTGAATTTCAGTATTGAAATAATGCAAGCCTTCGAAACATTGAATGCTTAAAGAATGGAACATTTGCAATAAGTTTTTCTTTCGAAAAATTCAAAAGAATAAATAATAAATTATGAATATTTGAAACTCGAAAGGATTTCGTATTATTTTAGTTCTGAATAAAGAGAAGCAAACTATGATACAGTGTAGCTTTAATTTTTTTAATTACAAGTGCATTTATTAAATTTATTGGATTAATCACATTTACAACGTTCTGATGTGTTGAATCGAAATTATATTTCTTGATCTAAAAAGGAGCAATTATTCAGATTTTTAAAATTTAAAAAAAATCATTTTTTATGTTTATTTTTTTTGTACAGATAATGCATAAACTTTCACTTCACTTAATGTTGGCACTCCATGCAACCAAACAGTTAATAACAGGAAATAACTATTAATGGCCCATTTTCACCACGCTTAATGCATGGGAAACTCTTGAATTGATAATTAAGTTTAATTAATAAAGAGTGTTTTTTTCAGGTATAGAAGTTTAAGTTGGCATTACTTTCCAAGATGGCGACCGATTTAACAGCTGTCAAGTGATTTATTTTCAGTTTGGTTTGGCAATTCATCAAAACGATTATCAAGCAAGGCGTAGATTCGTCGAATGGGCCCAAAACGAGATTGCCGTTGTTCCCGATTTTCATAAGCGAATTTTGTTTAGCGATGAAGCGCACTTCTGGTTGAATGGCTACGTCAACAAACAAAACTGCCGCATTTGGAGTGAAGCTAATCCACAAGTGTATGCGAAACACCGTCACATCCAGAAAAACTGACTGTTTGGTGCGCTTTATGGGCTGGTGGAATCATTGGTCCGTACTTCTTCAAAAACGATTAAGGCCACAACGTTACAGTCAATGGTGATCGGTATAGAGCCATGATTACTAACTTTTTCATTCCTGAATTGAACAATTATGATGTCCAGGAGCTGTGGTTCCAACAAGAAGGCGCAACATGTCACACAGCTCGTGCCACAATCGATTTATTGAAAGACACGTTTGGTGACCGCCTAATTTCACGTTTTGGACCTGTGAATTGGCCTCCAAGATCTTGTGATTTAACACCGCTAGACTATTTTCTGTGGGGCTATGTAAAGTCATTAGTCTATGCGGATAAGCCACAAACGCTTGACCATTTGGAAGACAACATTCGCCGTGTTATTGTCGATATACGGCCACAAATGTTGGAAAAAGTCATCGAAAATTGAACGTCCAGATTGGACTACATCCGAGCCAGCCGTGGCAGTCATATGCCAGAAATCCTATTTAAAATGTAATGCCACAAGATTATCTTTCAAATAAAAAAAAAATTCATGTCAATCGAATAATACATCGTTGTTTTATTGCAATTTAAAGTTCTATACCTCTAAAAAAACACCATTTAGTAGAGATAAGGTAAAAAAATATTGTCATCCAGATTGCTAGAATTGCTCTTAAAAACGGTTTGTAACACACCAAATAATGGTAGAATTCCAAATCCGAGTAAGACAATCTTAAAAGTTGTAAAAATATTCTGTATGTAACTTTTAAAAAGTTTTAAAATTAAAAAAAGAATGAAATTAGAGCACAAAACAATATGTAAAAATCAAGTATTTTCTGCTATGCTGGCAAATCGACCATTTATGAACAGATGTGTTGAAGTTGGCATTAGCACTATGATTTAATATACTGTGAGAAATAATTCAAAAATATACATTTTAGTAAGTGTGGCTCTGTTTTGTGTAACTTCACGTTAGTGAAGTTTCACAAAATGTTTTAGGCTATATACTCAAGAATGCTGATTATGGACCTGCCTGCCTGATAACGAGATGACAAAATCAAAAAACATTGTTTATAATTTCTGTTAACATCTCTTTGCAAGTGTCAACATATGTCTTCCATCAGTTTGTTTTAATCAATAGTGCCTCTTTTCCTTAAAAATATATGCTATTGTGTCATATATGTTTCTTAATAATTTGAAGTATAGAGGACCATTCAAAATAGACATATGAAATGTGCAGTTTAATTTCAGATATACACAAGGCATTTTTGTGTCATTTATTAATACAGTAACATTTCATGGATTCCTCATTATAAGATTATATATTATAATCATACACAATTACTGAATACTTCTAACACACACTAATATAAAACCACTTTTTATTTCTCTTATGATAAAGGGGAGGGGGATTTACTTATAAATAATTTCTTATTTATAAAGTCTTGGTGACTCTCTTTGTGATACTAATTTTCTGATTCTCCAGGAAATATTTCTAATACACCTAATGTATTATTTCTTCGTGTCGAATGTTTCTTGGGAGGACAGATTTATGTATATTATTGTCAGTGGACTTTTTCTGAATACTTGTTTACAAAGATTCTTTTAATTTTACATTTACAAATAGGAATGAAAATTCTCTTAAAATTTAGAAAGGCTTTAAAATATACATCCTTCTTTTTTTTCTTTCTCTCTTTCCGCCTCCCCTTCTTTGGCTATTCTTTAGAAGTAAAGGATCTACCTCTCACACACACATGCATTAAAAAAAATTTCATGTTATTTTTTAGCTCATAGGTACTAAATTAAGAATTTGCATATCCAATATAGTAATTCTTTATTGTTGTCATAAACATTTCATTGTCAACGTATTTAAGTACATTGATCCAACTTATTTATAAATATATTTTGATGCTTAATGGTTTTATTTTCCATTTCAGTCGGAGAGTGAAGTAGCTGCATTAAATAGGCGAATTCAATTGTTGGAAGAGGACTTAGAGCGCTCCGAGGAAAGATTAAAAATTGCAACTGCAAAATTAGAAGAAGCATCTCAAGCTGCTGATGAAAGTGAACGGTAGGAAAATGTTTCTATTGTGTAAATTAAATATTTATTGTAGTTAAGTTTCCCATACATGTCAATGATCTGGTTCATGAGCTTTGTTAACACAAGTTTAAATCTCATTTTTATACAAGTCGAAATTATTGAAATATTTTTTTTTGTCCTCAAAATCTAATGAAATTATCTGTTGAATATTGTATTTCATTAATTTTGAGTGACAATGTTCATAGTGTACACAGGCATGTAAATTTATTTATAATTTCTCCTGTAATTAGTCTTAATTATAATGTCTCATAGATAATTATAATATCTGTCTAATAGAGACTATAGTAACTTGATTTATCTTCTGTACTATCTAGTTATTTTATAATTCAGACATATTCTATTAATTCAAAAAAAAAAAATGAATGATTTTCAAGTTCTGAAGCCTGATCAAGCTTCTAATTCAAGAAAATTAGAAATGGGATAATACAGTTATAAAAAAAGTTAATTATACTTGACCTCTTAACATTAATTGGTCTAGATACATGTTGAAGGGATGGTAAATTTGCATTGTGTGTCACAATCCAAGTGGGCAACTTGTTGCTGATTTTAGTGGTCAATAAAAGAAGGTTCTTTACAGTTAATTTACTTTATTTTGGATTAAAAATATTACATTAAAAGACCTATTGTGAAGTTCTGTTGCTGCTGATTGTATCTTTGCTACAGAAAAGGGTTACTTAACTAAGGTGTAGTTCTTATATGTGTATTAATTTGTTTTTGGTAAATCCATATGTTATGGATTTCTCAACACCCTTCCATTCAATTAAAGTGTTTTATTTTGTATTTACTCTGCTCTTACATTTATCATTGCATATTTTTTTTCAAAATGATCATGGGGAATGTCCTTCTTTTATAAATTTCAATCATTATTCAAGAAATTGCTTTTATCAATTTTTAATACTTACAAATTGTTTTTAACTTAAGCGTATGAAAATATCTTAAATTTGTTATTTCAAACACTGTGGTACAGATTTTATGTACAAGTATTTTTATTCAAAATGTGCTCGGATTTTCATTATTTATAAAAATTTATATTGCCTCTAGAAGTTGTCAAAATGTAAAAGAAGTTAATTCTATAAGAAATTTTTAAAAAAATCTTCTTTTATTCTTTAGGATATTTTTGTATGAAAATTTCAACCTCTTTATTTTAAACTTGTTTCTTGTAGTATTCGTAAAGCTTTGGAAAACCGTACAAATATGGAAGATGACAGAATATCACTTCTTGAAACTCAATTAGGTCAAGCAAGATTAATTGCCGAGGAATCAGACAAGAAATATGAAGAAGTAAGAAATCTGTTATTTTTAACATTTACTAGAAGAAGCTAAACAAATTTGTGAAAAATCAATATTCAACATGTTGAATTTGTTTATATATTTTTTTTAGTTTAAAGAATTAAAAAAATGTTTGAAATTGTTTGCTTTTCATTTAAATATCTCATTTCAAATTATGTTTCTAATTTTAAAAAATTAATTATTAATTCTGGCATGGAAATGATTAAGTATTTTCAATTTTCATATTTAATCATTTCTGTACTTTAAATACAATTTACATTTTTTTTCCTAATATTCAAATTCGTATATAAAAACTTTATACTTATTGAAAGAAAAATTGGTACTTCAGTGTTAACTGCATGCCTACAAGTAATCTTCAAAGATTTTATGATTTATGGCCTCCTGTTTTATTTAGAGCAGTGGTTCTTGAACTGTGGTCCGCTGCACCTCTCTAGCAGGTCCGTGAAGTCTCTCATTTAATGTTGAGATTTCTCTCTATTACAGACTGAAAGGCCTTGTGGAAAAATTGAAAGATGTGCCATACTAGACTAGAATTCGAAATAGTCCCCAATTAAAAAACTCTACTAGAAGTTGTATTTTGATCAAGAGTATTAAGTATGGGAGGGATGTTCAAAATCTTGAGGGTCTGAGATTTCACCCTGATACATGAAGCAATCTGTGGCGATCGAAAGTTAAAGAACCGCTGATTTAGAGAATAAGATAGACTGGTTATATATATATATATATGTTTGATGCGATCATTGGGATAGTTGGCAAACAAAAAATTTGTTGAAATTTTCCAAGGGTCTTCAAAGGCATGCTGTTAAGATGAAGGTACTGAAAAGTTATAGGCATTTAGATTTACTATCATTCCACTTTATATAATTTCATATATTTTATTTTGGACTGATGTAATGAAGTAATCTTTTTTCAGCAATTACACCTTCTCAGGAGTGTATAAAAATAACAGTTGGAACCAAGTGAGGTTATTTTATATGCTTTTTATAAGCATCCTGAATGACTAATACTAACAAATCTTGTTTTTATTACAAATGTAACAACACAGCATGTGTATTCTTTTGTGTAGTTAGTAAAATTGCATTTTTTTTTTCGTTTCAGAAAATTTGCTTTGTATGTGAGAAAAATTACCTCTAATTAACATAGCAATTTTCATGATTTATGTTGAATATGTATACAATTCACTGTACAGAATTTAGTTGCCGATTACTATCTGTATTTAATTGTTTTTTACTATAGTAATCTTTTCATTATGTAATTGAATTTTCTGTTTTTGTGCATACGTGTCTGGAAGCTTAAGAACAAAAAGTTTCGTGTGTGAGAGAGGAAATTTACAAACATTCATGTTCATTTTTCAACATTCATTGTCAGAACTTCTTTTTGTTACAAATTTTCTTAAATGAGAAACACAATCAATATAGGTTATAAACCTTTCTTTCCTAAATTTATTCAATTAAAATTATAGTCTTACATACCATGATTTATGGTAATTTAAGTGTTTTATGTAAAAACCATTTAATTTTGGTATTATGAGTTTATTCTTATTGCATTAAGTAATGTCTAAGTTGTCCATTAAATGTAGTGAAGAAATAATCTTGGTAAATTATTTTTTGTAAATTAGAATCATATGTTAAACAATAGTTTTCATGGATCAAACAGCTTATTTGCTAAAAAAAAAAAAAGGTGGTTTTATACTAAGTAGCATTTGTTGTATTTTTTGTAAGTAAATTTTGAGAAAATAATTTAGTAGCTCTTTGTTTAATGGTCTCAAAAAACTTCTAATCAAATTTCAAGAATTTGGCTTGGATGCATTTTGAATTTTTATGTGGCAGATTTGTAAAAAAAATTAGAACAGACATTTTCTTAATTTTAATTTTTCAGAGAATATCATGTGGGAAAATAAGATTTCATTTTTCTTTTATTTAGTGATCTGCATGAAATTGTGTGGTGTCTAAAGTTAATTTTACTGTATTTTTTTGTTTTGTTTGCATTTTAATATAATTATCCATTTTTATTGTGCTTAATATACTTTAATGTAGTTATTGCATGCACATTTTTTAACTTTGCATCAATCTTGTTTTGATAGGTTTTTTTTTTTTCATTCTGTTGTCTTCATTTAAATAATTCAATTTTTGAAATTTTTTTAGCTGAGTAGAGAAACTTTGTCTCCACACATATTTTTCTATGTTTAAAATTTTATATTGCTGAATTACTTTTTGCATCTCTATTGAAATGACCTTTTTCTTGTGTCATGCAATGAAAATTTCTTTTTATAATAAAATTATTCATATCTTTAAGAAAATGTTCATGATGGCTATTTAATATCGATTTGATTTTCGCTGAACTTTTTTCTCTTCTATAATGAACATGTAATAGGAACTGTCAAGTATTTCAGTATTTCCAGAATTAAAATTTAGTCATGTGTTTTTGATTATTAAACACAATTCTTCTTACTGTACCTCCCCCCTTCCTTTTTGGAATAAATTTCTTTTTCAGAACATTTCTCATCATCTTGTGAATTATTATATTGATTCTGGTCTAATACTTCATAGTTCTGGAATCAGTTATAATTTAAAACTTTTGAAATTATATTCACAATTCTTTGGTTGAGTGATAATGTTGGGTATATAATATTTTACCCTTTTATTATTATTTCATTAAGCTTGGAATGCTATTTACATAATGTGCAAATCCTAACCAGCATGATTGTCATCTATGTGTGTGTATTGAAGCATAATAGTTAATTTTTCTATTAGTTTAGTATTAAATATTTGTTTTGCATGCATTATGAATGCAAACTTTTGTTTTTCTCAGATGGCTCGTCGTATTGCCATGTTAGAAGCTGATTTGGAACGTGCAGAAGAAAGGGCATCCCTAGGTGAAAGGTGAATGTTCATGAAACTCTTAATTCTGTATAATTTTTGTTGTATTTTTTTATACAATACTTCCTCGTATCTTTTTTCATTAATTTCTTGTTAAGGGTTAAGTTTTGTTCTTTAAAATGTGATTTAGTTAAATTGTACCATTTATCAATGTATAACTTTTTTTTTTGGATAGATGTGTTGAAAGAAAAATATGAATATAAAAACTTGTCTACATTTTTGTGTAAAATTTTAATTAGTTTTTAGTCTGATTATAACATTTCAAATATCTTTATTTTTTCTTAAATATAATCATATCTTAACATTTTTAGATGAATCTCCTCCCTCTATCTTTCCCTTTTTTTCCTTATAAAGACTTCATGAACATATCTACCTGTTTTCAATTGTGCTAAAATATTGGCATCTAAAGGATACTGTTAATTATGCCTGTACTTGCTATTGTAGATAAATGCTGCAAGTATTAGACTTCTGTAACCACTGTACTTGGCATATTAAACTTATATCAAGTGTTTCATCATGTGTGCTTACTGATATAAATTGCTACACTAAGAGTTTCAACAGCAATGTTTTACTTGTGACTTCTGATAATTTTATCAATTCATAAAATTATCATCTGTGTGATTTTATTTAATTTTATTTGTTTTGAGTAGGCAAAATAGAGTTTAAGGTTATCTTACAACTGTTTTGAGTCTTTATTTAAAAGTATATAAACAGTTTTTTATTTGTTACATTACTTTTTTAATTGAATTGTTTGTTCTCAAGTGTTTTAGTCTTGATTGAGTTATAATATTTGTAGTAATACTTGCATATCAAGATTTTTAGCATTACTTTTGTTTTGATCTTTAAAAATATTCTGAAGGAAGGAAAGAGTGATCCTCATTTTATATGTTTAGGAATCTTTCTTCTGTTACCTGTATCTAAATTTTGAATTTGTAATATGATTCTCTCTTCCTCTTTAGTAAAATTGTTGATTTAGAAGAAGAATTGAGAGTGGTTGGTAATAATATGAAATCCCTTGAAGTGTGCGAAGAGAAAGTAAGTCTTTTCCTTCTAATTTAAATGTATTTAAATAAATATTGGTTTTCGATTAATGTATTAATTGTAGGTACGTAATTTTAATCTAGGCCTTGCAAAAAGAAGAAGCATATGATATGAATATTCGTCAGTTGTCACAGAGGCTCCAAGAGGTATGAAGTTTCTAGCAATTTCGAAATCATTTTAAAACTGTAACTATGTGTTTATGCTGTGATTTTAATGACCCAAATAAACTAATTTACCAAACTTTATGTTAGAATATTTAGATTTTGTGAGTGTTAAGATATTTTTAATAATTAAATTTTAAAATTAGAATTTATTGTATCAGTATAAGGAAAAAAGATGGAAAAAATTGATTATATGTATCTTATAGATTTGTCTATTATAGTAGTCCATGCATCAGGTTTTTTACTATCTTTAAGCATGCAATAAGTCATTAATGTATGTGAATTTGTTCTTATAAACTATTTTTAAATTAAAAAATAAGTAATGATTGTTTTCTCTTCTTTAAAAGGCTGAAGCTAGAGCTGAATATGCTGAACGATCAGTTCAAAAACTTCAAAAGGAAGTAGATAGACTTGAAGGTAAATTTAATAAGATTGTGTGTACTAGTGTTCATAATTTGTACTTCTAAGTGTTCTTCACATTAGCAAAATTGGGACTTAAATTTGTTGTGTGAATGGTAAAATTACATGCAGTATTCTTACTATTCATTTGGACTCAAGAAACTGCATAAATAACTTGATTTATTTCATTGTAGAGGAAAGCATACAGTTGTGTGTACTTGTGTACAGTTGTGTGTGTTGCTACAAAGAAACATTCTGTAGGTTTTATAAAGTTTTAGAAAGAGGTGCATTTATGTCAGCTTTATAGTTAGCAGGTTGCTGATTGATTCTATTTTAATGAAGACTAACTGCAGAATAATTTGCTAAGAAGAGTCGTTTTATAAAATGATTTATGATAAAGCTGACAAACATCATTTCTTTTTTAAAAATTTAAAAGGGATGTGCAAGATCTTTTGCCACTGAGTTTTGCTATAAAATTAAAAAAACAAAGGGCATTTATATTTGCAATGATTCCCAGATTACATTATAAATGCTTTTGTAGGAATAAAATCGATGTTACCTCTGTCATTTTCTTTTTTATAATCTAAGATTTTTTTATCAGTATGTTAAAATCTAATATTGGAATCTGCGTATAAAAGCTTAAAAGATATTTGTAGTAATTTAAAATTATGCAGTTAATGAAAATGGATGTTTTGTAATCTACATAATAGAAGTTTATTTTTATTGGAAAAGTATCATGTGATTGTGAAAGCTGTGATAGTTTTAAGTAGATACTTTTATCAATATTTTTTTTAAAAGACTTTTCCTTTCCTTTTAGATGAAATATTGTTGGAACGTGAGAAGAATCATCTCCTTCAGGAGGAAGTGGAGAGCACGTTGAAGGACATTCAATCGATGTGAGCTTTCCTCTTGTTGCAAGCAAGGTTAGGTGCGTGCTCTCTGGTGGTGGACATCAGAGGGGCATTCACTGAAAAAAACCACATTTTGCTCTCTTTGATATCTTTTTCCAGCCCTTTACCACATTTCACTTCATCAAAATTCATCTTTTTTTTAATTCTTGATTTGTAAACTTAAAAATATACTTGGCAAGTTACACTTACTGTTAATGTAAATGTATATGTACTATATAAAAATCGATTGATGTTACATAATTGTGTTAAATTTCCTTCAGCCTCTACAAATGATATGTTTAGTCCATTTTTTGTACATTAAACGAAGAAGGAAGTACTCTGTTAATTTATTGATAGTTTGACTTTTGATGCTGACAAGAAAATAAGTGTGGGGAGTAGTTTTATGATTTCAGATATAATAAGTCATTCATGCTTTCTGTACAGTGATACAATGAAATAAGTTACCTGAACTATTTTTTATAAATACATTTTAAGAATTGTTGAATGTCAAAGTCTTCCTTGGATTCTTTTAAACTATTATTTAGATATAACTGTTTTGTATTTTTTTAATGTTACTGCAATCTATGTATTATTTCAAATTATAATTAAGATTTCATCTAAGTAGTTTTCTGCATAACCTACAATATTAACCACAGTCCATCAAGATTATTCCCCCTTCCCTTTTAAAAATGTAAAGATATCACTTTTCATGAGAACTTGCTGCAGATCAAAGTGTGGTTTTATGGCTCAGTGAATTTGTGTGAATGTGCTTAGTTATAAAAGCAAATTTCATCACAATTTCTTTTTTGCTTGTCTTTCATTAATATTTATTTCCTTGTATTGTGATTACTGTTTTTATACTTCGTGATTCTATTTTAGAATCAAATAAAAAGTTCATTTAAAAAAAAATTTCTTTTTAAAGAAATGTTTTGCATAATTTTGTATTTAATTTTTACTTATGCCTTCTTTTCTCTCCCTTTTTAACCTTCTCTTACACCTACACTCAGATTGTATGTTTGCTCTCTGCTGTTGTGCTTGTAGAATTTATAATTTAAATGTGTAAATGTTGCTTACATTATCTAACAAATTTTGATGTGTGATTGCATTGTTTGAGTTTTAATAATTTCTTTTTATCTTTTCTACTTTTGTAGAAAAAAGTTAAAAATTTTAATATATATTTACTTATTGAAAATCATGTTAGAGATTTAAAACAGTATATTAATATTTAAAATAATTTCAAGAGAACTGAACTATATATTTACAGTAATATTGAATTTTAAAATTATTTTCAGAGTTAGGTGTTTAAAATTACAAAGTTTTCTATCGATGTATATTGTATTGTTAGTTCAAGAATAAGTCTCATTTATTTTTTTATATTTTCGATTTATTTGTTTAATTTCAAATTCAATCAATTATTAAATGTAATTTTTTCGTGTTTGTATATGACAGTGGAATGTTTGTTTACTTCATATATTACATTCTGCAATCATAAAAACTTGTAATAAATGCAAATTATTTTTGTCTATTAAATGAAATCTTGACAATGCTCTTGTTTCATTTAATTTAAAATAGTTATTGTAACTATAATATAAGTCACACATAAGAAAAGGAACAATCGTATATCATAGAAGTGTTTTATGTTTTTTCTCCCCTTTCCAGATGATCCCAGATTGTTCGTCAAATCTCGTAAGCTGCCTCCCTTCTCTGGTGACCAGTTGTTGTGGAGCTTACAGGATGTTTAATTGCCAACAAATGTTTTCTGCTTCCTTCCTACAAAAACAATTCATCTTTTTCTTTTTCAAACCTTGCCTGTTTTTTTTTTTTAATTAGAAATCCTCAATTGACTCATTGCTTAGTTATTTTGTGATATTTTATTGCTTCTCCCCTCCTGTATGTTCTTTTTGTAACCATCTCTCTTCTAAATGCTGTTAACCCATATATTTTATATTTCGAAATGGATCGATTGACCATTTTTTAATGTTTTATACAGCTGCTTTTTTTATTGTATCACCATTTGAATTGAAAATAAAATTGCAGCGCTTTTTTTAAAAAATAAAAACTTATGTTGCATTCTGTGACCAAATTATGGTCTCAAAACTTAATGTAAAGTAAAAGTATATTTGTGTTGGGGTGATGGAAATTGTGTTTTGTTTTATTTTTCTTGCTGGGAGGGATAAGAAGAATGAAAAGGTTCTTTTTCTCCCTTTGTCTTTCGTGTTTGTATGGTTCAGGCTTCTGCTGTGTTTTTGCAAGATGAGAAGAACTGTGAAAAGCCATTAGCTCTGTGCACATTTTTAAAGTTTAACTGTTAAAATATGAAAAGAACTTTTGACATCTTTTTCAGAGGATGTTTCTATATCTGCATTATTAGGATGGTTTCATTCAATTTCAAAATGCGCCAAGGTTGTGCATTGTTATATTTTTTTTATATATGTATTCAGCAACAATCACTGCTAATTCATGAAAAAGTGCTGAAAATGTTTTATTGTATTCAATTTTGTCTGCCAATAAAATCCATGTAGATTATTAAACTGTTTTGTGTCTTTTTCCCTTTTCTAAATATTAGTATGCTGGTTGAAAAATTTTGACTTGCCAAATTTCAAAATATATAATGATATTTTTATACACAGATACTAATAATTTTATAACAATTGATTCTTAGTTTTTAATCAAATTATAATTGAAAATTATATACAGGTAAAACAGTAAATATATATATAAGTTGTTTGCATCTTTTACATCTATAATTCTAAACTTACCTTTTCATAATGTTTTAAATCACATAAAACCATGTGCTACTGTATTATATTACAAAAATTTAAATTATGATGAAATATTGAAGATTTTTCTATTATGGTGGTTATGCTTAAATATATTTCTCTTCCTCAATATCCACTACTTTGATTTCTCATTTTCAAAATAACTTACAACAGTTAACTATTTTTCTATTTCCTGGTCTTGATTAGATATTTCATCCCTTTTAAAACGACAAAATTAGCATATTTACTAAATTATATTGGGCACTTTCTTCAAAATTGCATTTGAAATGAACATCAAAGAGCTTTCTTAAAATAATATATGTATTTAATGTGATTTATCAGATAAGAAACACATTCACTAAACAGTAAAATGGAGCAAGACTAGTGGCTGCTATTGAAGTATTGGGTGTTAAGGAATGTTCTGTCATTTTTTATTTAAAATTTATTCTAAAATATAATGTTTTTTTTGTCAGTTGCAGCTTATTTAAACCCTTGGAAAATAAGTTCTGTTTTGGAGATAAAGAGTTCTTCCACTGCCATTTGGACACCCTCATAAGTTATACATTTATTTCCCTCAAGAATGTTTTGCAGGGACTTGAACAGATAATAGTCAGATGGTGCAATATCAGAAATATATATTAGCTGTGTGATGTAGTTTCCTAACTCAATTCTGCAATTTTTTATGTGGTAGTTCTGGCCATATGTAGTCCAGTGTTATAATGAAAAATCACACCATTTCTGGTGGTCTAAGGTAATTTATGTTGCACTTCAAACATCAAGTTGTGAACAGGTTTAAAGTGTAGGTGTGCATTATGCACAAGATTTTATAGTAACTTCTTGTTATTCTCTGGTTGACTTCATGAAAGCTGGGCATGCTTCCCTCTCTTTATAGTTCGTCTTATTTTCATTTGTCAGAAAAAAATTATTTTGTGTATTTCTAGTACATTAATATGGATGTAATAAATTCTGATTGTTCAAAACTTATTCTTTGTTTCGTCCATTGCTACACTTTTGTTGTTTCCAAACTTTTACTGAACTGTAATTTAAAAAATATAATATTTGATTCTATTTTATCTCTCACCATTATTTATTGCCAATTTGGTGAAATACCATCCTCATATTGTAAAGGAGTGTAATACAGAAAAATGAGATGCTGGTGCAAGTTGGCACAACTTGTTTTTCTTCAAGATGTGGATTCAAATAGGATTCTCTCAAATATCTTATTAAATATTTTAAATACCCCTCAACTATAAGAAATTAACTTTTTTTAAAAAATCAAACTTCAATTTGAGCAAGCACAACTACACATAGAAAACACAACATTTTGGTGGTCCCAGTGGTCAAGTTATCGGATCGTGGCTGGCATGTCACAATTTTGAGCCCAGTACCACTAAAGATCCGCCGTGTAGGGGAGTGATGCATGTTAAATCTGTCGAGAGTTCAAACGTCCTCCCATTGGTGTGGTAGTTAAGAGATGGAGGGTGTCGCCCTCATCACGATCATGGTTCAAAATTACGAGGTCCGTCGCCAAAAGCCCTTCTATAGCTGAACAGTGACATTAATATTCACTCACTCCACTGATTAATAGCAAGGTTCAAGTACGACAATGTGGATGCAGATGATTCAATATTGTTAGTTATTTTCTGATTTGTACATTTTTTGTTTAATGTAAGATATATCATTTTTGTAGTTGAAAAATTACTAGCAGCACCATTTGTTATTTAACTTTACTGTCTTACAATCGAAAGTTCAAAGAAAAGTACTCTTGCTAATTAAAATTTCAAGTATAATAAGTGGAGAAAGAAATATTTCCTTTCCTAAGAAAATGTCGGTATACATTGATTTTGTTAATCTGGGTAAATATATATATAATTATACATACATATATATACTTTTTCTAATAACAGTATTAAAATAATTTGTTACGTATAAAATTCCTTATGTAAATATATCAAAGCAGTTGCATATCCCAGTTAAAAAATATGGGTTAATTTGACCAATAGAAATGAGTGTCTTCAAAATTTTTCATAACTAAGTGGTAATTTGTAGGGTTTTTTCTAGCTTTACTGTTAAGAAATACATAATGTAAAAATTAAAGTATAAAATTGGAAGTACTTTATCAAAACTTACAGCAAAAAAGGGAATTCTCTCTCTCTCATTTCTAAAATCTGGAGGTGTGATGCTGAATATATATATTAATAACATTTTTTATCAGTTAAGATGTAACTAGAAAAGCATATATAATCATTAAAGAAATCAATTTTTGGAATGAGATTTTAGATTTGTTTCAGGTTGAAATATTTTAAGAATCTTCTGTAAGTTAAAAGAATACAATGTATTTGTTTAACACCATACATATTTAATCATCTATATATGAAAATATTTTAAATGTACTCAGCAAATTTAAGTATCAAAAAATTTTATTTTGGTTACTTTTTATTAAATAGTTACAAGTAATATAAATATGTACAAATTAATTGGGACAAACATATTTTTTAATAAAATTGCTCCTTTCTCAGGGATTTCCTGCTTCAAACCGATTTCAACTGTATTTTCTTGCAATATGCGACTCCCCTTGACTAATTTTAAACTGATTTGATCATGACGTCGAAAATTTTCCCTTCAGTTGCTGTAAGAAGAGTCCCTTGTATGAATTGTCCTTCTGACATGCATTTTAAAAATGGTTATCACTCCCAGGAAAAGGACTTGAATTGTTACCCTTAGTCAGCATACTTCTATGACTGTGAGGGATATTGCTGTTGGAGTTGGAAAATCCAGTGCTTCTAGGATTATTAATCAGCGTCTCCAAAATGAAAGAGTAAATGTGGACTCAAATGCAAGACCACACCTCAAACAAACAAATTTTTTGTACAATATATCTTTGCAAAACAAGTAGAGATCTTCAGAGGGAACTATTAGCTACTGGTGTGAGCGTGGATTCATCGACACCTCGACGAAGGCTTATTGAAGCTGGGAGACTTACAAGAAAACCAATCAAAAAGCAGTTATTAACACCTACAATGAAGAAAAAAGGATTGAGCCTGGAAATATATATATATCAGTCATAGACTGCACAAGATTGGAAGAAGGTTGATTCAGAGCGACAAAACGCTTTATTTTGTGCGAGGGTTTCAACCAAGAAATGTCAGGCGAAGTGATGGAGATCTCATCAAGGAACAACATCTTATTCAAACAGTTAAGCATCCTTCAGAAACATATGTTTTGGGGTTATTTTACCTCTGAAGGACTTGGCAGCTTAGTAACAGTTGAAGGGATGATTAACTGTAAGCAATACATTTCTATAATAGAACGTAAAGTTGTGCCTATAATGCAAACGTATGCTGGTATCTTTTAATAAGATCATACTCCATGCCATGCTTCTAAATTAACGATGAATTTTTTTCAAAAACAGAAAATAATGCTTTTGGATTGGCCCGGTAATTCTCCCGATGTAAATCCCATCGAAAATTTGTGGAGAATTGTAAAGAAACATGCGAGTAAAATGGACTGCTCAACAATGATTGAGAATGCTATAAAAGTTTGGTTTCGTGATGACGAGATAAAAAACTTAGTGGAATTCATGCCGAACCTTGTACGGAACTTCATTCAAGCTAGAGGAGATCACATTTTGTATTAGGTTGCTATACCGTGCATGTAAGTTAACCTATACCAGGGATGGCGAACCAATGGCACGCGATAAAATATTTTGGGCACGCCATCGATCAAAAACGATTTGCATATTTTAGCTTAAAATAATTAAGTTTACTATGAAGTATTATGAACAAACGCGAGTGATCCGTCGCGACGCCGACAAGTGGGGGAACAGATTCGTTTGTTATGTCTTGCATAAATACTTCGTATATTTTAAATTGCTAAGGATGCAAAGTTTATCTACGCATAGTGTGTGTATGTAACTATTTCTAAATATATTCAAGTTGTTTAAAAAATATATTCTAACGTTTACACATTAATAGTTCAGCTTGTATACATCTAATTTATTGATGTGATCTAAATCTTGTCTTGTAAGTCTAATTGGTAAAATAACTCTCACTGCTTTATTTTTAAAAATTTTAATGATCTGAGACAAAAGCGAAAGATCAGACACTACAGAAATCTCGTACAAGCGCTCAATTTCTTAAAAACAAATCTGCCCATGAGCCCGGAGTCAGTAAAAAGGGGTGTTTTTTGGCTGGGGGGTGGGGGGGAATCAAGCGAGAGCACTTTGAATAGTTAATTTCATCGACACAACTGTACATTTAAAGTTTTGTGTTAAATTTACGATTTTTAACTGTTATTTAACAAGGCTAGTTCAACAAAAAAAAAGTGCAAGATAGTAAGTATAGCAGAGAATTTCAAACTTGGTGGGCTGATAAATATGGCATGGTCAATAAAGGTGACAAAGCGGTGTGTGTTTTATGTTCTGGAACAGTGGTATGCAGAACATCGTCTGTAAAACGGCATTTTGAAACAAATCACAAATCCTTTTGTGAAAAAAGCGAACCAGAGCAAAAAGAATTAATTGCAAGTGCAATAAAAGACAGAAATAAACAGTCGACGTCTATGTTTAAATATGTAAGCAAAAATTGTCACACAAGTGCGGCAAGTTACTCGGCTGCAAATGCCATTGCTCGGCATGGTAAACCTTTTCAAGAGGGAGAGTTTTTGAAGGAAGCTTGGTTGGCATGTGCGCCCTCACTTTTTGATGATTTTGATAATAAAGATAAGATAATTCAGCGCATCAAAGATGTTAATTGCGATAACATCGTTGTTAACAACTACAAAGGGCACAGATATTTGTACGGCAGTAAGAAATTCGCTTGCTGAGAAGGAAATTGATTTGAAAAAAATTGTTTCAGTAACCACTGATGGTGCTCCAAATATGGTAGTCAAAAAATGGCTTCATTTCTTTATTTAAAACAGACGTAGAACACTCGATTCTTGAATACCACTGCATTATTCCCCAACATGCCTTATGTGCAAAGAGTGGTTTAAGATTTCTTGATAATGTAATAACTTTAGTCACAAAAATAGTCAACCTCATATCGCCACAGGCTTTAAATAAACGAAAGTTTGATGCTTTGTTGAATGAAGTCAATTCGGTGTATAATGGCTTAATAATGTATAACAATGTTTGCTGGTTGAGCCGCGGGAACGTACTTCAAAGATTTGTTGATTGCTTGGAAGAAATCAGACTGTTTCTCTACAAAATGAGAGCAAAATTGAACAATACCCACAGTTGATGGATATTATGTGGCTTTTATAATTGATGTTTTTTACAGACATATGCCAATATTTCAACAAATTGAACATAAAGCTTCAAGGCCCGCATACAACAGTTATCGTCATGATGGATCCGCTTTTGAAGCTAAACTATATGTTTTCAGAAACGATATTATTACAAAAAACTACAAGTACTTCCCAAACTTGAAAAAAAATATCACAGATTTAGATGCCCAAGAGAAACGAAATGAAGAAAAAGTTATTGATAACTTTATTTCCATAATAGATTCTTTAATCAAAGAATTTTCAGCGAGATTTTCTCAGTTCAAGGAATTATCGGAAACGTTCAAATTTATTATGTACCCTGATGTGATTTCGTTTGATAAACTGAACTTGTCTCAATTTGATTGGTTGGAAATTGAAGAACTTGAAATGCAACTGATTGATTTCCAGTCTAGTTCAATATGGATTCAAAAGTTTATTGAAACAAGGAAAAGTTGGAATTGATTGAAGCAGAAAGATTGACAAGCAATATAAGTAAAAAGACCAGTAACGAAATTTTGGAAACATGGAATTCGATTCCAGGCGCATTTAACTGTTTGAAGAAGTTGGCGTATGCTATTTTAACCATATTTTCATCTACCTATGCCTGCGAGTCATTATTTTCAGAGATAAATAACATCAAAGACTCGCTTAGAAACCGTTTAACAGACGACTGTAATTCAGCATGCATTCTACTAAAAGTAACATCTTATAATCCTGATATAAGTTATTTGTCATTTAATCTACAACAGCAGAAATCACACTAATGTTACTTTAATTTAAATTACAAGTATAACTAAAACATTTACTACTATACAGTGCAAAATGTATTTTTTCGTATTAAATAAAGAATTTTGATTTGTTCGTATTTAGTTTTATTATAGTTCTTCAATAATCACAAGTCAAAATTATTTGATGGCACGCCTATAACTCATTAAACGTTTTTTAGAAAAAATGGCACGTTGACCCAAAAAGGTTCGCCACCCCTGACCTATACTAATAAAATAACATTTATGAAAATTTTTGTGTTTGACCCAATTAATTTGCACGGTACTGTATATACCTATGGCAGAATGACAAAATAGAAAGATTTTTCTTGAAATTTTCCTTTCTATATATGGTGTTGACTATTTTGTTTGTTATTTACTTATTAATTAAAAAGAATTATTCTAATAAAGTAGTATAGTAAAAAAGAAATCGCATTCTCAGAAATTAGGCCATCCCAGGTGGGATTCGAACCCACGACCTTTGAATTGGGATACAAAGAAAAATTTTCCTTTCTATATATGCTATTGGACTATTATTTTTGTTTGTTACTATTTTTTCATTTAATTAATGTATTAATATTTGAAAAAACTGTATTAACATCAAGCTCCATTATTACAAGTTTGAAAAAATGTATTTGAACTTGAATAAATGAATAGAGTATTTTATTAATGATTGAAAATTTAAACAAGATATATACATATACTAGCTGTTATACTCGTTCTTCGCACAGGTGAATTGAAAAATTAAACAATACAGATTGAAGGAAAAAGAAGTTTTTAATGAGTTAGTTTTATGTGAATTGCAAATTAAAAAAAATAAAGCTTTTGGCATATTTCAGCTAAACAAAAAAAAACCACTGTTTGTTAAATTTTAAGTCTGTAGATCTAATAGCTGATAGAAAGGATTTTTTTTATCCAGTAACTCTCTTGTGGGTCGATTTTTGAAAACACCTTCCTAAGCTGATCTCTGTTCAACAAAAGTAGCGAATTGTTACAAATTTTGTGTAATGAACATTTAAAATAGTATAAATAATATATATCTGGAAGTGTAATACATTAATATTACTTTTTGTTGTATTTATTTTATGTTAAAATTGTAATCAGCCTCACACTCCGCCTGTTCAAGCTTTCGCAGTTCCTGGCGCCTGGCATAGACAAAACAAAATGTGAAGTCTTGCTTCACACATATAAGATAGATATATGCTGTTGCAGGCTTTTTTGCACATGGCAGAATTTTTTCCTACTTTCTTGACAATTATTGTTATATTTTGGACACTTCACACAATATCTTTATAAATTATAGCCTATATGTTATTCTGATGTATAAGCTATATTATTGTAAAGTTTCATTAAAATCCATTCAGTTGTTTTTGCATGAAAGAGTACCAAACATCCACACAAACTTTCATGTTTATAATATTAGTAAGGATATATAAACAAACATATATAGGGAGAGTGAACTAATAGGAATTGGGAAAAAAAACCTATGATCAATATTTTTGCAATTTGTAACATTACAAATATTTAACCATGCATGTTACAAGATATATAACTTTTTTGTTATATATGAAAATTTGGAAAGAATCTTTTAATCTTTGATGTTGTACAAATGCATTAACATATTACACCTTTAATGAAAATGTATAGCATAATATAACTTTCAAAACACTTAATTTGGAAATAAACTTAAAAGGTATTATATTTTAAGAAGAAACTGAGAAAGATAATTCAAATTAAGAGATCAACACATTTAATATATATATATATATATATATATATATATAGTGGTTGTTAACAAGATGTTACTCAGATTGAGAATAAAATTATAAATTTTTAGGTATTTTTAAACCTTAGAAAACACTAAGTAAAATGTTCAATTTTATTTTAAAAGATTTCTGTTTATTTTTCTTATTAAAAATACATCACAAATTATAACCAATTTATAATAATATAATTTTTTAAATAGTATAAATTCATAAACTAATATAAAAGATATATTAATTGATTTATATCTTATAATTGTATTTACTCTCAATAATTTATAAATTCAAAAATCTGTTTAAATTACATATCAGGTAGGAAAAACAAGCAATTCATGAATAAAAAATGAATTGTTTTAAATTTATCCAAATCTTGAGATAAATTATATATCAAGCATGTTATAAATCACAATAATAAAAAGTAAAAATATTTCAATGCCAGGAACAAATCATGTTCCTTTGCAAAAATGGCATAATTTTCAATGACTTGCAAGGTAACTTAAGAACAGTTTTTTTCCTTGATATAATTCAGGAGGAAAATTTTTTAACAAAAGCATAAGTGCTTGAATAAATGTGAGCTAAGTTCTCGCTTTTGACTCGCAGAATGATCACCCTTCAAAATCCACCAGAATGAGCTTCAGAACTTTTTGTTGGGTTTTGAGAAATATGAAACAATTAAAAAAGTTATAAAATATTTTAAATAAAATGCCAGCCTTAAAATCGGCTATTTCTTTCATCATTAGCATCTTTTAACAAATAGGCTGGATTGTAAAGACGGAACCCTTTAACTTCTGCAACCAGAAGAGCTGGGTTTTGCCTCGTCTGTGACTTGGTGCCTAAAGATGTATAACCTCGATCATACAGAGTACAATATGGAATTTGTAAGCTTCGAATAAAAAACCATACATCTGAATATGACCAATTCAAAATTGGTAGAATTCTCAAGATTGATGGCCAGTTTTCATCTGTTTGACAAACATGATCTAGATTTTCAATTCCAGGATCTCCCCTTCTTGAACCCATGAATACAGCTTTGACTTTAGGATGCTTTTGTAAAAATATTTGGAAAGAGTCTTTTAGATTTCCATTTATTGTTACGAGGTTTAAATTGTAGGTTTTGACAGAAGATTCTATAAATTTATCAACTTCTTCAAATGTTTCTCCAATTTTTATATACAAAATAAGGACATTAATCCAATCTTTAGGATTTTTCTTCTGAACACAGCAGTACACTAAGTGCAACAAAGCAGTACAATCTTTTCCACCATTGAAACAGATGCAGACTTCTGATGGTGAGTATTTTTCCAGAGTCTGTTCTGTCACAGATACTGCAGTTTGTAGAACTGAATGATTCTGTGTCAAAGCAAACATTTTGTCTGTTGCAGATTCTAACACATTTTCTTTCAAAGTTACAATACTACCAGGTGGAAGTTGTTGTTCTAAATAAGAATATGCTTTGTCAATCCATGCCTTGTCAGCACTTTCAAGAGTTAATTTTACTTTGTAGTAATTTTCAATAAAAGTTGGATAGGAACCAAATTTGATATGACCCTCAAATAGTTTAACAGCCTCATTAAGAATGGGAGTTAAAGAAAATTCATCGAGAGAGAGAAATATATTTTTCACTTGAAGTGGTTTGTTGTATAATAAGAAATTACTTTTGAAAGTATCAAAAGCTCTCTCTATAATTGAGGGAACTCCAGGTAGCATATAAATATTTTTGACAGATATCAATGGGAACTTAATTCTATTCCCAAATTTGTCGGTTCCAAAAAGCAATGTAGCAGACTGAGGTATAGAAGAAAGTTTGATCACAGCTGGGTTTTGGTCAGCTTTAGAACCAAAATAGTCCCTAAAACCCTTATACAAGTCTTCATTTACAACTAAAGATTCTCCACATGCTTTTGCCACAGCTTCATATGTGACATCATCATGTGTGGGCCCAATGCCCCCACTTGTTAATACAACAGTACACTTTTTTGATAATTCTGACACTTCATTAGCAATGGAATCAACATCATCTGGTAGCACAGATATTTTAGTTATTTTCAAACCAGATTCATTTAATTTTTTTATTAAATAAGGAGTATTTGTGTCTCTGGTGTGACCATTTAAAATTTCATCGCCAATGATTACAATGCCAGTAGTTATTTCAGATGATTTAGAGGAAAATCTATTCCAAAAATACGGTTGAATAAAATGTCTCTTGAAAAATAAAGCTCTTTCACAAATCGTACCTGAAATACGGATTATAGCCATCACAACTTTGATTTAAAATTTATTCAAAACAACCGTTTTTTGATTCCGTTAAAAATAAAACGAGTCCGTATTTATATATAAGAGGCGGTACAAACATTGCGTAACTTTTAACAAATAATAGTTACTTTGTATTAAATCAATGATTTATTTACATTGTCAAGAAATGATTTAGTAAGCTGATTGTTTGCATTTTCTGTAAAATAAATGAAACGCATGATTAATGTTCACAAAACTAAAAACAGATAATTTGATTGATTGTTTGGAAACAAATTTTCTAGGATAAAATTCTACTGTTCCGATCTATAGCGTATCATCGAAATTCACTTAAGTTTTTTTTTTTTATGCAGTAGTTTAAAAGTAGACAAGTTCTACTTTTAAACAACAGCATTGAGTGAAACCCACCGGAACTTCTGGTGTAATGTTAATCTATGGGAAAATATCGAAATTCAACTCAGTTTTTCAAAGTTCTAATGCAAATTTTTGAAATTTTTTTTTAACTATATGGATGGAAGATGATCTGTAAATTTCAGATTTAGGATTTTATATTATTTATTTCAGTATCTTTTCTAAAATACTTTGCTAAATGTTTAGCTCATTTAGAGCAAGGTTGATATAATCGCTTGCTCATCGCCTTTTTTGTGACTAATGGAATGTTTAACAAGTGAAATGTGTACTAAGTGTGGTAAACCCAATCATGGGTCCCGAATTGAATATGGCAACCCCTTAGAATGAGGTTGATTCATGTGAGGTCACAATCACGTGATGAGGATGGCACGTGAATATGTTTTAGTTTATTTCCCGTTTAACTCTAACCTAACACTTCTTTTGTGTACTATTTTGCTCTTGCTCTGCTTCACCTTATACCCACTAAAATTTCGTTTTTTACTATATATGCTTACTCGATTAAAGTAAAAGATAAGATGATTGTATAGGAAAAAAATCTTTTTTTAATATCCCGGTAAAAAAAATTGGAGTGTTTAGCAAACATGGATAAGATGATGAAGCGTAAGGATTTTAAGCCACCTCCTCACTTATTATGCTCTGACCACTTTGAATAAGCTTGTTTTCAATACCAAACATTTAGAAATCGTCGTCGGCTCCATTCCTACTATTTTTTGTGTTCACAAAAGAAACTTCTGCTAAAAGGAATTTGGATAGATATCTACAGGAAAGTAAATACTTTTTGTTTATTTTAAATTAAATTATATGGAGAACATACATAAAAAGATCAAATATATTTAGTTAACTTAAATTTTAATTATTTTACACATCTTCAGAGTAGTTAATAGAGATACTTCTGTTTTAAATTATCTAAAATAAAAACACAAGAATCTGATATGTAACCCTACATACGATATATTAAAACAAGTTTTTGTATGTATATATATATATATATATATATATATATATATATATATATATAATGTATTATACTATATAGTTTTACATTCTTTTGGGAAACAAAAATTTCGAAAAGCATTCACTACAGAAAAGAAAAAATATCTTAATTTACTACAGGTTCATTAATGTTTATACTTCATGATAAATTAAATACCACTTCCAAACATTAGGAATGCAAATTACCATTTACCTTTTGTATAATTAAAAGTAAAAAAGTTATGCAACATTTTTAAGGCCTTTATTCGCAGCACCATTTTAATAAAAAGATATTATTTATCGAGAATTTCATTCTGAATGTGGTAAAAAATTAAGGCATTATTTAACACGGAAATAAAAAATGTCAACAATTCTTGCCACAAACAACTCAAGACTTTATTTTACAAACTCAATATTCCATCTCCTTATCTATTGCCCTCGAAAGTTCCAGAACTTTCCATAATTAAAATTACAGTTAATTTTTATAAATAAAAGCACGCGTGCGCGCATTAATAAAAAGCATTAATATAAAGCACGAGAGAAATAAAGAATTACCATTTGTTACATCCTCCCCCTTTGGTTTCGACGGCGTCCCGACGAGGAACCAGGAGTCTGTGGGATCTTTGGTGGACGGCCACGTTTACGAAGAGGAATAAGGGGTTTTACTTTGTCATTATTACAAGGAGTTAAAGCAGAGGTGCGGTAAACACCAAGAGGTCCCCCCGGATTATCAAGACTAGCAATCTCGTAAGATGATGGTGATCTTTGAGTTAAAATCATGTAGGGACCGTCTCTGCGTGGCATTAGTTTTGCACTTCTTCCTTGCGCAGCGTTGCTCAGCGGATGTGATGCTACAAAGACATGTTCTCCAGGTTGATATGTTGGAGCAGCTTTTCTCTTTTTATCAGCGTAAAACTTCCTACTATCCTGTTGCTCTTCAATCACCGCTCTAATCTGAGTGGAAAACTTAGGAAAGTTCTTGAGATAGGGAGTTATCTCTGGCACAAAATTATCGTTCTGGATGACGACTCGGATATCATTAACAACTTCACTTGGAGTACGTAACTCTCTACCAAAATTTAGAAAGGCTGCCGTCTGTCCTGTCGTTTCGCATTTGGCTGTGTTGAGAGCAAAGCGGATGAAGGGTAGCTTCTCTGACCAACAGTCATGCTTGTCTTGGACGAGAATTGCCAGTCGTGGTTTCAGATCCCTATTCTTTCGTTCGACTGGGTTAGCTTGTGGATGGTATACAGGGATCAGGGATTGATGGATGTTTAATAGGTAGCATATTTGTTGCATCACTGCTGACACAAACTGGGTTCCATTGTCACTGATAAGGCGGCGAGGAATGCCATAACTCAGTAGAACCTCTTCAATCAAAGTATTGGCACATTCTTTAGCTGTGGCATTGGGTAGTACAAACAGTTCGACCCACTTGGTGGTACAATCCTCAATGATTAGGATCCATCTTTACTCTCAGGTAGGGGCCCGAAGAGATCAATGGCCAAGGTTTCAAAACGTTGGGCTAGCACAGGTGTCTGTAATAGCCCGGAAGGTGGCCGCGGTAGCCGAGTGGTATAGGTATCGGACCATGGCTTGCTTTGTCACGGGTTCGAACCCTGTACCACTAAAGACCCGCCGTGTAGGGCAGCGATGCACGTTAAATCTGTCGAGAGCTGAAACGTCCTCCCGTTGGTGTGGTGTGGTAGTTAGGAGAGGGGGTGCCAGATCAGGTGTCGTCCACGTCACTTGACCATGGTTCAAAATTACGTGGTCCGTCGCCAAAAGCCCTCGTGTAGCTGAACAGTGCGACGTTAATATTCCATCAATCAATCAATCAATCATAGCCCGGAAGGCTTCTGAATTGAAGCTTTGTATTTAATGCAGTCAGGACAGTTCTTTACAGGAGACATTCTGTATGGGGGTACAGAGATAGGAGGACTATTTCCCGTGTTAATGTGGTGCTCCAAGATATTTGTTGCTTCTCCCGCTGGTTCGAAGACATTTTGGAAGGATTCCAACAGGAGGTTAAGTTTCTCCTTCTGGGCAGAAGTCAAACTTTCACCTTCCTTTTCTCTTAATTGGCAGGTGTTTCTGGACATCTTCTCAACTATGGACGAGGTGTCCAATTCTTCACCAAATGGATACTTGTGGGTAGGATTGTCCCAGAAGTACCAACAAGTATTCTTCACATCTAGAACCAAACCAGCAGAACTAAAGAAATCTGTTCCTAGAAGTGTTCTATTTCTCTTTGCCTTTGAGAGAATTAAGAATTTGGTCAAAACTGATCTCCCCTCAATTTCTACCATTACTTGGGTTGTGAGGACCTCACCTGTGGTCTGTTGACTATCTGCTAAGCTCATTGCTAATGTGGTTTCCTGGAAAAGGAGTCCCTTATCCTTAAATATCTGGAACATCCTTTCCCCAGCAATTGAATGTGAAGATTCTGTGTCTGCACATACACGTCCCTTTATTCCACAGAAAGTTATGTCGATTAGGGTCAATCGAGGGCTTCTGGTCTGAGCTGTGTGATTGATGTGATTGGTTGCTACGTCTGTTCTTTGTGAGACGTTGAGGTTGCAGGTGGGCACCTAGATTTGATCACTCCTTGTTTCCTACTGCCATAGCATCTGAGAGGGGATCTCTCATTTGGCACCTGATGGGAATATTCTCTTTTGGGAGGGCGTTCAGGTTTCCTGAATGGTACCTGTCTTCCATCATTTACGATTTCACTTGCCTTCACGTATCTCCTAGGTTAACAGGGTAGGGAACGTCGGATGTTGTCAAAAGCTTACAGCTTACCTGCTAACATTTTTGGGGAGATGAGTTTTGCCCAGATATCCAGGCAATGTTCCTTACACTCTGGAGAGCATCTCTTTTTCATTTGATCGGAAATCATCAAATTTTTCAATCCGTCAAATGAATCAATTTTAAGCTCATTGAGCCAACCTTCAAAATATGCTCGGATTTCAAAATAATAATCCTTCCACGTCCCATTTGGGCTTTTTCTGTGATCGAAAACAAATCCCGGAATTTTTCTGCGGTTAATTTGAACCGTTGCAGAAGCATTCCTCGAATGTGGGAGTAATCCCTGTATTTCTCCTCAGGCTCACGGGCAATGAGGGAGGTTACATCACTAGGTAGGGCACCAATGAGATAGGGTACCCACAGATCTTCACCAAGATCCAATAGCTTCTTTTGCCGTTCGAATAAGGTGAGGAACAGGTCCATGTTATCAACTTCAGGATTGAATGTTGGTAGCAACTTTTTAAATTCAATTTTTGTTTGGGGTAGGGTTTGTGGACCTACGACTCTTTGAGTCTCATTTTGCAGTCGTATTTTCTAAAGCTCAAATTCACGCAATGTTTGATATTTTTATTTGTTTTCCTCGTCTATCCTATTTGATACGATTCCCTCAAAGATACATTTCACAAATTCAGGGTCTTCCTTATAAGCATCATTTGTTAAAATTTTTGTCCTTAATTCAATTATTTTTAGCTCTTCCCCATTCGACTCACATTCACCTAACTCAATAGCAAGCTTAATGAGATCAGCCTTTTTCCCTTTCCCAGAAATGACATGACTGAGAAATTTAAGAGTTGCAAATAAATAAAATAAATAACTAAGGTCCAGGCCTTATTGTCCACCAAAGCTCTTACAGATATAGGAATACACTTTAAAATATGGCTAGCTTTAAAATCTTATAAATTATTACGCACTTCAAAATACAATTAAAATAGGTAAATAAATTAATAACATATTCAAAATACCAACAAGGAACATTAATTCAAATAATAAAATAATATAAAGAAAATTTAGGAATCAGTTGTAATGATACAAAAATTCAATGTAATGAAAATACTGAACAAAACTAAAATAATCAGGCATGTAATGCTACCTAAATTCAATAGGAAATCAGTAAAATATCAAACAAAATAGTAATTATTAATGTGCAATTCACAAAATATTAATCAGGAAACGTTATCTCACAAGAAATAAATTAATATACAGCAAAATTAAGAATTATCATTGCATAAGAATACCAAAAAATCAATGGAATAAAATAATAAAATTATCCCTAGCACTAACACACTGTAGCAGGATTGCTATCACTTGTATATGAAAAATGCACAAAACACTATTGCAAAAACTTTTAACAGGAAATTGATATTCTTTTTTTGTTCTTCAGACAAGTGAAGTCAGGATGATTCACTTTCTCTCTCGATTTCCAGGGATTTTCTCTTGCTTTAGAAGGATTGCG
Source organism: Trichonephila clavipes (assembly GCA_019973935.1). NCBI lineage: Eukaryota > Metazoa > Arthropoda > Arachnida > Araneae > Nephilidae > Trichonephila > Trichonephila clavipes. The sequence goes on along the minus strand of BMAU01018877.1, from coordinate 81,400 downwards.
GCGCAATACCAGTAATTTTTCTTTCCGGGACAGTAAGGTTTACAGAGCCGGTTAAATTTTCATTTTTCTGCAGCGTTTCGTCACAGCGGTGGTTTCTATTTCTACGGGGTCGTAGTTCTTTGGCTAAGGGTGTGGGCGCCAGTTTTAACACGGAAATAAAAAAAATGTCAGCAATTCTTGCCACATACAACTCAAGACTTTATTTTACAAACTCAATATTCCATCTCCTTATCTATTGTCATCGAAAGTTCCAGAACTTTCCATAATTAAAATTACAGTTAATTTTTATAAATAAAAGCACGCGTGCGCGCATTAATAAAAACATTAATATAAAGCACGAGAGAAATAAAGAATTACCATTTGTTACAATTAAATTTTTTTAATTAAATTGTGTACATTATAGAAGATACATTTGTGAAGGTCCCCTTGGACCTCACTTTGAGAACGAGAATAAGTTAGAGTTTGTGTTGTTTGTGTATATATATTGAATATAAAAGTCCTATTCTCTCCTGCATGGTGAAAATAATAAGTCATTTTTGAATCCATAATTCTTTTACACACAAAAAAATAAAAATTATAAAATATTTGTGTGGTGTATCTATTTATTATGTAGCATAGGGATTTCTTAACACAACATCTGTTTTTCAGAATTTGATTGACATAAATTTGTCACAAAAAATAATGTACATTTTTTTTTACTATGGATAACATTTATTGGTATTTGCACAAGGGTTATCAAAATGTAAAATTCATTTATTTTGATAAGTTTCACATATAGACTATACACATATTATTGAAGTATAACACTGTGTATTGAAGAAATCTATGCAACCCCAGCTGAAATGTATTAAGCATAAGAATACTTTGGATTTTAGTTTTTACATAAGTATTAATGTCTAAAAGGCATCTGTATTGAAACTATCCTGCTTATAAATTTAAGTCCTGAATAAATTTGTTGTATTTACAAATATTGACCCAAGAAGTGTACTTAGATCAGTTCTATGATATTTATCAGTAATTAAGATCATGAAACCAAATATGATTTTACACATAGACATTTGATTCTGTAGGTTATTTACTTTCTAAAAGCAATAGAAATATTCGAAATTTTAATATAACCTTTTTCAATTCTCTGTTTACCCTTAAATGTGTAACTTGACAAATTGCTGTTTGCAATAATCTACATTAATGCAAAATTCAGTAAAAAAAAAGGTAATTTCAGAAAAAAAAATTTCAAAATTATTTTTAATGGGTTGATTGTCCAAAATCACTGATATTTTTGTGTGACGTGTGTTGAAAGGGCAAATTTGGAGCACTTGTATATTATAATATCGACTAATTTCTTCAAATCATAAAACCGCCAAATGCTGCGATATACAACCAATATTGGAAACTGTTCATGATCATGTTTGAACACAGTAATTATAGTGATATCATTTTTTTAAAAAATTCTGATGTCTTTTTGCTTGGCGAAATTAGCTGGCCCTTTAATATGTATGTTCCAAATTTTGGAATGGTATGAGTACTGATTTAGCATTTCTTAGACAAACTTTGAAGTATAATTAATTTTATATTTGAAGTTAATATATTTTCAAACATCAAACTTCAGAGCAGGAATTCTGAATCTATTTTCTTAATGATGTTTCATTTCCAATTTTTTTAGTATAAATATAATTATGTATAAAAGGATACTTTAGATGCATAATCAGTGATAACGAAATAACATGTCAATACATTAATCCAAATAAGTTTAAATTTGGATGAACTGAAGTATATTTAACACTATACATACAATAACTGGTAGAAATAGGTATGCATTAAGCGTTGGTATGTTCAGTGTAAAAAAATCTAATATTCCCATTAAAACAGAAGATAATGCTTCGTATATTTTAGAGGAACAGATTGTAGGAATTTTGTAATTAGTGTGAAATTCAAAAAAAAAAAAAAAAAAAAATGAAAGAAAGAAACTGCTTTGTCAATTTTATTTTGATGTAGTATATGCAATGTAAAGATTTATTAATAAAAATAAAAATCAATGTAAGGAAAATTAGGGTGGTTTAAAAATAAATATAATAAACTTTTTAGTATTTAATATGTAATTTTACAGTTATGATAAACAAATGTTATACAAAGGTTTAATGTACTTTTAGGACATGAAAAAAAGTGTATCGAGATATTTTACAAAAAATAGTTCCATTGCCATTTTATATGTGTATTTGTTTTTTTTTATTGAAAACTTTGTGATATTCCCCCTCTTGAAAGAAAATCTCTCGGAGTATCAGCGTGAGCTAGAGGCGTAGGATTAACGAAAGAACTAGAAGGAATCATAATCTTAATATATCTTTATTAAGATTTTCAACTTAAACTTCTAACAAATTAAATTATAATAATTAATGTGAGAGAATCTACGATGGCAAAATACGCAACACACAATATATATATAGATAATAACAACTTATTCAATAACTGAATAGCCTAACCTCAATTCTAATACAATCACTGATTATAATATTAAATAGTCAATCCTACCTTGTTGCAGTCTGAAGAATCAATCATTAATTTCCTTAATCTTGTATTTACTTGTGTGCACTGGTATGCACCTTGGTTCTCTATATCTTTATCAATTGTAACTTCTAATCACCGCCACGTATCTTTATCCAAACTTGAACCACGAACTATATTAACATTTCTCTACTTGCCATCAATTGCCATACATTGCCATCAATTGCCATCTCGCTTACTCTAAGTTCCGATATTTAAAAGCTTGTTAACTTGCATCTTTCATTCACACTTCACTTCTTGGATTTGGTTAGAAAAGAGTTGCCATTAATTCTGGCCCAAAGAACCCAAAAGACATGTTAAAGAAAAGACGCGTGAGCTCGTCACAACTTCTTTCTATAAGTTCCATGGTTTAAGTATTCTAATTTGTTTTATGTAAATTCAGAAAGTTGATTGTATAGATTTAAGATCTGAAATTTTAAAATTCTTAGGATATTTCATTTATATAATCTTGATCCATACCATATACAATTTCTCAAAAATACTATGAAAAGTTTTGTTGACAACCTACAAATATAATGCAGTCCCCTGTTTTTGCTTTCTAGTTCCTATGTCACATAGTTGAGTGTTTTTCTTGAAGATTTAATTCATTTTAAAGGACAGACAACCCAATTACTTGTTTGTTTACTATTAATTGCCTGTGGAGGTGTTTAAAAAGTTGTTTTTATGTCATAAACCTAATAAGATAAATAAAGTGAGAGAAAATTTCAGAAATTCTGCACAATTTGACCTTTTTTAAGCTATTTAATCTGTGATCTGGAGAGGAATTTTTCAAAAATTTTTTACACTATTATTTTATTTGTTTGGGTTGATGATATTTAATACTTTTTTCTTGTAAATAAATTGAAAAAGCCATTTATAAGGTTAAAGATAATTTTATTAGATATTATCAATAAGATAAAAATTGAGAAATAATAATTGAACACACGCAAGATATTATGCACGTTAAATATTGGCAGTTAGATTCTTCATTTGTTCTCTATTTGTCCTTATAGTATAGTGTTACATTCATAGAGTCTGATTTATACAGTAGATCATGAACTGCTTTATTTACTTATAGTGTATTCATGTAATGTTAAAATTAAGTGTCAATAAATAATGTACACTGCTGGCCACCGTAAATGCAACACCCTGAAGGAAGCATGCAAATAACATGAAATTTACAACATGCATTTGCGGAGGTGAGATATGCAAATGATTAGAATTTCAGCGCAGTCACACGTCACGCACGCCTGTGGCGCTACCTCAAAGCGCTATTTAAGGCTTGGAGATTTCGACGATTTCAAGTTCGGCAATTGTATTTTTCTTGTGGTTTTTTCAAAAAACGATCAGTTATGTCTCGTAGAAAACAGCGATCAGCTTTTGATCAAGTATTCGAATTCGACAAAGGAAGGATAGTGGCCTACCGAGATTGTGGATTATCTTTCAGGGAAATCGGTAGTCGTGTTGAACGAAACCAGAAACTGTGATGCGGATATGTGACCGTTGCATGCAGGATCGATCGTATCCACCTCAGTGCACCACTTCACGACGAGGACTGGAAAACTGTGCGCATGGAAGTGACGGATCGCTCAGTCACATCACGAACCGTAGCACAGCACATTGAGTCTGTAACGCATCATTCAGTATCTGCGCGTGCCATTCGACGCCGCTTACAGCAGAGTGGTCTGTCCGAAAGTCGTCCATTGCTTGGTCTACCCTTGACGCAAAACCACAGACGTCTCCGCCACCAATGGTGCTTTGAAGGAAGGACGTGGACGGCAGAATCGAATGAAGTTGTCTTTACTGACGAGTCACGCATCTGTCTGCAACACCACGATGGTCGGATTCGAATCTTGAGACACCGTGGAGAGAGGATGCTGAGCAGCTGCGTTATGCACCGCCACACTGATCCTGCTCCGGGTATTATGGTATGGGACGATATTGGATATCATTCTCGCACTCCTCTAGTACGCATTGCCGGTACTTTAAACAGCCAGCGCTACATCTCCGAGGTGTTGGGGCCAGTTGTCCTTCCTTACCTTCAGGGCCTGGCCACAGCCATATTTCAACAGGATAATGCGTGACCACACGTGGCACGCATTGTCTAAAGGTTCTTTGTCAATCGCCTGATGAAATTGCTTCCCGTGCTGGCTCACTCTCCGGATCTTTCACCGATAGAAAACATGTGGTCCATGGTTGCTCAACGATTGACCCAGATTAGCCACCCCCCAGCTGCCACACCAGATCAACTTTGGCAACGCGTGGAAGCTGCTTGGTCTGCTGTACCCTAAGAACACATCCAAAGTCTCTTTGAATCAATGCCGAGGCGTGGGGCAGTCGTGATCTCCAACAATGGCGGTTACTCTGGCTACTGATTCTGGCAGGGACTACACTTCACAGAAGTGTAGAAATTTTATCATTTGATACTTGGTCAACATGTTATCTACAAAATAAATTTCGTTCTGATATCTCTTCTCTTTCTTGGTGTTGCATTTACGGTGGCCAGCAGTGTATATTAAAATGAGTATGATTATTTTTTATGCTAATAGAATCAATGAATCATAACAAAAGAAAGAATTATAAAAAAAATGCATGCAAAAATATATACAAATATAGAAATGACAAACAGTTTTAGACACCAGAGTAATTATATAGTAACAATAGATTCTAGATTATACGTTAAAAATATACAATTAAAATAATTCATTCATTCAATATTCTCAAAAATATAAAATAATTTCTATCCAATAAAATAAAAAAGAAACATTTACTTGTAAAGAAAATAGGAAAAGTAAAGTATTTGAGGCATATTATTACATAAAAAATGCATATGACAAGAACAGTTTAAACACCATAATAATTATATAGCAAATATAGGATGTTAAAAATGTATATACATTAGAGTAAATACACTTACCTATAAATAATCAGAAGAAAATCTTTTTTCATGGAATATATCATTAAAGAGGCAACGTACTGATTAGTTTCAAATTTTGAATCATTTGCATTTGTGACAATATTATTTAAATTATTAATTACATTATTTTTATGCATATGCATAAAATTCAATATTATGCTATGGTAAAAATATCTAAAAATCAAACAAAAGTTTTGAAACTTAAAAAATAGCATTTTATATACTTTGAATGCTAAAATCTTTATGAAAACAATTTAAACGAGTAATGTAAATAAATAATTTTTCTTCAAATAATAGTTATATGAACAATTAAACATGTTTATAAAGTGTATGTAGTATAAAAAAATTACAAAGATATACATGCACAATGAATAACATACGAATCGATAATTGAATATTTAAATAAATAAAACAGAAAAATATAAAAAGCAAACATTAATTTAATTGGCCTTAAATTTCTTCATTTTTCGGTTATCCTTCATGGTTAAAATTTCTTCACTGCGCTTTTTTGAATAATTATTTAACCATATATTCCCAAATGTAACAAATACTTTTTTAAAATATGAAAATGCAGGGGAATGTTACAATTTACACAAGGTGAATGAAACGAATGAAAGACACATTCCACAACTCGTGTAGTTCCAGATACGCTTCAGTTATGCTTGTAAAGCAAGATAATTGGCAATCAACTTTAAGAGAAACTTCGATTCGAATGTTTTCGATATTAACAAATTAAAAATGAAATGTTGCGTTGAAATGACTTTCATAACAATATCTGTGGGGATTTCTAAACCTCTTCAATCCAGAAGTCTCAAATATTTTGTCCCTTCGATATTTTCCGAGTCGAAATTAATCTGCTTATCTAAAACAAATGTATGCTTGCAATCGGAGCATTCAAATTTTATATTATGCACACAATATCTCGCTATATACACTCATGTCCCTAAATTAAGAATAATGAAGTCCAGGCAAAGAAAGAGACAGAAGCAAAACAAATTTGACTTATTTTTAAAGTCTATTTATTAAACAAAAGGTAAAAAGCAAAAAAGATGCTATATGTCTGACATAATTAATAAAATTTGCGATTTTCACTCCCTGGAGAAAATTTAAAAAAAGAACCCATTTACAAAAAACAGTATAACATGGTTGATGGTTAATACGGAGTATGTCTCCCGGACGATGCAATACAGGCATTACAATGCCTAGGCATGCTGAGTATCAAATTATCAATCTTATCTTGGGGAATATTACACCACCCATCTAGCAGTGCCCTCCGAAGTTCCGGTAGACAGGTGGGATGGGGTTTACGGGCTGCAATTCGTCTGCCAAGCATATTCCACACTTGCTCTATTGGATTCAAGTCCGGTGAGTATACTGGCCAATCAATACGGGTGATATCCTCCAATTGAAGGCATTTGTCTACAATGTTTGCACGGTCAGGACGGGTGTTGTCATCCATTAACAGAAATTCAGCATCCATGACGCCCCGAAACAAACGAACATGTTGTTCCAGAATGATATCCCGATAGATGTGGCCTGTCATCGTTACACTCTGAACATGCAGGTCATTTCTGGAACCAAGAATAATTCCTCCCCAAACGAAACATACTTCACCACTGCAACGGTGTCTTTCAATGGTGTTCTCTTGTTGGTAACGGGTACCTGGCGCTCTCCATATTAATGTCCGGCGAGAATCAGACGACAAACTAAACCTGGAATCGTAGGAAAACATCACACAAGACCACTGTTGTGGTGTCCACAATGCATGCTCTCTACTCCAAGTTAATCGCAGGCGACAGTGAGTTGCGCTAAGTGGAACACATGTGACAGGCCTACGAGCATATAGACCAATGGGCCCTAAGCATCTGTACACGGTCTGCCTTGAAACTATCGTACCGGTAGTTGAAGAGAGCTGCCGAGACAGGTCTGATCCTGTGCTCCGACTGTTTCTTTTGGCAGTAACTGACAAATATATATATACCGGTCCTCATTCGGCGTTGTAATTCGGGGGCGACCTGTGCTGTAACATCTACTCACATTACCATCCTCTTGGAGTCGTTGCCAAAGCCTGGAGAAGACACTCTGGGCAATTCCAAGTTCTTCGGATACATCCAGCTGGGTACGTCCACATTCCAGTCGTCCAATAATTCTACCACGTAAAAATCATCCAAATGCTTCCTTTGTGCCATAACTATGCGGTTATTGCACTGAAAGGCTTTTAAAGCACTTTTAAAGCACTTGTGAACAATTTTACTTCTTTGCCACCATTCCTTATATACCTCTCTCTTACACTCTCGTTATTGTGACGTACTATCCGTGCCATCTAGTGGCTTCCTGTAGCTTGCACATTCTTCTTCATGATGTGTGTGATAATTCTGCGAGTGAAATTTTTATTTTACAGTTTAACTCCTGTGTGATTCTGAATTATCCTTAATTTATGGTCATGAGTGTACATTAAAGCTTGATACTCTTCGTTTGAAATATCATCTGATTTATTTCTAATGTTTAATATTTCGTTGAAATCTGTAATATCTACTTTAACATGAAATATTCACCTGAATGATTTGAAATTAAATTTTTTAGTGAGATAGTACCATATTTATCTGAGTGCAAAAAGTTAACACACTTTTAATGCGCAACTTTTTTTCAGCTTGCAAAATTTCCTGCACAGTGACATGATAATTTGCTCCAGACATTTGTCTGTGTTCCCCAAATCTGGCTTCTAAATTATCAGTTTGGAACTTTCCAGTTAAAACATATTTGAAATTCTGCTCCGTCAAAAGATACTTTATTAGTTCTGGGATGGTATTTACCGTATGCCTCAAAGCAAAAAATGTTTCCTCGCTTAAACATCCTTCTCGTTTGTTTTGTTTTAAATTTTTCCGGCAGTCCAGCCACTGAACAAATTTTGAAAAAAAAAAGTGAATCTATCATCATTCATTGATGAAAAAGGAACACTTTCTCAATTTAAGATTTTGACCCTTTGTTGAATTTTTAATATTCATTATTTGCCAGAAATCTAAAATATATTTGATGAATATTACAGTGTCCTTAAACATTTCTGGGTAGCCTAATTTATCTTTTAATATATTAAGTGCATTCACATTGCTTTCTTTAAAAATTTTTAAAACTAATTTAACATTTTGTTTCTCAAAATTTGTTGGTTTCAAAGCTTTTAAACATAATTTAGGAGCTAATTTCACAATAATGTTCATTTCTTTGTTTTAAATCTAGATATATATTATAAATGTGAAAGTTTGTGAGGATGTTTGGGTGTCTTTCACGCAAAAACAACTGAATGGATTTTAATAAAAATTGACAGTAATATAGCTTATACATCAGAATAACACATAGGCTATAATTTATAGCATAGGCTATAATTTATAAAGATATTGTGAGAAGTGTCCAAAATATAACGATATTTGTCAAGTAAGTAGGAAAAAATTCTGCCATTTGCAATCCATTTCGGCGTGCGCTGTAAAAAAGTCCACGTCAGCATATATCTATCTTTTGTTTGTGAAAGAACTCTTTTTGTTTTGGCTACGCAAGGCGCTCGCTTCTAATTAATTCCTGTGATCAGCATAATCTCTAATTTTTTTTTCAGAATAAAACTAAGTTTTGAAGGGAGAGGTTGTTATAAATCTCTCTTTATTTGAATGTTTTTCTTATGATTTTATTATGCACATTTGGTAGTAAGAAATTGATCTTTTTTTCAAAATAAATACTTTTATTGCTTCTGGTACTTACAGTAGATAAACTTTGTCTTTCACACTACATCATTTGGTCATATTTGCTTAGTTTGTTTGTGGTTAGTAGTTAATTATAACGCTATAATTTTAATAGAATAGGCGGATATTGCATTTTTAAGTATAAAAATAATTATAACTACTGTACTGTATTTTTTGGAGTGAGTGAATATTAACGTCGCACTGTTCAGCTACACGAGGGCTTTTGGCAACGGACCACGTAATTTTGAAACATGATCAAGTGACGTGGACGACACCTGAGCTGGTACCCCCTTCTCCTAACTACCACACCACACCAACTTAGAAGGAATATTCTACCAATACTTAGCAGGAATATTCTTTGAAATCCACTCTTCCAAGATATATGGCAGCACGGGTTCTATGATGAGTATTTTAGCGTGGAAGGCGAATAGTTTTGCAGTAGATATGCGTTTTCAGCGAATTCCAAAGATTATTATTTTTGTCCCGAAAAAATAGTTTATGTCAAAATTTAAGTGTCTTATGTTTTTGTATGTTAATGAAGACCTTAGAAAACGATTTGACTATTTATTTTAAGTGAACGGTGTATATAATTAATTTTACAATGGAATATCTTTAATTAATTTATTATCTCTTCGGATTAAATTTCCCAAAGTGGAGTATTTCGTTTATGTATATCCCTTAATTTTCAATGTAGTGATCAAAAAAATATTGCATGAAAAAAACTGCAGTAAATCATAATGTGGTAATTAAAGCATTAACGTGCATCGCGCCCCTACACGGCGCGGTTCTTACAAAGCTCGAGCTATGAAAGTAGCTAGACATTTGCCAACTTGACTCTATCGTTATCATTTCGCTGTGTTTTTCATTTAATCGCCATTATTATTTAAAAATCGGCGTTGCTTGCGAATATTACAATTTTAACATAAAATAAATACAACAGAAAGTAATATTAATGTATTACACTTTCAGATATAAATTATTTACACTATTTTAAGCATTCCTTACGCAAAACTTTTAACAATGTGCTACTTTTGCTGAGCAGAGATCAGCTTAGGGAAGTATTTTCAAAAATCGACCCTCAAGAGTGCTACGGGGAATTATAAATAAAAAAAATCCTTTTTATCAGCTTTTAAATCTATATACTTAAAATTTAACAAAGGTGTTTCTTTCTTTCTTTCTTTAGCTGATATATGCAAAAAGCTTTTTTGTTTAATTTGCAATTCACGTAAAATTAACTCATTAAAAACTTCTTTATCCTTCAATCTGTGTTGTTTAATTTTTCAGTTCACCCGTGCGAAGAACGGGTATACCAGCTAGTTTTAAATAATGTTGAAAAAGATGCTTTTCGGATTTGAGAATATTCTGAAGGATCAGGATACATTAAAGAAGAATTAGCATCTTTCTGATTTAACCAATTATTTTGTATAGATTTGATAAGATGTACTGAATCAAAAATAAGATGTAATTTGTTTGCATTATTAGCTGGATTCTGAATAACACTCTTCATGGTACCATTACAGAATTAAGAAAAACAATTTCTATTTACTTTGTTATAATCACTTACAATGCAAACAACTGAAAAACCTCCCTTTTCCATTAGTGACAAAATTTCTAAAATCATAGAATACAAGTCTTCAGCATTCATGTTCTTTGCAGGGTTCAATGATGCTATTTCTTTATTTTTACTCAATAAAGAAGAGTATAGAAAACATTGAATCGTAGTAGCTGCTTCTCCTTTCTCGGTAAATCCAATGATTTTATTACATTTATATGTAATCGCTGATTTGATGAAAATTTCATCAATTTGTAATATTACCTGTTTCTCTCATGGTCTTTCAGTTCTTTACACCTACCTCGTAGATAATTTTCATTAGCCAGAGTTGACAAACCTGGAGTAACATTTATATATATATATATATATATATAAATGTGAGACAATATATATCTGGATTATATATATATATATATATATATATATATATATATATATATAATCCAGATGCAACTCTCTGTAATTGTCTCACACTAGGAAGAATTATATTCCCCTTATCTCTTACATAGGAATAACATGTGGTAGATTTAATGTGCAGAAAGAAAAAAACCATTAAATTACTGCTATACTTACGGCCATGTTTATTCAAATTTAATAATTTAATTTGCTCTAAAATGAAATTTGCTGCCTCGAAAATTTTCAGCATTACAGTTTTCAATATACTTTTCCCACGATTGAATAGCCATAACATGATGAGGAACAGAATTAATGGAACAGATTTCTTCAAAAACATTTACTGTATTAAGGATATTCAACAATTCGCTGAAATACACTGGTGTGTAAAAATTAAGGACGAATTCGAAAAATTAGCATATCAGTTGAACGAAGAGGCAGAGCGGACAGAAAGACCAATCAGGAGATTAAGTAAGGTGATGTACGGTAGCACATGCGCAGATATGCAGGTAGACGTAATGGGAGAGTGTCTGAGTAGTATAAAGCATGTTGTCGGTGTAAGATCAGTATTTCTGGCAAAGAGATTGCACGCCGTATAGCAGTTAAAATCACACCGAGTTGCTGCCTCAGCGAGAAATGGCGAATAATCAATCTGTTAGACGACATCTGGATGCTTTTACCCGAGGTCGAATCATTGGGAAGTTGGAGGAAGGCCGCGGTGTGACAAGTGTGGCTGCAGAGTTTGGAATTGCTCACAGCATCGTTTCACGATTTTGGAGACAACTTCAAACTACAGGAACAGCTATCCGGGGGTTCAGTAGTGGCCGTTCACGAGGAACCACACCCGCAGATGACCGGTACATTGTCTTACAGGCCAGAAGGAACAGGCGGCAGACAGCGGGAGAAATCGCTAGACACACGACACAGGCGACTGGACGACCGATATCGCGTTTTACCGTGGCCAGAAGACTGCACGGTGGTGGTCTGTTTGCACGACGCCCTGTACGGTGTGTACCTTTAACGCCTGCCCATCGGAGAAGGCGTTCTCTGTGGTGCCGGGAACACCAGAATTGGAGAGACAATGAATGGGGACGAGTACTCTTTACAGATGAGAGCAGATTCAGTTTGAGTAGCGATTCTCATCGCATATTCATCTGGAGAGAGCGGGGAAGCCGCAATCATCCCTCAAACATCATTGAAAGGGACAGGTATGGAGGTCGCGGTGTTCTCGTTTGGGGAGGCATCATGCTTGGTAGTCGTACAGACCTTCACATCTTCGACGCAGGTTCAGTCAACGGGACCCGTTATTGTAACGAGATTCTTCTTCCATATGTGCGTCTTTTTAGAGGCGCTATAGGTCTGCAGTTCCTTTTCATGGACGACAATGCACCATGTTATCGCACAGTAGCTGCCGAACAGCTCTTAGAGAGTGAGGATATTGAACGTATGGATTGGCCGGCACGATCTCCGGATCTCAATCCCATCGAGCATGTATGGGATTTTCTAGGCAGACGCTTGGCAGCTCGTAACTTACCACCAGTAACGATTCGGGAGCTTCGATTGGCGCTGTAACACAAATGGGCAGCAATGCCTCAACAACTCATTGACACCCTCATTCTCAGCATGGGCAGACGCTGTGAAACCTGCTTAGCAGTCAGGGGAGATCATATCCCCTACCAAAGACCGGATGTTTCTTGCTGGACACCCATCACAGGGATGTTTCGGCCTTCAGTCGCATTGCGCTCCATGCTACTTTTTCAATCAAGCTTCTTTTTATCCCACTGATTTCTCTTTTAGTAAGTGTTGCTTACATTATACATGTCCTTACGTATTGGGGATCTTACGGTATTAAATGTGTTGATTTGGAAAGCTTTTGTACAAAGTTATATTGAAAAAACCATCTTTCCTTAATTTTTGCACACCAGTGTATGTTAACCTAGGAGGATTATTAAGAATTTTTCCAACAGAAGGCATATTTAATTCACGATTATTATTAAATATAACAATAGAGAGATCTGTATTTATATTTTCAGGGATTTTAAAATAGAAGGACAATTTTCGCAATTCATAAAAAGAAATGTGATGCAACTTTCACAATCATGTTTTAGAACATTATTTTTAGATAAAAAATTAGATATGGGATTTTCTCGCATTAGCAGATTTGTTTTAAGCATTCAAAACTGGTAATTGCGTCTTTCTTAATGAAATTAGTAAATAGTTGTTCGTCTAATTGTTTCATTTTTTCCTTTCGTTGAATTGTCACCGAGCGTTCTTTAATTGTTTCATTCAAGTAGGATGGACAACCAGGGAAAATGCAAGGATATGCATTCTCTGATCATTTTGGATACACTCTAGGTATTTCTATAACAGTACCAGTCTTGTCTGTAATTTTATCTTTTCTCACAATGAAAGATTCAGGGAAATGTTTAATGCACACTACACTATTGTTAGTATTTTAAAAATCCCTAGGAATTTTCTTTTTCCAAGTTTGTAACAACTGTTCATCTTTTGGGAAACGAAACACAGAAACGTACGGCTGCCCCGGTTTATTAGAGGAATAATTTGGTACACAACAGTAACAAGGCATTAATATTGTGCAGCTTTTGGTTAAGTTATTAATAATAATTTTCAGTGAATTAAGATTTGTGATAGAATAAACAAAACACTAATTTTACACTTAAGCACTAATCTCTCTTATAAAACAAAATATCTTTTTTACAAATAATCAAGGATGTTGGCATATATGCGTCAGTTTATTATATCGTGTTCTCAAGACTCAAAAGAAAAAAAATTCAATGACAAGAATAAAGTTATACAGTAATATAAATATCGTACCTTTTTCTTTATGGTTAATAAAGAAAAATCCTGAGTAATCCTTTTCCCAGAAAAACCAGTCAATTTATCCTGAGTAATGAATATAAATACACGTGAGAAAATCTATCAACTGCTTCAGCATACAAGATGGAAGTGTGAATACAATTATTTTCTCCCGCCAAATCCATCCCTCCTTTGATCACGTGACTACTTTCAGGTCATTGGAGTGTCAGAGCTTAGTCTTACTAGAAAGCTTTGCCATGTGTCCCGAATTGAATATGGCAACACCTTAGAATAGTTTTGAGAGTCTGCACTGGCGTGTGATGAGCACCACAATATAATAAATGAGAATGAGAAATGCTTCTTTCACGACAACAGTATTAGCTTGCGTGCGCCATATTGAATTTGTTATATTGTTTATTATTTACGTTATCATATAAGATTTATTATAATAATTTATTTCAAAATTATATCATCAGGATATCCAAGTTTTTAGTATTATTCGTTGTTTTATTTGTTTAGATTATGTGGAAATCTTTTAACAATGTTTCTTCATATATTGCAAGATTTATATATTTCAATAAAAATTTTCTATTTTATATGTAATTCACTGTATTGTAAAAATAAAATTTATTTTCATCAAAGGATAAATCTTAATAATTAATCAAAAACTTTCATGTTAACTAACTCAGGATTTAAGAGTTTTCTACAAGTTTGAATTGTATTTTGGATCAGTACAGGATTGATAAATCATACTTTTATATGTGCTAGTATTTTTTAAAATTAATAAGTACAAAATACATTTAAAACAAAGGATAGTTAAATTGAATTTCTAAGAACGATTATCTAATGATATTTTCACTTAATATTGTATAACAATAACTAAATTTATAAACGAAATTTCTAAAAAAGTTTAGAATTAAAGCTAAATTTTCTTAATTTGCATATATTTTTTCAATGGTTTGGAATCACTTTGGAAATAAAAAATTTACTCAAGGCATAAAAGAAGAAATACTTGTATAATAATAAAGATTGATAATGTATATTTAAAGAAATGAAAAATTTAAAGTCACCTACAAAAATGACAATTAAATTATGAACTTACGATCGATAAAAATTTTTCCAATAATATAAATACACTTGTTAAGGAAAAAATACTCTTTCACTAAAAGGAAATTCTTGTAATCAAAAATTTTCATATTAACTAATATTCTATGTACATTGGCTGTTTGTGAAAATCATTTCAGTATTACTATTAGACGGATATCAAGAATAATAGGATATTCATTATTTTATTTGTTTCAATTGTTTAGTTTACATGTGATGTGAATTTTCAATTTAAATAAATACTTCATGCAACAATACTTTTAAATATATATATATATATATATATATATATATATAATATATACAGAGTGTTTTTTTCAGGTATAGATGTTTAAGTTGGCATTACTTTCCAAGATGTCAACCGATTTAACAGCTGTCAAGTGATTTATTCTCAGTTTGGTTTGGCAATTCATCATGAATAGACTCACGCCTGAACAACGCTTTCAAATTGTGCAATTTTATTTCGAAAATAATGGTCGATTTTCATAAGCGAATTTTGTTTAGCGATGAAGCGCACTTCTGGTTGAATGGCTACGTCAACAAACAAAACTGCCGCATTTGGAGTGAAGCTAATCCACAAGTGAATGTCGAAACACCGTTACATCCAGAAAAACTGACTGTTTGGTGCGCTTTATGGGCTGGTGAAATCCTTCTTCAAAAACGATGAAGGCCACAACGTTACAGTCAATGGTGATCGGTATAGAGCCATGATTACTAACTTTTTCATTCCTGAATTGAACAATCATGATGTCCAGGAGCTGTGGTTCCAACAAGACGGCGCAACATGTCACACAGCTCGTGCCACAATCGATTTATTGAAAGACACGTTTGGTGACCGCCTAATTTCACGTTTTGGACCTGTGAATTGGCCTCCAAGATCTTGTGATTTAACACCGCTAGACTATTTTCTGTGGGGCTATGTAAAGTCATTGGTCTATGCGGATAAACCACAAACGCTTGACCATTTGGAAGAAAACATTCGCCGTGTTATTGCCGATATACGGCTACAAATGTTGGAAAAAGTCATCGAAAATTGGACATCCAGATTGGACTACATCCGAGCCAGCCGTGGCAGTCCTATGCCAGAAATCATATTTAAAATGTAATGCCACAAGATTATCTTTCGAATAAAAAAATTCATGTCAATCGAATAATACATCGTTGTTTTATTGCAATTTAAAGTTCTATACCTCTCAAAAAAACACCCTTTATATACACTGCTGGACAATTGCTAAGGACGGATAACACGAGCATCCATAGCAACCACAAAATGAAAGGAAGCAAAATGTGGAAAATTAGAATAAGTGCGGGGTATTAGTAAGAAGAAGTATGAGTATGCACATTTTTTTCCCACGTCTGTTCATCACGTGATAGCGTTCACAAGAGCTTTAAAGGTTTTGACGCGTGTGGACAGTTGTTGTTTCAAGTCAAAGTTTTACAGGAAAGATTTAATAGACGAACTTAAAATTTTTGGCATGTCTTCCCGACATCACATAGATGATTTTATGCGTGGCCGAATTATTGGAAAGATCGAAGAAGGGCGAAAAATAACAGATGTTGCCAGGGAGTTCGACATCGCTCACAGCGTTGTTTCACGGCTGTGGAAGTCATTTAAAACTACTGGAATGTGTGTAGTAGACGGCACGGGGGAGGTCGTGTTAGAAGTACGACGCCTGCAGAAGACAGATATATCGTCCTATCAGCAAAAAGGAGCAGGCGCACTACAGCTCAGCAGGTGGCAAATCAGTTTCTTGCTGCCTCAGGAAAGCAGATCTCCCGAAAAACTGTTGCCAGACGTTTGAGGGGAGGAGGACTATACGCACGCAGACCTGTTGTGTGTGTCCCATTGACCAGACAGCACCGTACTGCCCGTTTGCAATGGTGTCGTGAGCATCACAATTGGACTGAACAGGACTGGGCATGCGTACTATTCTCAGATGAGAGTAAGTGCAGTCTGTCATCGGATTGTAGACGCCAACTGATCTGGCGCGAGAGTGGTACTGCTTATCGTCCAGAAAATATCCAGGAAAAGGACCGATATCCGACATGCAGTATCATGGTGTGGGCCGCCATCATGATCAATGGCCGCACGCGCCTACATGTGGTTGCGAATGGGACTATGACGGGCCAACGATACATTGATGAAGTTCTACTTCCTCATGTTCGTCTTTTCCGTGGTGCTGTCGGTGATAAATTTGTTTTTATGGACGACAACGCAACATGTCATCGAACACTCGCTTTTCAGGATTGTCTAGACAGCGAGGGTATTCAACGTCTCGTATGGCCAGCGCGTTCTACAGATCTAAACCCCATTGAAAATGTGTGGGATGCTTTGGGGAGGCAAGTTGCTGGTCGAAACTATCCTTCGACAAACAAGAACACCCTCATCCGTGCACTCACAGATGAATGGCATAAATTGCCTCAACAGCTGCTGGATAATGTTGTGCAAAGTATGGTACGACGTGTGGAATGTTGCATCACACTCCACGGTGGACATATCCCGTACTGATACCTTTCTTTAAGGTGCCTGCTGACTTTTAGATGCATTGTTCCATTTCTCCATACGCAGATCAAATGAACATTTTTCTTTCTTTCAGATGTTTCACAGCTTTTGTACTTTCCAGAACAATAAATATTCTTTATTCTAATGTCTGAACAGTGTGGCAACTATATTTTATCCTACTAGGCCTCATGTCTCGCTTAATGTTATGCTATATAGCAATTTGTGATCCGTCCTTAGCAATTGTCCAGCAGTGTATAGATATATATGTTACTTTACTTATTTAAAAGCAAGGCTTATCTTTATTCCCAGATTTATATAGTTGGAATTGAAAAGATTTAGGAGATTCGTTGTTTTTAATTATTCTTAGAATAACTCATCTTTTAAAAATAATTCAATATTTTCCAGATCTTTCTTGTAAAAAGGCATTTAAACTCGCTGTTCTTTGAAATTGTCCAATTCTACTTCTTTGCATGTATATGTTACACTTAAAGTTAGCATTCTTTTAGATTACAAGGAGTTAATTCTCATGCTGCAACATTTGTGACATCTGCTGACAAAGATATTCATTGTCAAGTTATAGAATGTTAAAAATGATTGGAATTCATAAAAACCAATTCTTTCAAAAATATTTTTTGCTAGAAATTTTTAAAAATTTTAGCGAAGGCTCTAAAAAAATTTAATGTATTCCTGTATATTGTTATAATTCCAATGTTTATATAATTTTGTCGAGTCAGAATTTCTCCAAGAGAGGCTGCAAAGAAAGCCAAGTAAATGAAAAGTTGTGAGGTGATTGTGGGAAGCACAGCAGACTGAGTAGTGTCAATGAACCTACTCTCTTATACTGTTAAAGAGTATCAGTAGTACACATATAATTAAAGTCATTAATTTTGTAATGCTTGCTTCAATCCTTTGAACTCTATCAGTGACAAATCCTTTATAAAAGATCAAGATTTAATTTTCTTATTGTATGTATATCTAAATAGATTTCTAGATATAAAAAATAAATAAATTTCAAAACATTTCAAGTAAATTTACTTGGCCATCCTGGATAAAATAATATAGACAAAGGTTAGATAATGTTAATTAACGGCCATTTTAAACAGTAAAATGACATTTGTATGTATTTGAATTGTACACTTTTTATATGACCTGCTAAGAGCTTGAGTCTAAATATCCAGACAGCATAGCCGGATGTTCTGTACATTTTATCTTTTTTTTAAGTTTGCATCTGGCACAGACCAATCAGCTTATTTCACCCAGCAGTTATGACCTGTCATGGCCTTGATCATAACTGTGAGGATTATAGATACATTAAAAACTATTGTTTACATGTAACATTCTTCACATTTTTACCTGCGCTGCAAATAATTGCATTATTTCAATGCTTATTTTGTAAATATTGTGTTTATAAATGAATAATGGTCCAGAGGGTGGTTTAGTTATCTGTAAATGTGTAGTCATATTGGATTATATGTACTTTCAAATCTCATTTGCACATTCCACAGTTTATATATACATATACTATCAAAGAATTATTCGTAGAATTTTCAACTCAAATAAATATACTGACAATTATAAAATTAATGACTAATGATGAATCAAATATATAAATTCAAATTGTTAAGTGCTACAAATTATTTTATAGAATTGAGACCACATTGAATTTGAAAAACTTATCACTATTGTACTTATTGGTAGATAGTGTATCACTCCAAACTCATTAAGTAGTTTTAATTTCTAAAAAACATATACTTATGAAATGATCCTATAATGAAGTATTAATGTTTATACCTTTCTCTTCATTGTCTGATTCTCTTAGTAATTACCAGTTCCAAATGTTTTAGTTTTTTTAGAAATGCTATCTCTATAATTTCTCATATAGAAGAGCATGGAAAATTCAAGAACATGGAATGCATGTAAACAACATTTAGGAAATGAATTTATATTAAGATTCATCAGTAATATGGGTATTTTTGTTTATTTAAAATCTTTGACATCTGCTTCTAATGTTTCACAAGAGGTTTATAATATCTTGTACAATTATTGTATTCAGTGGCGCACACAAGGGGTCCGAACCCCCCAAAAGCCCTTGATTTTTTTCCGATTGATTATAATTCTATGTATATAGTACGTAAAATTTAATTAAGTATGTGTTATTAATGAATAATTTTATTAATTAATGCTAATTATATTTATTCATAAATTAGTTTTTTACTGTGTTTTGTTCCCGAAAATCGACAAAATCAAAAGGAGCATGATACGAGAAGGGTGAACTTTCGACCCCGGAGCCTCCCCTGAAAAATTCCTGTGTGCGCTACTGGACAAAATTAATAACTACACGAAGACAAATCGACGTATACACAGATAGAAATATTTTAACAGATAAATAATAATAATGCAAATCCCTTTACAACACTCCAGAAACAATTCTCTAAACCAGGGGTGTCCTACACGCGGCCCGCCAGTACGTAAGTTGCGGCCAACCGACTCTTTAAAAAAATTTTTAAATATCAGATTTTTAAAGTTTTTTCATTTTGAAATGTATTTGAGGGGAAATTTATATATATATCTACAATGTATTTGCCTGTTACCTGTTATTGTTTTAAAATAAATCCTTTTTGATAATAGAAATGTCCTTTAGATTAAAATAGATTTATATTTTATTCACACAGTTACATTTGATTTTTCTATTATAAATTACTTTTTTAATAAATTTCGAATTGCATTATGCATATCCTTTACTGTGGATGATGCATTCACTTCTCCTCCTTTTCTGTTTGGAATGCCCCAAAAGCAAGAGACAGTCAGAGATGTTTTTTGAAGTTTAAAAAAAATATTCAGGACGGTTAAGATAAAGGGCAATGTATACTTAATCGTTTGCGAATAACATCACTATCAAATTTCGACAATGAGTAATGAAAGATCAATTCAAAAGGAACACCGTAATTTTCAAGAAAATGGTAACTGTAATATTTTAAACATTATTTGATCTTTGCTTTATTATATTATATGTGTCTGTATGCATGAAAAATAATGAAAACAATAATAACAATTCATTCCGTTTAAAATTTTCACTCAATAAATGTTTTTTGTTTCCAAATCTGATATTAAAGGTACATACACTCAGGAACATTGAAAATAGCGACCCAAGAAGGAAGCTAAGTACAATCGCGAAACTTTGCAAATAAGTACAGCGTAATGTGATATGCAAATTATACAAGTTTTGTGCCAATACACATGCTCATACACGCCGAGGTGGCCCTACAATCAGGAAGAGGGTGCTATATAAGCCAGCGCAAACTCGAAGATTTATAAACGTGACGATTACCCGCCGATTGTAGGAAGACATTGGTAAGCGAAATGCCAGGTAAACGTGCTAGAAGACATTTCTCACAGTTAAGCGAGTTTGAGAGATGCCTGATCATCGGGATGAAAACTGCAGGCTGGTCGACGCGCCGTGTTGCTGGCCAGGTGGATCGTTCGGAGTGTGCCGTTAGAAATTGTTGGGACCAGTGGACACGAGAAGGTACCCACACGCGGAATACCGGGTCTGGAGCGACCAGGAAGACCACGAGGAGAGAGAATCGAAGGATCGTGCGGCAAGCACTTGTGGACCCCACAGTGACTCGTTCAACGATACGGGCAGACGTAGGCGTAGCAATTGTTCCACAAACAATTTCCAGACACCTTGCAGAAGCAAATCTCAAATCCAAGCGCCCTTTCCGTACACTCCGTTTAACACGGGAACATCGGCAACTGCGTCTACAGTGGTGCCAAGCCAGATCAATGTGGAATGTCACAGATTGGCAAAAGGTTGTGTTTAGTGATGAATCCCGGTTTGTTTTGGGGATGATAACCGTGTACGGGTGTGGAGGCGCCTTGGTGAGCGGTACAATTCCCCCCACACTGTTCTTCGTCACACTGCCCGCACAGCTGGTGTAATGTAATGGTCCTGTGGGCCATAGCCTATGATAGCCGGTTCACTTTAATTGTGATGCGTGGAACCTTAACAGGCCAACGTTACGTTGATGATATTCTTCAACCTCATGTAGAACCTTTCCTAAATGGTCTCCCAGGGGCAATTTCCCAGCAAGATAATGCTCATCCGCAAACAACAAGAGTTGCTCAAGACTTCCTACGTCATTTTCAGACACTTCCATGGCCGGCCCGCTCCCCCGATTTGTTCCCTGTAGAGCACGTGTGAGATCAGCTAAAACGGCAGATGCCATGGTGTCCTACTGTACATGATTTAGAGTTGGCTGTTCAAGATTTGTGGGCCCATCTGCCTCAGGACAACATAAGGTGTCTAATCAACTCAATGCCGGACCGTGTGGCGGCATGTATTGCAGATGGAGGTGGTCCAACGCGCTATTGAAGTTGCCCAGTATTTGTGTCGTTGCACACCCTGTATTCGTTTAATTGTCTTGTTTTTGAGATCAAGTGAATCTCTCATCTGTGTCATTATGTGTATTAAATTTCATTTCAATCCGATGCTATTTTCTTGGGTCGCTATTTTCAATGTTCCTGAGTGTATTTTTATGTGCAGCCCGCGAGATTATAATGTTTTTCCGAAGCGGCCCGCAAGGTCACTTGGGTTGAAAACCCCTGTCTTATACGATGTAAAAATTAAATATTATGTAAAATTTTCCACCAAAATTCCACATAGTATTTTGTTTTACACATAGTTTTTAGTATCACCACAAATAGATCAGCATTGCAGAAATCTTTTATAAATTGCATTTTTTTTAACGTTTATGTAGTCAAAATTAGTGACGCGGTTGTCACTTATGAAAGCATAAATTTACTCTGGTGTGCAAAACTTAACCTTTTCGAGACGATGTACTGATCTATGGAAAACATAATACACTTCTGGACAATTGCTAAGGACGGATCACAAATTAATATGTAGAATAACATTAAGCGAGACATGAGGCCTAGTAGGATAAAATATAGTTGCCACACTGTTCAGACATTAGAATAAAAGAATATTTATTGTTCTGGAAAGTACAAAAGCTGTGAAACATCAGAAAGAAAAAAAATGTTCATTTGATAGGCGTACGGAGAAATGGAACAATGCATCTAAAAGTCAGCAGGCACCTTAAAGAAAGGTATCAGTACGGGATATGTCCAACGTGGAGTGTGATGCAACATTCCACACGTCGTACTATACTTTGCACAACATTATCCAGCAGCTGTTGAGGCAATTTATCCCATTCATCTGTGAGTGCACAGATGAGGGTGTTCTTGTTTGTCGGAGGATAGTTTCGACCAGCAACTTGCCTCCCCAAAGCATCCCACACATTTTCAATGGGGTTTAGATCTGGAGAACGCGCTGGCCATACAAGACGTTGAATACCCTCGCTGTCTAGACAATCCTGAACAGCGACTGTTCGATGACATGTTGCGTTGTCGTCCATAAAAACAAATTTATCACCGACAGCACCACGGAAAAGACGAACATGAGGAAGTAGAACTTCACCAATGTATCGTTGGCCCATCATAGTCCCATTCGCAACCACATGTAGGCGCGTGCGGCCATTGATCATGATGGCGGCCCACACCATGATACTGCATGTCGGATATCGGTCCTTTTCCTGGATATTTTCTGGACGATAAGCAGTACCACTCTCGCGCCAGATCAGTTGGCGTCTACAATCCGATGACAGACTGAACCTACTCTCATCTGAGAATAGTACGCATGCCCAGTCCTGTTCAGTCCAATTGTGATGCTCACGACACCATTGCAAACGGGCAGTACGGTGCTGTCTGGTCAATGGGACACACACAACAGGTCTGCGTGCGTATAGTCCTCCCCCTCAAACGTCTGGCAACAGTTTTTCGGGAGATCTGCTTTCCTGAGGCAGCATGAAACTGATTTGCCACCTGCTGCGCTGTGGTGCGCCTGTTCCTTTTTGCTGATAGGACGATATATCTGTCTTCTGCAGGCGTCGTACTTCTAACACGACCTCCCCCGTGCCGTCTACTACACATTCCAGTAGTTTTAAATGACTTCCATAGCCGTGAAACAACGCTGTGAGCGATGTCGAACTCCTTGGCAACATCTGTTATTTTTCGCCCTTCTTCGATCTTTCCAATAATTCGGCCACGCATAAAATCATCTATGTGATGTCGGGAAGACATGCCAAAAATTTTAAGTTCGTCTATTAAATCTTTCCTGTAAAACTTTGACTTGAAACAACAATTGTCCACACGCGTCGAAACCTTTAAAGCTCTTATGAACGCTATCACGTGATGAACAGACGTAGAAAAAAAATGTGCATACTCATACTTCTTACTAATATCCCGCACTTATTCTAATTTTCCACATTTTGCTTCTTTTCTTTTTGTGGTTGCTATGGATGATAGTGTTATCCGTCCTTAGCAATTGTCCAGCAGTGTAGAGACGAGTGTGTCACATATGCATCTACCCCACATCTCACCAGACGCCGGGTGATTGCGTTTCGTACTTGATCTGCAGGACAGATAGCCCTCTGAAGAGCCTACCGGCCATTAAGAGGGTTTGAGACTGGTGCATATATGACACAACCGCCACGAGAGGGTTAAGCAATAATGCACATTTTAAGCAGATAGCCACGGAGTTGCAGAAAAGGAGTTATTACGATCAGTACAATGAACAGGCGATTCAGTACAAAGGTGATGCGTATGTTAATGTCAGGAACAAAACGTCATAGGAGACGCCAACGTACGAAAAACGCGTGCGGTCGGCGCACACAGTTTAAGACTACAATAAAGGGAAGACCGGGGGCCCAATTAACTACATTCTCAGCAAGTGCAAGTGAGTTCTTTCGTGTAATATGGGTAAAATAAATCACCTGGATGACTTCACACGTGGAAGAATAATCGGAAAACTGGGGTAGGGGCGTAGTTTCAACGGTGTAGTTGAAGAGTTCGGAATCAACAAAAGTGTCATTTCTCACGCTTGGAAAGCCTTTCAAACCGTAGGTACAGCTGTTGGGAAGATAGGAGGTGGCCACCATAGGAAGAACATTGCAGTGAATGACCGATATATTTTCCTGCAGGTGAAAAGAGCCCGATACCAATCAGGAAGTATTATTGCTCTGCAACTGTGTACATAAACAGGGCGACAAGCGTCACGGTTTTTCTGTGGCCATACGTCTCCACAAAGGTAGCCTATTCACCCGCCATCCTGAATGCTACATCCCTTTGAAAGTAAGCCATCGGTGGTATTGCTTATAGGAATGTAACGAGCACAAAAACAGGACAATCATCAAAGGAGTCGTGTCCTTTTTACGAATGAGACTCGTTTCAGTACCACAAACGATTTGTAATGCCATTTGATTTGGAGAGAGTTCGGGACCCAGTTTCGTCCAAGTAACAATACGGAAAGAGACACAATGGTCCTGGAGTTGTCGTTTGGGAAGGCAATATGCTGAACTGAGCCCTATTTTCGACAGAGGTTGGACTGAGCCTTACATTTTCGACAGAGGTTCTGTAAGCGGAGATCGCTATTGTAAGGAAGTGACCCTTCCCCATGTGTGTCTGTTCCGAGATGCTATTGGAACAGACTTCGCTTTTATGGTTGACAATGCACGGCCACACCGGTCTTCTGACGTTCAGCTACTATTAGAAAGTGAAGATGCCATTCGAATGGATTGGTCAGCGTTCTTCTATAGAACATGTGTGGGATGCTTTAGGGAGACACCTTGTGGCATGATTATACCCTCTAGAGAACACTTAATAGTTGAAATAATTTATAATAATATTTATATATATAGCAGAAGAGTATTTTAACTTTTTCAAGTTTATATTTTTCTATTGAAAGTCTTGTTAAGTCCTATAACTGATCTTTTCCTTTGAAAATCTAAAGAAATTTTTAAATAACTTTTAGCCTTGATATAAACTTCTTTCTGCTGTTGCAGTTGAGAGCGGGAGGATAAAAAATAGCTGGCATACTGTTATAGCATCTGTAAAACTGCAAACATTATAAACCAAAGCAATTATATAAATTTAAAAAGTTCGTTTTTTTCTGATTAAAAATAAGTTAAAACCGGAATATATATTTCTGAAGGCAGTTCAGCTTCTCAAAACGTTTTTACAGGGTGAGAAACTTTAATGGTCTTAACATTGAAAACAGCGATTTTTATCTCAGTATTAACAAAGGAATTATATACAAGTAGCGGTAAGAATTGATATTATTATTTCAAATATTATAATTTCTGTTCTATGTTGAGGCAATACGTATTCGTTTCACATTTTATTTTAATTATTTACTGAAAGATATATGAATTTAAGACTCATGATAAATGTATGCAATTTTTAAAATAGATTCTTAATTTCATGTTTTATGGCTTTAAATAGAGAGGGTCAACCTTTTTTTTTTGGAGGAGTGCTACTATCTGATTAAAAAAGTTATGTGTGACATTTCCATTTTCACCAACAAATATGGAAAGGTGAAAAAATGTTGCTTGTAGGCTTAATTTGGAACTTTTAGCAAATAGTACATTTTTTATGCAAGTCTATAAGTAGTGGAGAGAGAGAGAAAAATTTATATATATAAGAATAGTATTACAAATTATATGTATTTTTTCAAAAAAATTAATATATAAAGATTCTAAGCAAATTATGTTTTCAGGAGCATATCACAGCTAATTTTGAGTGATATTTTGATTGTATTATGTTCATGAAAGAAAGAATTTGTTCACAAACATATTGACCCGAATCTACAATAATATTACAGAGCCAAATCGTGTAAATTTAGAAAATTGCTTGTTAGTATTATTTTCCAAAATTCAACATAATGTGGATGCCACCCATCCGGTATAGTGGTTAGTGACGCTGACTGCGGTGCCGTAGGGTCTGCGTTCGAATCCCGGATAAGACATGGATGTTTGTGTTGTAATCCTTCTCTTCTTTGTAATGTGTGCTTCACGCTTACTACTATTTAAGCCCCCGTGTGATATTTTGTGGGGCACGGGATTATAAATGTTCTCAATAAAAAAATATATATAATGAGGATCACTTGCAGTGTTGAAATGAGTTCAGAGTATATCTGTTTTTCAGTTTAATATGATGCTGTAGGTTAAACTAAAGTACTACTGAAATCCAAAAGAGAATTATTATGGCGAATACATGCCTTAATGGAACAAGAAAATATATGAAATCTCGAATTTAACCAAAAGAAAAACGAAGCTTCTATTGTATAAAACCGGGATGGTGAAGCATTGGCACGCGTGCCATTGATGGCGATGATGATGATGATGATTGTTAAGTTTAATGGCGCAAGGGCCAACTTTGGCCAAGCTGCGCCAAGCACTTGTTAAAATAAAAATAAAAAAATATATATAAAAGTATACGCACACATTATTATGCATGCATGCATGCATACATACGTAAAATATATAAAAAATACAAAGAAACATACAAATCAAATTAAATGTAAAAATCCAATTTTTAAAAGAAAGGCAAAAAGGTTTTGGTGGGGAGTTTCCCCCACCAAGTCAGATAAGGTTAAAACAGATGTATGAAAGAAGGTGACGCGATGACGGTTAAAAACGGGACAATCTATTAAAATATGATAGACGGAATATAGGACTTTGCACGAGGGACATTCTGGGGCATTTTCACCCAACAGAAGGTGCCTATGAGTAAAACGAGTATGACCAATGCGAAGTCGAGTCAAGCGGACATCATGTCTTCGCACTGGTAGTGCTGCCCAATGAGAAGTGGAAGGATGAATGCTATGCAGTTTGTTGAGGATCTGTTGATCCCAAGTCTCTTGCCATACACGATGGATATAGTTCTGTGTAAAAGTTTTCAAATCCTGGTAACAGACAGGCCGCTGCATGTGATCAGACATAGATCGTGCAGCGGTATCAGCCTGTTCATTACCAAGTATACCCACGTGTCCAGGTACCCAGGAAAAAATTATATCAAAACCCTTTCTTTCCAATTTTCGTAGAAGAATAAGTATTTCTATCACAGTGGGGGTGTCGGCGTTCTGTTAAAAAGTGCAAGAATTCTAGAGCACTCATGCTGTCAGTGTACACACAAAAATGACGGTGGTTAGAAACTATTATATGCTGAAGTGCGATAAGAATGGCAGTTAATTCTGCACTAAAGACAGACATGGAATTATGTAAGCTAAAACTTAAAATGGTATTATTAAAAACAACACCACACCCAACATGTCCTACTGTCTTCGATCTGTCCGTGTAGACTGGTATGTATTTAGAAAACTTATTGCGATGGAAAGAAAAGAGTTGCTGATAAATAACAGCAGCAGTGCCTGCTTTGTCATAGCCCGAAAAGGTGTTGTGATAGTTAAAAATTTGGATGTCCCAGGGTGGAAAAGCAAGGATATTATTTTCTTGGATATTTATGTTATTTAAATGAGCGTCGTTTAGAACAGCCTTTGCTCTTTCTGAAAAAGGTTTGATGTTAAATGAACGGGCCTCATAGAGTCGGTTCAGACCAATGGCAAGAGCAAAGGGTTTTAATGGATGAGAAGGAACAGACATGGCACGAATAAAATAATTTGCACTTAATTGCCTCCGCCTTAGTTCTAAAGATGGTTGATGGCATACCACATACAAGCTGGTAACAGGCGAAGTTCTGAAGGCACCAGAGCAGATTCTCAGAGCAGAATGATGTATTGTGTCCAGTCGTTTTAATACAGATGTACGAGCAGAACCGTACACTACACAACCATAGTCCAAACGTGAAAGTATTAGTGCTTGGTACACTCGGAGTAACGAAACTCTATCCGCTCCCCATAAGGTGTTGGATAGTACTTTTAGGATGTTGAGGGATCGTTCACATTTCTTCCGCAAGTAAAGGACATGCGGAAGGAAAAAGTCAATTTGCAGTCAAAGATTACTCCGAGGAAGCGCACCGCACTGACGACAGGTATTTTAATATGTCCTATATGAATAGAAGGATCTGGGTATAGATTACGTTTTCTGCAAAAATGGACACAGCTGCTCTTGGATGGAGATATCGTGTGTCCATTCTGATCGCTAACTGAACTAATCGATTGACAGTTGTTTGCAGCTATCGCTCAATTAGTCGTGCCATTGATGGCACGCGGAACAATATTTTGGGTGCGTCACCGATCAAAATGATCAACCGCGATTGATTCTTTAATCAAGGAATTTTCAGTGAGAATTTCTCAATTCCAAGAACTATCCGAAACTCTCAAGTTTATTATGTACCCTGATGTGACATCATTTCATAATTTGAAACGCAACTCATTGATTTCTAATCTAGTTCAATATGTATTCAAAAATTTATTGAAACAAGGTGTGACGAATCTGTACGGAACCTTTCCACTAATATTCTTAGGCGTCTTTTTGGGGATTATAAATTCGCGTATAATATATTTCCAATCAACTCCGAAAAGCGAACGGGGTATGCAAAGTAGATAGGGTATTTAAGTAGAGCGTTGTAAGCTAGCAAGCATGAAGGCTATTGAGCCAGCAGCAGTAGCCTCAAGTTTGGAGGATTCAATTGGATTGCGATATTGAAGAGTTACGGTTAGTAATCTGTGAAGGTCTCCTAGGACCTCACTTTGAGAACGAGAATAAATAGAAGTCATATAAGAACCAGTAGCCATTTTTATAAACAACTTTCTTTATTTGGTTATCTTATCCTAATAAGGAATCAGACTTATTAACAAATTTATTTAAATAGTATTATGAGGCTTTAAAGATAATATCCTTTAAATTAACTTAATTAATGATCTCATTAATTAAACATTAAATAACGATCACGCAGAGATTACCACGATAAGAGATCCCAGAATTATATTTAATAATGTTCTTATTGAACATTTAACTTTAATCTCACTCCTAAAACTTTAATGAGACTTTAAACACAAATCAATAGTTACCACTCGGAATCTCAATTCTTGAGATTAAATATCTCTAACAAGAAATCTTCAATTTAAATCCACGATAACTTTCTGCTTCAATCTCTATCTCCTACTGCTCTAACTTTACTATTTCGTTTGACTTAAATACTTAATCTAATCTGCATAACAAGGAATCCTGTCCGCTTTTTGGAGTTGATTGGAAATAGGTAGGGAATTAAATTTCCCTAAAAAGGTCGACTCAGAAGGTTAGTGATAAAGTTCCGTATAGATTCGTCACAAATCTACGAAGGCATCTTGTGAAGATACCTAAGTATTGCCGGGTGATATAATATAGTTTATTATCGCCTAAAACAATCGCTAGTTTAATAAAATTAGTTTAATTTAATGAAAGCTAATAATTAGAGTTACGTGTATTTCTCGGACCTCCTATTTCGTTAGACCTTATTTGATCTTACGCGTAATTATTGATTAATTTCATAATTCGTAATTTAATTTAATATTAAAGGTAAATCCCTTTTGTTTGGTGTAACATAGAAATATTATATGTTATTAGAGTTTCTGATATTTGAATCAATATAATAAATACAAGTTATTACTATACAAATGGCTCTTAGTGATTCTTTGCCTCAAATTAATCTTGGTGTCCAGGGAGGAACCCAGGGGGGTTCACACAAAGGAAAAAGTTGAAATTGATTAAAACAGAAAGATTAACAAGCAATAGAAGTAAAAATGGCAGTAACGAAATTATGGAAACATATTCAATTCCACGTTAATACGTTTAACTGTTTGAAGAAGCAGGCAGGCTCGTGCTACTTTAACCATATTTTCATCGACCTATGCCTACGAGTCATTATTTTCAGAGATGAATAACATTCAAGACTCGCTTAGAAACACTCCAATTCAGCATGCTTTATGCTAAAAGTAACATCGTACCCGATCCTAATATAATTTATTAGTCATCTAATCTACAACAGAAGAAATTACACTAATGTTACTTTATATAATTTTAATTATACGTTTAACTGAAATATTTACTACTATTAAATAAAAAATGCATTTTTCTGTAGTAAATAAAGAGCTTTGTGTTTTGTTAGTATTTAGTTTTCTTATTTTCCCAATTATCACAAGTCAAAATTAATTGACGGCACGTGTAGACCGCATTTATTTAGCACGTTGATCCATAAAGGTTCCACATACCTCCCCTGGTATAAAAGTCTCTTAAGATCAGTATTATGCATGTGAAACTTGTCCATGTCTCGAACAGAGGAGAACATAATAAGTATCTATGGAAGGAAAACTTTAAGATTATTTTTGGAGGAATTCAGGAAAATGGAACGTGTTGAAGAAGATCAAATTTAGAGCTCTATCAATCATATAAAGAATCTGACAATATTAACTTCATCAAAATATAACGAATTAAATGGGCAGATCACGTTGTCATGCAGTCACGTTATCAGAATGGACGAAGACCACACCACTAAAAAAGTCTTGAATGCCCAACCCATTGGCACACGAAGAAGGGGCAGGCCAAATCTTAGATAGAATGATTGCCTAGAAAAAGTTTCCTAGTTTTGAGAACTAAGAATTGGGGAACACATTAGCAGGAAGAAGGCTGGCATGTGGAAAAAGCTTCTTGAGAAGGTCAAGGCCCAGCCTGGGCTGTCAAGCCTCTGAGGTAGGAATGTGTTGTAGGTTAGTAATTTCGATTTGGATTTTAGGTTGGTAACAATTAAGACCTTGCAAAGAAATTGAAAATGGATTTGCGAAAAGATCAGCAATTTTTTATCATCTTGAAATTAATCAAACCTTGCGCTGAAGGGATCCTGCAAAATGGATAATAAATTTTTAAATCTCTCATAGCTCGGATCATTATTAACCTTGATAAATAGTTCCCGCATTGAGATATGAATGTCTTAATCATTTCTTTAGCCAAAATGGAAAGAAAAGGAGGAAAAGTTTGCTTTCGAAAGGAGTTATGTGACAAAAGTCGTGAAGTTGTTAGAAAAAATACAATCTTTCACCTATAATCTTAAATTTAAATGATTTAAATGCCCTATAATATGGGTAAAAAAAGCAAAATCCCATAACCAATCTCCATTCTTGAGTAGCAAGCACTTACTGGGCAATTTATTGTTTTTTGTTCTCATATATATTTTAAAACACGCTCTCTAAAATTTCAAAATCTCACGAGTTTACTTCCTTAAGATAACCAGCGCACACACAGAAGGACAGGAGTATAAACTGTATGAAAATTTTCTGTTGTAATTCAATTAAGTGTATTTAAAATAAATTTTGAATTTTTTCTCTCTAAAACAACTGCATTTCAATAAAATTACATAAAAATATCATTATTTATATTAAGTTTTTCACTTTTTAAAAATTTCTTCAAGAAGTCTTCGTGTGCCACTGTTACAACTTCACCATCCCGCACTGTGACACGTGTGCCGCAGGTTGACCACCCCTGGCTCTTAAAAGAACGTAAAACGTAACTCTCTCTTTTTACTATATAACCATAGAGTTTCTACTTCGCTTGTTTTTACGCGGAGTTTTTTGCAATGAATCAAACGTGTAAAAATAAAGTCGAATGTATTATGAAATATACTATACAGTAAAAGAAAATAATAGTAAAAAAATTCTCTTCATTAGAATCTAAATGAGTCTGACTCGCTGTCAATTGAAAAAAAGATGAAATTTTTAGTAAATTTTTTGCAATGTTTTTCTTTATTTTTCCTATTTTACCGTTTAAAAGCGCCACTACGGTATATGTGATTTATCTTCGCTCATATTTCCAACGGTTCGCCGAGCAAAGAATAACATAATCAATGGCATTTACTGAGTGAAATAAAACGAACTTTAAAATCTCTTACCGTGAGTGAGTGAGTGAGTGAATATTAACGTCGCACTGTTCGGCTACACGAGGGCTTTGGGTGACGGACCACGTCATTTTGAACCATGGTCAAGTGACGTGGACGACACCTGAGCTGGCACCCCCTCTTCTAATTACCACACCACACCAACCGGAGGACGTTTGAGCTCTCGACAGATTTAACGTGCATCGCCCGCTACACGGCGGGTCTTAAGCGGTACTGGGCTTGAACTCGTGACAAGGTCAGCCATGATCCGATACCTTGACCACTCGGCTACTACGGCCCCGTGAGCTGTTAGAAAGACTACTTATGGAAATCGTTGTATTTTGGTCAAAAAATTGTGTACCACAAGGGTGCTGCTATACGTGGCAATTACCTATAGACTAACCTCCAGGGTGTTATCCCTCAAAATTGAGGTGGAACCGTGACAAATTTTACAGTCACCTGTATGGTGCTCAAAGCTACGACTAACGATAGGCGTACATCTAGCCCTTTGCTGCAATGAATTTCGTGGGCCTCGATCTGACACCGACAAATAGGGACATTAGCAACAACAAATATAGACTGGGCATAGTTTTATCTTTTCACAGAAGGGGAAATAGCTTTCGAACTCTTGTTAACCATGGATGCACATTTGGAGTTTTGGCTGTTACTGAAATACAAAGGAACCGAGATAAATAAAATGTATTATTATTTTTCGTTGGGCCACTTCTGGACAAACTTCCGCCTAAAGATCAAACCTTCTTGTAGTTTCTAAATGCGACGTTTATGTACAATCAATAAATCAGCAAACCAAGGGATGTTGTCATTTACAAGCTCAAATAACATATCGAATAGATTTTTTCCATTCTAAATGTTACCAATATTTTACCTTAGATGATCTTTCTGAGAAGCCACTTTTTCAATAGGAATTTTTTAGAAACCTTTCCGAGTGTATACCCTTCTTTGTCTTCTCATTATCTTAAGTAAAACAATGCTAGCTTTTAAAGATTTCTAATTGTGAGAACTAAGGTGTAGAGTTCACACGAGAAATTTTACCCGTTTAACTAGTGACAGATGTTTTTATAAATATAAAAGGGAACTCTGCTAATAAGACTATTGATAACATTTTACGACTTTTTACTGACACATGTCCGAGGCCCCTGTAGCTAGAGAACCCCGAATCATTGATACGGCAGTAGCTACGCCCCTAATAAAAAAGAATGTTCCTCAGAATTTGAAACCAGTTTTTATTATATGCCTCATTCTGCCGTAGTGCAAACCGATAAAATCCGCATGATTTCAAGAATTAGCAGATTGTTGAAATTCAGAGATCTACAATAATATTTACGATAAAATGCACATTTCGTACGAAAGGAATATTGTCAAGTTTGCATATGCAAGAGTACATTTTAGTTTTTGATCATGCCTCTCAATTGTAGGGCTCCGGTGCATAGCATCCCCCCTTTCAGATGGCTGACCCTGTTAATCACCTTAGTAATCGTTCAGTTTACCATTTAAAGAAACACACCATGGAAAGAATTGCTTACCAATTTACAACAAGGTACATAAATTAGGTGTCATCAACAAAATAGGATCTGTTTTATTTCAACTCTTCCTATTGTTTCAATTATATCGAAACAGCCTTCTAAAAATTTCTAACGTATTTTTTTAAAAATTAAAAGTCAGTGAAACTTTTGAATTTTACTTAAATGCTCTAACAATAATTGAACAATATTTTTTCCAACAGCAAATGTAATTATCAGGCATTTCTTCTTCTTAGGAATTAAAAAGTCAACTTTCTGAAGCAATGTCGGACTTTTTGGAAATATTTAGTTGACACCATCCTTATCTGTAATATCCAATAATCTATACCTATCCAATACCTATCCACCCCATTCTGTAACTCGACTAATCATTTAACTGGAACAACAAAAAGCCATATGTGACGATCATTCCCATTATAGTCAACGCCAGCCTTTTATTGATGGTGAACATTTCACATCCCGTCACTTCCAGATCGGCATTCTGGATACTCTGAGACAGCAAAATGTATGGACTCACCACGCTTAGAGAGAGTCCGGCAACCCGTTTGTTGCTCTCGATCAAAGCAGCCTTCAGAAGTTGCCTCCCTTCCGACACCGTGTCACCACCACTGGTAAGTGCCATAATTATCATCAGGCCCCCCATAAGGGTGAGACCCACATAGATCCTGGCCACTGGTGTCTGAAATCTCACGCTGTCCGAAAACAAAACACTGATGCCAGCGAAAAAGTTGCCTACCACTGTTCCAAAGAGGAAGAAGGCACAAGATCTGACCGCAGCATCGAGTTTCTTAATACTATTGGATATTTCCTGTAGCAGTCCCAGATTATGTATTATTAGTATACGATCCCGCAGTCCACGAATAGTTGTGGCATAGACTCTGAGTAATCCCCCTGCTGCAAGGTAGGAGCTGTAACATAGAAGAACAGCGACAAAACAAGTGACGAAACTCAAAGCGTGAATTGAAACCACTGAGTAAACCACAACAAACAGGTAAGTTGATTGAGAAATGTTGAAGACAGCGTGGATGACTTCCAGGTACATATCCCACTCTTGGTAAAAGAAGAAAATTATAAATATGATCAAAATGACTGCAGTGGATCCAATCAATAAGAATATCTCATACTTGATGGTCTTACTGCCCACGAATGTTCCAGGACTAATCCTGAAGGAAAGGTCTGTAATTGTCTTTGTGGCTGAATATATCTGTCTACGTCTTACTATAAATGTAACCATCGTAATGTAACTGAAGGAATCGAAGAAGTAAAAAGAGAAAGGCGTTGCGAATCCTGGAAACATTCTGAAAGCGTAGGCGAAAGCGATGGCAAGTGTGATGGTTTTGAAAATAAATAGACCTAAGCACCACGCTTTTATTATTATGATCATATTGTTTGATTTCCCACGGATAGGAGCAATGGGAATTCCTAATGCCAGAGTGATTTTATACAATGAATTAAAAGAATTGTATTTTTCTTTAGAGGTTTTTCGAACTTTCAAGCTGTCAGGTGTCAAACTTGAGGAGAAAAACTCCATGTTTTTGATAAAATAATCCATGAATCAAAATAAATAGATTTCAAGAACAATTGATTCTTCAGTTACACTATATTGACTTTAGAGTCTTGAAGTATTTGCGAACTTAAAAATGAATCTGGAGAAGTCCTCATATTTGTAATAAGCAAATATAAATATTCTTCTAAGTTATGCAGAAATTTTGTAGATAAATCAGCATAAAGGTGTGTGTTTGAATGTCAAGATACTTTACAAATGTTAACAGCAGAAACGACGAATTAAAAAAAGGGTTTTGGTTCTAATACTTCAAGCATATATTTTTAATTGCTTTTTTCACTCGAATGTCCTATTTTGTATTTGGAAGTTCTTATTTATTTCTGCAACCAATGCTAAGGCAGCAAGGTTACCTCTAAAAGAATCAAGTAATTATCAATTTGCAAAAAAAGTTAGAACATTCACGATCAAAACAAAGAGAATCTTGTATTCTTCAAAGAAAGCCAATGGTGATATTTCATGACGTTTCTAAATGGTTATGCAAATCATAATTACAATTGTGTAACATCTCATGATCAAAAAATATTTTTCATGAATTTCCATGAAAAATTGTGAATGTCAGAGAGAATCAAAGTAATTTCATGTAATAGTGTTGTTATAGCAGACTTCTTTCATCGCAGATTAAAAAGCAAGAAATGATCCACCTTGAAGGCAGTATATTCGTTTTCTTGAAGCGTTTCAATAGTCCAAAATATCGCTCCACAATGGTCTGTATATTTCATTTTGGATAACAGAACTTTAACTTTTCAATGTACACTGATTTTTTTTTAAATATTAGTTAAACACTTAAAATTAAAAAAAAACAGTTTATGTCAAAATAATTTGTGCTTTAGAGACGAGAGTTGAGAAGAAAATAAAAATTATTGAAAACGAGATAATTTACTATTGCCGTGGAATATTGCTAATAGAACTGACTAAATACACCGCTTACAGTTCCAGAATTAATAAAAAGACAGAAGAAACTTTTCTCAGTTTGTCAAAAAGTGAACACTAATAATTTGTGAGTTCTTTTAGAACAGATAATTATAAATCATTATTATCATCCAAACGCTAGTCACTAAACAATTAAAAGAACATTTTTTGTCTTCAACTGATATTCTTCGCAACCTGTCGTGGACTTCTTTGTTATTCTTTCATCAAATATGCTTGAATTTTCCGTAAAAGGAATTATTCATTGATTTTTTGTTTTGTTTTTGTGAATACGTGATATAATTTTCAATTATCTCCTTGACGCCTATGTTTCGTGATAAAAAAAATATTTTTTAAAGCGTTTTTACTTTAAATATTTTCGATTATTGCTATTCATCTTTCTGCTCAAATTATGCTAAGATGCATGCCTTGTTTACAATACCATATCGATTTCTTACTGAGTAAATGATCTATCTTTCTTAATTAGCTGAATCGTTTTTCGAAACAAACAATAAATAATTAATAAGGCTTTATTTTGTACAATTTATTCCCAAGGGAATTATAAAATAGATATAATGTGTTTCTTCTTAAGGGAAGATGGTTCTATATAATATTATGCTTAGTTGGTTTAGTTGTCGGTAAATAATTTCATTTAGTGTTGCCAGCAGTCCAAAAGAAAATAATGGGAATTATTACGAGACCAAACAAATTAATATTTATGTTTTGTATCCCTGGCGTAGCTACTTCTGAGTGGACTCCGTATCAAAACTCTCCTTTGGGGCCCTTTTTAAATGAAAGCTTTCTTAGTGGTACTGTAGTTGCACAAGTTGGGGCCCTGTAGTTTGGGAACCCGTATCATTGATACACAGTGGTAGATAAAATTTCATAAATATTTATGTTGTGTATGTCTAGGGAGTCTCTTCATATTTAATTCAAGTTCCCTGTTGATGCAAGTTCTAATAAATTTATAACTTAGAAATGTGAGAGTAGAAAATTTATTTTATATTCTTAAGAATTAAATTAATTAAAGATGAGTTTGAAATAAAACTCACGTTTATGTTTATGACAGCATTTTTACATATCCTTGGAGAGGAAAAAATATTTTTCGTTTTCATTTATGAATTAATAACATTTATAAGTACATAAAAAAAAGATGGAGAGAGATATGCAGTTAAAATCGCTTAACACGAAACTAAGGGGAATGAAATATTTTTTCATGTTAAAAGATATATATATATACATATTCAACAAAATTAAGTTTACTAGAGCACATTTTATTTGCATAGATATGTGTATATGCATGTATTTAATAAAAACCGTTCGAACCCTTACGTAATTTGCTCCCTCTTTTTAATTATTGTTGATGAAGTAGAGTTTGCAATACCAAAATCTTTACAGAATTCCGTTTTCGTCTTCTGTTTTTGATCAACAAACTTAAGAAGCTCCATCTTCATTTTAAGCGAAATAGCAATTTGCTTTCCCCTGAGGTCTTTGTCATTATGCTCGCAATAAAATTTTTTAAAATTGAAAAAATAATGTGAATTAAACTCACTAATTTTTACTCACACTGCTATCCACTCTCGTCACCGAATTTCAAAGTCAACTGATGAGAGATGAGATGTTTTTGTGTGGTGTATGTAGGGATGGGGAGGGTAAAAGTAGCTTAAATAAGTAAAATCGGCTCGTGTCACAGGCTATTCCAAGTGTATTTTAAAGTTAAGTTACCCTCCTTTCTACGAAACATATGAAATCGCCTGTCTTTCATTTCACACCCTTATTAAATCTAGCCTGCGCGGCTGGTGTTTCACGTATTTTGTTCATTCCTAGAAGGGAGATCTTTTCTTGTCAAGTGATTTTTATTTCGTGTTAAGAGAAAAAAATACATGGTAGTTTGTCGGGACCGTTGTATTGTTTTGTGTCAACCGATATTTCGTCTTAAGCGTTTTCTCGTTAACCGTATTTAACTGTATGTAATTTCAAATGCATTGATCGCTTTGAGAGAAGTTTTGTTCTTTCACAAAATTACAGTACAATTAATGTATGAAAGTTTTTTTCAAAAAGCCAAACACACGGTTCCAATCAGTTAACTTGGCAAATATTATGGAGAACGGAAACATATACTCTGAGATATCTCTCAAAACTTCTTAGATTTAAATGAAACATTTTGTGTTTAAAAGGGAATAATTTATGTTATAAAGTCAATATTCTGTCAAGTTTTAGATACCTTGATTGTGTCAGAATAATAATTGTGATTTGAAACAAAAAGACACAAGAAAAAAATATCAGAATCAAAAAACATATCTATCACTATGGCGAATGTTAAAAAAAATAATTAATACCTCAAATAAATAACTTAACTCAATGGCGCAATAGCCCATGAGGGCCAAGGCCTACTGTGCTTAACTCAGTAAACGCGACCTTGGGCCCTGAGGTGCATGAACAGATGCTCCGGTCAGGTGGTCAGTTTGATGCGAAACCCCCAGTGTTG
This sequence comes from Trichonephila clavipes, assembly GCA_019973935.1. NCBI lineage: Eukaryota > Metazoa > Arthropoda > Arachnida > Araneae > Nephilidae > Trichonephila > Trichonephila clavipes. The sequence continues at coordinate 42,643 of BMAU01018877.1, read as the reverse complement.
AGTTCCCAAACAAGCTCATTTATCGACCCACTGAAGGGAGGAAAGACTGAGCCAAACCTACCCAGTACAGGGTTTGAAATTCGGACCTGTGGTGTGGAAGCGCGATGCACTAACCATTCAGCCACTGGGTTTCATCAAATAAATATTTCTTAAATATGTATATGTGTGTGTGTATTTAAACCTACAATCTTGCATCTTTCAGCTAAGAGTTTGAAACTATACTACTGTGGTGGCTAACTTATTTTTGACTTGTACTGTCTTGTTATACTTCAATTTTTGCTTTGCTTCTTTTGATTTATAACAATTAAACACATATTATTGATAATATGTATAGTGAAATGTGTTTAACGAGAAAACGCTGAAGACGAAATGTTGGTTAACACGAAATTATACAACAGTCTACTATGTATTATCTCGCATTTTTTTCTCTTAACACGAAACGAAAATCGTTTAACACGAAAAGATTTCGCTTCTGAAAAGGAACAAAGTATGGAAAACACCAGCCACTCAAGAGAAATTTAAAAGGGGTGTGCAATGATAGAGAGGTGGTTTCACATGTTTCATACGATAACTTGGCTTTGAAATATTCTCGGAATAGCCTGTGGATGAGCCAATTTTGTTTTCTAAGCTACGTTTCCCGTCCACCCTTACAAACGCCGCACAAAAACATCTCATCTTTCATCAATTGGCTTTGGAATTCGGTGACGAGTACATTGCAGTGTGAGTATAAGTCAATAAGCTCGGATTACGGTTCTCCTATTTTTATTTCTATTTTAGAAGATTTTCTTACGAGAACAATAACAAAGAACTCGGGGGAGGACAAACTATTTGTGAGGGATTACCCCCTCTCTCCTGCCTGCCTAGATATGTGGGAGGAAGGGAAGGAGTACCAGACATATTCAAAATCAACTTATTTATTGATCAACCAAATTATCAACACTAATTCACTAAAATTCAAGAAGATAATGTCTCAATATGAACTATACAAGAAAAACAACAACGAGATGCACGAACTATACGAAAACTATGAATATCGATCACTTTAATTTAGGATCAATTCAATTATCCCGAATAAATTAACGTTTCTTTAAGTATAGTGACCAATCGTCACTTTAAATCTTCGTCTACTTAATGTTTGAAATATTCAACAATTGTAGTGAAACCTGATCTGTAGAAATCTTTCCTGACTTCTGGCTTTCTTTCTCTCCTTCTCCTCCTGCTAGCTAGGAAACCCTTAGATTTAATTTGAATATCACGGTTTCTTCATCAGAAGGGTTGGCTGTGAATATACGCGAATGATAGCTCAAATATTTCCCAAAAGGATTAGTAGAAGGTACGCGAATACATCCGTCACATATTAGTTCTCTTAAATTGAAGATGGAGCTTCTTAAGGCTGTTGATCAAAAACAAAAGACGAAAATGAAAATCTGTAAAGTTTTTGGAATTGCTAAATTTTGTATAAAATTTCATCAAGTTCTTGTGAATGTTTCTCTTTCATTGATTTTTATTAAATACACGTATATATACATATCTACGCAAATAAAATGTACTCTAATAAACTTAATTTTGTTAAATTTGCCATACCCTTTAACACTAAATTCTTTTAACACACCAAAAATATTTCAGTCCCCCTCAGTTTCACATTAAATGATTTTCACTGTGTATGAAATGTATTCAATTCTTAAAAATGCTGTAGTCGTAACAAACGATACAGCCTTGTAGAAATCCAAGCATTTATTCATGTATTTTAGACATTAAGAGAAAGACCACACCATTCTACGACCTCATACTACAAGTACAGACCGTAAAAGAGGGTGAAGAATTTTCAAAATGCATTTAGGTAAAGAAAAACACTATATATATTGACAACGTAATTATCACGTGTATATAAGTGAAGGAAAATAGTTGTCATTTTATAAACTGTGTATGTGGTTTCAGGGAAAAACTTGGATTTAGCTTTCTGCAGGGAAAGTACATGTGTAAGTTATTTAGTTATTTTTTTTCTCCTACGAATAGGAAATTAACATATTCGTTGCCAGTAAAATTTGGTATATCTGTCGCAGGAAAATGACAAAATTAGAAATTTCACGAAATCCCTAAGGGATAGGATCAATTGACGGGAGATGTTAAAATAACGTCTCTCTTCAAGGTCATTTCCATGATGAAAGTAAGTGATTTTATCAAACCCTGAACTGTTTCAGTGAAATGATGAAATGAACTAGTCAGGATTTGCATTGGAAAATTGCTGTCCAGGGGAGGGAGACACGTGGGGGGGAGGGGTCGAGTCCTTGTACTTCCTAACCATACAGGTAGTACTATCGATCCCCTAAATCAGTGTTTCTCAAACTGTGGGGCGCGCCACCCTAGTGGGGCGGGATAACCCTACAAGGGGGGCGCGAGCTAATCAAAAAGTTGAAAATAAAAGATTTTTAAAAGAAGTTATTAATTTACTGAAAGGAAGCAAAAAAAAACATTCTGACGTAAAAAAATAAAATACACATTTACATTTATGTAATAAGTTATAAACGAACCAGTACTGCACAATGTGTTTCATAATTAATTTAACAACACTAAGTTAAGAACAAATTTAATAATTACCAGTGATCGTATGGACATGTCATAAAATTATATACAAAATTTAACATTTATCTTGATAACTTGTGTGGTTTATAATTGGAGTAGCAACGTAGCTTTACGTCAAAGTATATTATTATTGAATTCAATACATTGTTATATACATGGACGGGGCGCGAGGAAAATTATGATTGAAAATTGGATCGCAAGTTGTGATGACCCCCCTGGGTCACACCTTGAACACCAAGATTAATTTGAGGCAAAGAACCACCAAAAGCCATTTTGAATAATAATATTATTTATTTTTGTTATAATTTCCTCAAAAATCTCTGATAACAAATAATATAATAATGTTACGTCTTCTAAAGGGCTTTGCCTTTATATTAAATTAAGTTACTAAGAATACAATTAATTACTAATCTAACTCAACTCAAGTAAAGTTTACCGAAATAGGAGATCCGAGAAACACACGTATTCGAATTCTTAACTGTCATTAACTTTAACTAAGTATCTCAAACTGACGCTTACTTTAAGCGTACGTGAATTATATTTACCGCTGGCTTATATCAGCTTTCTGGTACGTCTAGCAGCACGACGTCTTCACGAATCTAACCTCTTTGAATCTTCTAGTTTTGCTTTTAACGTTGTTGGCTCAACATCCTACCATCATCTCTCTTGCTATCTCGCAACTCTCGACTTAAGTACCTTATCTAATTTAAATATCCCAAACTTCTTTTTGGAGTTGATTGGAAATATATATAAACGCGAATTTATATTCCCCAGAAAGACGCCTAAGAAGATTAGTGGAAAAGTTCCGTACAGATTCGTCACAACACCCTCCAAAAAGAAAACGAGATTTATTCGAAGGTCACAAACGGCCTGAAAATAAATTACGTAACCAATTCCTAGACTTGATTTACAGTCCCGACGACTTTAATATATAAATCTACCAATCGGATACTAAAAATTCTCCTTCCTTAAGGGAAAGAAAAAAAAATTACGACCTAAAACTACACTTTAAATGACGTAACATTTACAGAATTAGATTTCTCTACACCACGCCCATTCGGCAGTGAGGCGAGGGAAAAACCACCTAAGTTGAAAAACCTGCCTGCGTGGTTTCCTTAACTACTTAAAAATCTACTTAAATATACACATATTCGGACTTGCATATTGCTTCTTTTATGGAACAATGTTCAGGGTCAGCTACCCTGAAATGAGAATTTCTTTGTGTGAAAAACAAACATCTATAATACATACAGATTCCTTCACTTTTTACATAACATTTTCATATACATCAATTGAATCATCTGCTTCCTTAACATTCCCATTCCATACATGCTGCGCTTGTTAGTATTAAATGTTAGCTCTACCTAATTACGCCGCGTCCCAAGTCACCAGATGTAAGATAAAATATTCACACATATATATATATACATACAATTTCAAACATTTTTCAAAAAACAATAAAACAAACAACCAAATGACTTGTCGCATCTTAGCGAAGTCATACATAGAAGTAAACAAATGCATTCTTGCAAATGTTTTCTCCATATTTATACAAAAAATTAACACAAAAGCTGATTTTTCTCATCAAGAAAAAACACTCATTGTAGTGTCCACTTTTGCTTGGCTTCTTAAATTAAAAATCCGCCCGTGACTTGCTTCATTGCAATAATTCTTCCGACCACTTGTTCGAAAGGTGAAAAGAAAGAAACGATACAACCTGATATTTTTCTTTGCCCTTTTATTCGCTCCTATCCACTGGATCTCCGTCTAAGGCTTCCATACTGAGGCTCCTTCTCCTGATGTTGTTCTGTGGAATACTTGCTAATCCGCTGTTCCACCGCTCCTCTGGAAATCCTTCAGGTTGTCTTACTCGGCTGCGTAGGTAGTACGGACAAGGTCTCACTGCTGTCGCCTTTTAGACCGGACAGGTCTCCTCTCAGCTGCCCTGTTGGTTCCGTTTTTAGTTGAATTTGTCTCCCGGGCCTTGTTGTATTGTCCGCTTCCTTCGTGCCTGCTCGCTACTGTAGGTGACTTGTCCTGCCTGGAATCTTGTTGATGAGAAGGACCTGCAATGGGCTGTGATACCAGGGAGGGGTTATTAGGTCTTCATATTTATGATTACGAGATGAAACCAAGGACGGAATAACTCTTTCTATCCCCTGTTTTGGTTCAGGGGTTGGTCTTTTCTGGTCCCTATGTTCGGACCCCTGCAGAGAACGTTTTCTGCAAATTTTGGACTTTTTAATATTTTTCTTGTCCCCTGATCCATTTGAATCTACTTTACGTTTCAATCTCGGATCCTCCCCTCCGGCATTGCCCTTGCTTGATTTATGACCGTTATTCTGCTTACTCGAGGTTTTCCTAGATCCTTTGAATTTTCCTGGTTGCGATCTACTTGACCTATCACTTGACCTCTGTCCTTCATACAGTGTCTCAACATGACTGTCCGAACTAATCGTGTCGGATTGTCGTGGACGGTACACACGCACCTGGTCAATATTAACTGTTACCTTTTTACCCCTCTTTAAAATAATTAAATTGTTATTCCAAACCTCCAACACTCTATATGGCCCTTCAAACTTAGGCATAAACTTTCCAACCACTCTTCTACCCCCGCAGCACTTATAAAATGAGTTTGTACCAACACCAAATCATTTACTTTGATGTTAACTTCCCTCCTTTTCCGATTATAATATTTTTCTCAATGTTTGTGTTGTTTCCGCCTATTCTGCCTTGCTTCATCGAATAATTTCTCAATGTTTCTTCCTACATATTCAGCCCCCTCTGTGACATTTATTAATTTACTAAAAGATGTTATAATATTTCTGCCCTAAGAATAACTCAGCTGGAGTTTTATACGTTGTTTTTCATTCACTGAAGTGCGCAGCGCGAAAGCGAATTCATGAAGAAATCGGTCCCAGTTTTCGTGATTTTCTTTTAGAAAACAGGCTATCATCTGGACTAAATTTCGATTAACACTTTCCGTTAAATTCGCCTGCGTCCTGTATGTTATCGTTTTCATATGTTTTATGTCCAACCTGTGACTTAAGTGTTCAAATACCTCTTATATAAATTGGGGGCCGTTATCACTAATTAAAGAAATTGGAGCTCCGTAACGTGAGATATAATTCTCAAAAAAGGCGTTAGCTATGGTCTGGGCCGAAGCTTTTCGTAAAGGAATAAGCTCACTCCACTTAGTGAAATGATCCATTATTACTAATAAAAATCTATATCTTTCGGGTCGGGATGCGGGGTAGGGGCCTAATAGGTCTAACGTTACAATTTCATTGGGGTAATTCGATACTATCGGAATTAAATGACCAGCTGGTAGCGCGTTTTTATAATTAAATTTTTGACACCGGTCACAGGTTGATACATATTCAAATATATATTTTCTCATAAATGGAAAATAACATGTGTCTCGCAGTTTTAAATAGGTCTTCCTCTTTCCTAGATGGCCTGCTAATGGCAGATCATGAATTTCTTTCATTATTAATTCGCGAAGCGACCTAGGAATATACACTCTTAGAGAAATATTATACACTCTCCAAGAGTTGTATAATATTTCACGTAAAAGAGTAGACCATCTATAAGTTTAAAATCCTGGGACCAACCCTCGCATATAGTCGCATTAACGGAACCGTCGTCTGGGTTTTCTAAATAACGATAGATGTGTCCTAACTCAGGATCTTCCCTTTGCTCTCGAATGAGTTGTTCTCGAGAGTTTAAAGCTAGGGCTCGAAGAGCTGCGCACGAAATTTGTGATCCATCCAGATTGCCTACTGGATTCCTAGACAAAACGTCCGCGACAATGTTTTGGTCCCCCGGGTGATGTTCCCATTCTATGTTGAACTCGGATAACTTGAGTGCCCATCTAATCATTCAACTAGATAAGTTTTTCCCATTCGTTAGCTTTGTTAATGCCGCGTGATCTGTGATTACCTTCACCGGCAGAGATCCGAAATAAGTTTTAAACTTATTTAAGGCCCATATCACCGCCAAACATTCACGTTCAGTAACAGTATAGTTTCGTTCCGCCTTATTGAGGGTTCTAGACGCGAATGCAATAGGTCTGTGGTTTTGATTAAGCACAGCACCAATTCCGACCCCACTAGCATCAGTAAATGAGTTAAACTGTTCTGTAAAATTCGGCAATTGCAAAACTGGTGCCTCAGTTAATGCTCGTTTTATCTTATCAAAAGAATCCTGTGCTTCTGTCGACCAATTAAATTTAGCCCCCTTTTTCTTCAACCGATATAATGGTTCACATATGTCTGCATACTGGGGTATAAATTTCTGATACCACCCCGCCATCCCTAAAAATTTCGATACTTCCTTACTATTTTTAGGAGGTTTCATTTCTGTGATTGCCTTCACTTTGCTATGGTCTGTTTCGATCCCTTCTTTACTAATTACGAGACCTAAATACTTCAATTTGTCACGTGCGAAGTGGCATTTATCCTTATTTAATGTTAGCCCTGCGTCTCTCAACAATGTAAATACCTGATTCAAATGATATAAGTGTTCATTAAACGAGGGAGATGTGATGATAACATCGTCTCGTACTCGATACCGACACGAAATGCCCAATAACAGGTTTGAGTATAATATCTATGGCCTTTTGGAAATTTGGCGCCACCCCAGAAAGGCCAAAAGGCATTCTGAGGAATGCAAACGTGCCATTGCGAGTGATAAACGCGGTTTTCTCTATATCTTTTGGACTAATCGCCAATTAAAAAAAATATCCACTTTTTAAACCCAATGTGGGCATCACTCCGGTATGCGGAATGTTTGTTATTAGATCATCAATCACTGTTAATGGATATCGGGGGTATTAAGTTATTGAATTAAGTTTGCGATAATCAATCGCGAATCGATACGCCTCCGGAGAATCCGGATGAAGGCCATTATTCTTGCGCGTTAAAACTATTGGTGACGCGTATGGGGATTGAAACGGACGAATCTTCCCCTCTCGCAACATTTTCTCAATGTTATAATCGATTATTCCTTGTTTGACCCTATCATAACGGTAGGGTCTCGACACTACCGGTCCCTTGTCCCCAGTATCGATTTCATGGTATAAAACATGAGTTAACCCCTGCTGATCTGAAAATAGCCCTTTAAAACCATTAAATAAATTCCTTAATTTTTGCTTTTGCCCGTCACCTAGCTTTGTATCTGATAGATCAATCTCGACCGGCTTTTCCGTTTTTGGCAACTGCTTAATTTGTTCATCTGGAATGATCAATGATTCCTGATCGAAATCTAAAGTTAACTTGGACTCCTTCATAAAATCAATGCCTAAAATGCATTGGTACTGCATATTGTTGAGAATGTAAAATTCCCAGGTTTTCTGGAATTCTCGGATCCGAATCTGTAGTTCGACCCGACCTAAGTTTCAACACAGGGCTTGCGCCGTCACTACTCTATCTTTCGTCTTTTGACGAGGTCGATACGAAAAATATTTGCGATAGACCTCTTCCGATATGAAAGATTTCTCCGCCCCCGTGTCCCAAAGGGCTGTAATGAATGTCTCATTTAAAAAAATAGGGACATACGGTAAGTCTACTGGAGTCATTCGTAATGAGGATACCATAATAGTTAGGTGTTCTGTATCTGGAGGATTTTCCGTATCTGTTTAAATATCTGTTTCGATCATTCTGACCCCTGAAAGTACTATTCCTTGAACCACCCTGTCGACCGCCTTGATTGTGGAATCCATGATCCTATTGACCACCTCGGCGTCGACCATCGAATCTCCGATTATCCGCAACATCTTGACTCTCAAATCTATTGAACTCTCTCCGTGGCCTACTATTGTCCGCGTATCTATTGTTACCTCTCATTTCCCTCTAATATTCCTGTCGATTCCTGTTAGGGAAACGATTGTTCTCGTTTGGTTTTATGTCTCGGGATTCCCAACTCGAACCTCTGATCTTTCTATTTAGAAACCGTTCCTCGTACTTATCAATAATTTGTAGGAGGTTAGATGCGGTTTGCGGATTCCTAACCTCTACATAATCCAAAATCTGAGGTTCTAACCTACTAATAATATGATCGATCAATTTTTCCTCCGTCATTTCGAGTTTTAAGATTTTGTGCTTCTTCAACAAATCATACACAAAATCAGACGGTTTTTGGTTATGCTTTTGAGATTATGAACAGAAACGCGTTTCTAGCTCCGACTTATTTCTAACCACGGGGAACTGTTCTGACAACGCTTGCTTTAAGTGCGCGTAATCCGTCGCCTTGTCTTCAACAACCCTAGAACCTCAAACCAATCTAGTGCCCATCCTGTGAGATGACCCTTTAAATATGCACAAGCGAGTTGTGTGGGTATCTCGTAATATATTAAGTTATTATCCATATTTTCCAAAAATTCCACCACGTTCTCCACCCCCGAAAAATACTGCTCAGGGATGATCCTAAAATTAGATCAGACTCTAAACTCGGGATTTACTCGTTGGGCGCCATTGTGATGACCCCCTGGGATACACTTTGAGCACCAAGATTAATTTGAGGCAAAGAACCACCCAAAGCCATTTTGAATAATAATATTATTTATTTTTGTTACAATTTCCTCAAATATCTCTGATAACAAATAATATAATAATGTTACGTCTTCTAAAGGGATTTGCCTTTATATTAAATTAAATTACTAAGAATACAATTAATTACTAATCTAACTCAACTCAAGTAAGGTTTACCGAAATAGGAGATCCGAGAAACACACGTATTCGAATTCTTATAACTGTCATTAACTTTAACTAAGTATCTCAAACTGACGCTTACTTTAAGCGTACGTGAATTATATTTACCGCTGGCTTATATCAGCTTTCTGGTACGTCTAGCAGCACGACGTCTTCACGAATCTAACCTCTTTGAATCTTCTTGTTTTGCTTTTAACGTTGTTGGCTCAACATCCTACCATCATCTCTCGTACTATCTCGCAACTCTCGACTTAAGTACCTTATCTAATTTAAATATCCCAAACTTCTTTTTGGAGTTGATTGGAAATAAACGCGAATTTATATTCCCCAGAAAGATGCCTAAGAAGATTAGTGGAAAGGTTCCGTACAGATTCGTCACAAAGTATAGAAAGTTTGAGAAGCACTGCCCTAAATATCAATCCCATACCTTTAAAAAAATGGCGCAATGGGATTAACATAGGGATTGATATTTTAGTGTGTAAGCAACCGAGAGAAAAACATGTTACACATAAAAAAATACCAGCCTATTTTTCTAATTATTTGTTAATTAGTTTCGAATAAATAATTTGTATTTCATTGACTATTGTTGTATTACTTACTTCTACGTTTAATAATGCACCCTATTTGTTAAATAAACACTTTTAAACTCTTGACCATATTATTTCATCATTTCACCACTGGCGTAGCTAGCTCTGAGGGGGGCCTGCATCAAAATTCCTTCGAGACCCTTTTTTAGATATGGGAGCCTTTCTAGTGGGGCAGTTGTTACACATGTTAGGGTCCCTATAGCTTGGGGTCTACTTTTACCATGGAAATGACCTTCAAGAGACGTCATTTTAACACATCTCCCGCCAATTGATAATCTCCCATAGGGATTTGATGAAATTCCTAATTCCATCCTTTTCTTGCGACATGTCTATCCTCAGAAGCCGAATTACAATAAGGCTTAATACTTATCATGGTCGATCGTCGTCCCAGAGCGGCGCAACGTACGAGGTAGCACTATGCTGACGCGCCAGCAATAGCGAACGTGTTAATCAAAACAGAGTGTTTAATCCTTTTAACGTGTGGAATGAAATTTCAAGTGGGAATTTAAAAAATGGCATTTGTAAATAAGATACTGAGAAAAACATGTAAAATTAGAAGGAAGAAGAAAAATATATAACATATATGAAGATGTGTAATGAGAGTGATAAAATTGGTAAGATATGTGAAGAGAAAAAATATGTAAGATTATAATTTAAATTAATATTAAGATAATTTGCTACATATATATTCAAACTTGTATACACACCTTGTGCAACTTTTCAAATTTGTCATAAACACAAATTCAGTGGCGCAACAGCCCATGAGGACAAGAGTCTACTGTGCCCATCCCAGCATACGTGACCATTGGGTGCTGAGGTGCATGAGCAGATGCCTCGATCAGGTGGTCAGTCTGAAGCAAGACCCCCAGTGTTTAAGTCCCCAAGCAAGCCTGGTACTCATTTATTGACCCACTGCAGTAGGGATGAAAGATTGAGTCGACCTTGCCCAGTCCGGGAATAGAACCTAGACCTGTGGCGTGAAAGCGCGACACGCTACCACTCGACCATCGGGCAGAATGTGCCATAATTTCGTAAAAAATCAACTTAGGGACATGAAATTCGCACAATGGAGCACTTAAAGGTGGAAGAAAAAATAGCAGACAAAAAGTGAATTTTGAAACAATGCAGAAAAAAGGCTTTATTGACAGAATGACATTAGTGAAGGACGCTGTCTGACATGAGGAAGAACAACAAACCAAAGTCATTTTGTAAGGGGTATGACCTCCCCTAACTGCAGTAGTTGCGTGACACCGTCTTTTAGTACTCAATAGCAAATTATCCAGTAGTTCTGGAGGTAAGAATTGCCACTTTTTAAACAGCATCTATTCCAGCTGTCTGGTGTCCTGCAGAGGATACGATCTCGCTTTCAGGTATCTCCTCAAGTCATCCCACACATGTTCAAAGAGATTTAAATAAAGGGTACAATTCATTCAGCAGATATCCACTCTTTCTAGAATCTCATCAACAGCAGAGATCCTGTGTGGGTGTGCATTGTCATTCACAAAAATAAAGTCTGGATCAATTACACTTCGAAAGAGGCGCACGTGTGAGAGCATACTTTCCCATAGTATCGACATCCGGTAAATGAATGTTTGTCGAAAATAGGGAGCTCCATCTATTCATCATGATGCTTTCCCAAACAAGCCTTCAGGGACCACACCAACAGTCTCTTTCTCTGATATTAGTATGATGAAACCGTGTCCCTATCCTCCTTGGCATAAACTGGAGTTGAGAATCACCGCTCATATTGAAATGATTCTTATCAATAAATAGACTCTCTAGCGGTATTCACTTTTTGTGTTCTTGATACTAATGTAAATGACTCTGCCATTGGGCTGCTTTTAATGGTATGCGGCTTTCAAATCTAGAAGAGAATAGGCTACCTTTATGTAGACATCTAGCCACAGTAAACCGTGATACCTTCTATTTGTCGACGTACGCAGCTGCTGAGCAATGTTTCTCGATGTCTGGTTTCGGTCTCTTTTCACCTGAAGAATCATATACTGGTCATCACTTGCCGTTGATTTCCTTGTACGACCTTTTAAGTCGTTGTAAAGGCATTTTAATCCACTACATTCTAATTTTTAGGTTGTTACGTAGATTTTTTTCTACACAGCTATTGACATAATTAAGTCATAATTAAATAAATAAAACTTTTGAATAGTAAGAAATGTGCCCAAATCGGCCTTTTTACTACATTTTTATTAGCTTCACTTGTATGTAACGGAAACTTTGAACTCGATTTGTACCCACTGTAAAAATCAGATTAATTCGAAATTTTGCACACTTGTCAAGGATCGAAGATAATACAATAAGTTAATAATTTTGTTCCATTGTCCTGATAATGGTCATTAGGATTAACGATTTCCCATTTCCAGATTTGGTGACTAATTCCAGACCCATTTCCAGATTTGAAGACTTATTTGAGATTTGGTAACTAATAGATTAAGTTACAACCCTAAAGCGAAAACACTCATGGTTAATAAAAATACAAAAACAAAAAAGATTAATTCATCAATGAATTAATGATAGTTTAAAAAACTAAAATAACCACGGTTTTATTGTAGATCGAACTAAAAAATGAAAAATAAATTATAGTTTAAAAAAACTAAAAAATACAATTTTACAGTGTGTGAATCGACGTAAAAAGTAAAAAAAAATTCTTAATATAAAAATAAAATGATTAACGAGAAAATTAATGTCGTTGGGATAAAAGGGGGGGTTCTTACTGGTTCTATTCCGAAATTCAGAGTTTGTGACGGGCTCACGCGTTTTTTTCATTAACATGTCCTTTTGGGTTCTTTGGGGCTAGAATAAATGACAATTCTTTTCCAACCAACCCGAGAAGTAAAGCGTTAAGGAAAGATGCAAATTAGGAAGCTTTTAAATAACAGAAGTTTAGAGTAAGCAGGGCGGCATTTGGCGAGTGTTATGATAGTCCGTGTTGCAAGTGTGAAGAGTATTTCGAGAAGTTAGTGACAGTCAAGAGAGGTTACCCGTGACAGAGAGCCTGTAGTCAAGGTGCATACAATTGTACGCCAGTGAACCGCAACTTCAGCTAGGATAAGAATTATTGATGCTTCGTTGGACATTAAGGTAGGAGTTACCATTCTGATATTCGGATCTGTGTTTACATTGAAATTGAGCTTAGGCGAGTTACGTTATTTCGGTATTATATATTGTGTGTTTCGCCACCTTAGATTCTCTCACATATCAAATTATTATCTAATCTGTTATTGGTTTAAGTTAAGATCTTAATAAAGTCATATTAAGATTATGGCAGCTTCTAGTTCTTCATTTATTCCTACACCTCACGCTGATAATCTAGGAGAAGGGCATCCGAGGGGGGCGTCCTTACAAGTTAGTGTAAAAATGTAGTATGAAGCACACTCCCTTCCACACGCTTTTACCCCAATGACATTATATAATTTTCTCGTAATTCATTTTATTCTTATATTAAGTATTATTTTTTTACTTGTTAGTTCGATTCACTATAAAAGCGTGTCTTATAGGTTTTTAAAACTATAATTTATTTTTCATTTTTCAGTTCGAACTTACCATAAAAACATGTTGTTTTTTTAGTTTTTTAAACAATGATTTATTTTCTGACGATTCTAAAGTTCAATGAAGTGGCCATCACAAAATGTGCGTACGTTTATAGACTATAACAAGCAAAAAAAATATATTTTCTAACTGAATATAGCGTATTTTTTAAAAAAAAATACATGGGAAATCATCTCATTTTGTCAAAAAATAAATAAAGAGGATGTTTTCTTTTGAATTTCACTTACCTTTAAGAAAACTATTATTTGTTTTGAATATGTAATGAAAAGAAAACAGTTTTTGTTTTGAAAAGTCATCATTTTAATTTATTTCAGGAAATAATCCTTTGTTTCAAATAGATGATACGATATATATCAGGATCATGAAGTCTACAATTTCATTACTGGTCGATAAAAAATATCCAAAAAGGCCACCTCTTGATTGATGGAAATTATTTCCGTTAAATGTATCTCAGCATCATGTTTAAGAATGATATAAAAACTAAAGCACCATCTGATTGTGGTTTAGGAAGAAAAGTCAAAGGAATGATATCCTATGTCAGCGTTTCTCAAACTGTGGGGCACGCTCCCCCCGGAGGGAAGCACGATAAACCTACGAGGGGTGCGCGAGCATATCGAAAATAAAAGATTAAAAAAATTATTTACTGGAATAAAGTAAAACAAAATACTTTCTGACATAATAAAAAATACACATTTACACTGATATAATTTATATATATCATCTGTGATATTACGTCATCAAAAAATAAAAGCTTCTTCAAAACCTCATTAGCTATTTTTGACACTATAACCAAATAAAAAACATTTTATTTGATTTGCTGTATTCCCACGATGAGAGATTTTTTTTATAAAGTTTTCTTTTCAAACCTAAAATACTACTCTTTCAGAGAAAAAAAACAAAACACAGACCCATAATCAAAAAAATTTTAGAAAGATAAAAATTCATCACTGTTATAATTAATGAAATAATGTACATTAGCTGTAGGCAGCAGAATGTATTTGCTGCTGTTTGACCTTCGAACTTACTTGTATGGTTAGTTATGTCCCTGTTCTTATGTATTTGTTTTTCATTTAGGGAAGTTGTAAATAAACAATTTCTGCTGAGCTCTTTTCCTTGTAAAATATTTTTATGATTTTTGGAAAAGCACAGAGAGAACTTTGAAGGATTACTTGACTAAGATTTATTTTTCTGAGTATTCCCAAACATATAAAGCATAATGAAAAACGTTTTACACAATTTTTTTAGAACATCCATATTGTATTAAATACACTTTTAACCCGCCGAACACAGAGTGCACGAAATTGGTAATTCTGGCAAAACAGTTTAATTGTTACCAATGGCCCTGACACTATTTCCTGTTTGACAGTCTTAACGGGAACTAAAATATATTTGTCACGTATCTCCTTCTTTTTCGGGAGTGACAAACGTTTTTTTACAATCTTAAGGTACCTGTTTTGACTGAGTTACCCCGGTGCGATTACTTTTTTTCCAAAATATTTTCTGTGTTCAAGCTACATTCCCCCATGAATAACTTAGTGATTTTGATTGTCTTGTACGACTTATTGTGATGAGCAAATGAGCAGAATATAATGAGCAGAATATATATATATATATATATATATAAAGAAATGGGCATCTTTGATCTCTATTGAAGGAAGTTAAAACTGATAAAAAAAGGGATGAACCTGCTGAAATAATGCATATTAAAGTAAATTTGAGAAAATCGATGATCATGAAACGAAAGAAAAATTTTCAAATGATACCAAAAGAACTCCATCAACTAAAATATGAAGCCATAAGTATCAGAAGACACACTTTGCTATGTGAAAAGCACACAAGCAAGCAAAAGTTCAACATGCTATTTGTCGAACATCAAAGGACCATAAAATTATAACTTGAACAAAATATGACAGCTTTGCCTGCAAATAACATTCCTGTAATGTTAGCGAAAAGTGTCTGTGATTTGTGTCTTTTTTTAAGGTCACGCACATTTGAAACATTTTAGTTCAGTTTTCTTGGATTTTTTCCTTAAAATTATCAAAGAAAAATTGAAAAGTCCTTGAAAGTAGGTAAGTACGTTTTCTCTTAATTAAATTATTCACTGGAATTACGATTTTTGTTGTGTACTATAAAAATAATTATAAAAAAAGGATTGGGGTGACTCAATAACCCCACTCGACCATTAGTATCGAGTGCGCGCCTGCTCCTGGGTTCAAACATGTTGAAGTCTTTTCGCTTTAAATATTAAAAATGATACAATTATTCTTCATTGGAATTTTATATTATTGTTCATTATTTAACATCAATTCTAAATGCTAATTCTGTGAAGCTTAAAATTACAGTTAACTTAAAACTAATTATAATTTGAGCAATCATTTTAAAAAATCATTTTAAATTTTTGTAAACATTGTCGCGCACATGGCTTTACTCTCCTTACAATTCAGTTATTATATAAATAATGTTTTATTTTCTTATAAATGAACTCGTGCAAAGAGCGGGTACTTCAGTCGGCATACTTTTACTGTATCAATGCTGCACAGAGTATTTTATCACGAATTATTTAATACTGAATTAAGAACAAGTTTAATAAATATCAGCGACTTCCATGGGCTTGTCTTGCAGAGCAAAGTTTTTCAAAGGAATGTCTATATGATTAGAAATTGACCCTCTAAGTTCTTTTTCTATATTTAGCTGAGAGAGATATATAGGGTGTTTTTTTAGAGGTATAGAACTTTAAATTAACTTAAAAAAACGATGTATTATTCGATTGACATGAATTTTTTTTATTCGAAAGATAATCTTGTGGCATTACATTTTAAATATGATCAAGCAAGGAGTAGATTCGACGAATGGGCCTAAAACGAGATTGCCGTTGTTCCCGATTTTCATAAGCGAATTTTGTTTAGCGATGAAGCGCACTTCTGGTTGAATGGCTACGTCAACAAACAAAACTGCCGCATTTGGAGTGAACTTAATCCACAAGTGTATGTCGAAACACCGTTACATCCAGAAAAACTGACTGTTTGGTGCGCTTTACGGGCTGGTGAAATCCTTCTTCAAAAACGATGAAGGCCACAACGTTACAGTCAATGGGGATCGGTATAGAGCCATGATTACTAACTTTTTCATTCCTGAATTGAACAATCATGATGTCCAGGAGCTGTGGTTCCAACAAGACGGCGCAACATGTCACACAGCTCGTGCCACAATCGATTTATTGAAAGACACGTTTGGTGACCGCCTAATTTCACGTTTTGGACCTGTGAATTGGCCTCCAAGATCTTGTGATTTAACACCGCTAGACTATTTTCTGTGGGGCTATGTAAAGTCATTGGTCTATGAGGATAAACTACAAACGCTTGACCATTTGGAAGACAACATTCGCCGTGTTATTGCCGATATAAGGCCACAAATGTTGGAGAAAGTCATCGAAAATTGGACGTCCAGATTGGACTACATCCGAGCCAGCCGTGGCAGTCCTATGCCAGAAATCATACTTAAAATGTAATGCCACAAGATTATCTTTCGAATAAAAAAAATTCATGTCAATCGAATAATACATCGTTGTTTTGTTGCAATTTAAAGTTCTATACCTCTAAAAAAAACACCCTTTATATATATTTTCTCTTCTAAGCAGCCACCGCATTTATAAAATATGTTCCAATTTAGAAATTAGAGAGAAGAAAAATAACATAATAATTATCCTATTACTTAATTTTTTCTTGCTGAAAAGTAACATATACAAAATTTAAGACTTATGTTATTAATTTGTACGGTTTATAATTAAGATCACGTGTAATGTAGCTTTAGAGTCAAAATGCATTTTTATTGCATTCAGTACATTAATAATGTATAAGGGGCGTGCGATAAGCGATAAAAATTGTGATTGAAAAGGGGGGGCGCCAGTGTTGAAAGTTTGAGAAGCACTGTCCTATGTTAATAGCTCGCTTGCACAGGGAATGTAAACTGTCTCTGTTTCATGCATTCCATGACCATTTGTGCTGGAGAAGAATTGGGAACTTTGTGATCAGCTATGAATGAGGAGTGTTCTATAGCATTTGTATTGATTATTCAAGTAAAATGTCACAAAAGAAATGTTCAATATCGAGGTAAAAAAACTCAGTTCTATTAATTTATTTCAATTTCATAGCTCTACAATATAACTTTTAAAATGTCCCTTTTGTTTTGTTTTAATTTCTTGAAGAGCATGTTTTTGGAACACTCTCATCCCTCATAAATTTATTCTTGCCTATCGGTTCGCTTATTTTAGTGATCTCAATAGGTGAATAATATTAATTTAATTTCGTTTCATCGAAGGTTTGCGTTTATGTTATAATTGCAATAATTATCAGACGACAACCAATTCCATCATTTCTTCCAAGTTTATTTTCTGGAACTCTCGAATCAATATCTGTAGTCAATAGTCAGAGGAGGAGTGTGAATTCTCTCGTTTTTATACCATGCTCAGATTTTTTGTTACAGTAAACACATTACAATTATCAAGTTAATAATATATAAAATTACAAAAATATAAATTAATAAATAAAGTTAAAAAATTAATAAATATTGTTTTAAATTATATATGGTGTATCAATAATATTTTTACTATGCTATTTTTAAATTATAATTAATTTATTCTTGACTGATTCTCTAACAAGCCACCCACTATGTTTGGCTGACTTGCGCAGCCATCTATTGATGGAAAACCTCTACTATAATGCTGTCCCTACAAATTTACCTAGTCCATCCGTGTTCAGCAGTTCGAAACTCTGAAGAAAACAGAACCCCATAAGACACAAGAAAGCCTGTGACATTCAACAACAGTTTCTTCTGTACGTCAAACATCCCCCATGCGGTGAATCGTACCTTATACTCCTAATAGGAATTCAGAAGGTTGAGATATGCAAGTTGTTCAGGATGTTCTGGCTTTCTAAGCAAATTTTTCGAAATCACCTCTTGCATCATGTTTCTGATGAACACTTCTGCCTCTGATCCTTGAGAGCCGCACAAAGTCAATACGACGAACCACACTATACACCAGGAGAAAAACATGATGGCGTAAATATCTCGGAGTTGTTTATTAGTGGTCCAGGAATTCGCTGTTAGACAACATATCAAGTTTAAAATGGTGTTAAATATCAGAAGATAGGCGAGGAAAGTTACAATAGACACGCAATTTTCGATTTTCCGTTGAATCTTCTTTGCTTTTGTGAATGCCGCTAACGCGATGGCCACTTCAGCCTTTGAAAAGTTGTGCAAAAGCTCTAAGTGTATTACCTCCAAGTGTCGCTGGAAGGTCATCACGAAGGACAAATAGATGAAGCTCAAAAGAATTAACACTAATGCTGGAAATATGAGGCTGTGAATCATAAGTAGTACTTGATATCCAAAGAAAAGGGAAATAAATAGAAAATCCAAAATTGTTATAGGGTTTCGGTTGAGGTATTTCTGCAAGGAGGTATGTTTGTCAATGTTATTTAAAACAATAAACGTGGATCCTACAGCGAGGCACAGTGGTCATAAAGCACACAATACACATGCACCTTTCCATAAAGGTATTCGGGACGTTTTTTGATGTTCACGCTCATACGCACAGAGCTTTGCTATAGTTTCTAATATTCGGGTTTTATTCCATAGTACTGATAGTCTCAGCAGCAGAATGATGCTGTTAATTATGAATGATGTGATTTTCAAAACATTAGCTTCAAAACAAATGCTAATGCAAAGGGACACTACATCTAACAAAATAAAAAAAGTTTCGACCAGAAACTTTGCTATTGATGTCAATATTTCCGAAACTGTTTTCCCGCCGCAGTTTTTTCTCGTGTTTGAGAAAATTATTCCCGTAAAAAGAAAAGTCTTTAAAATAATCACAAATTCCGGTGAAAAATTCATGACTAAATTCTAAACAGATGCCAATTTCATGAAAAATATAAAAGTAAGTGTTCTTGTAATCAATTTCGTCTTATGCGTAAATCAATGATTAAACTCGTTTATTGTGGGATCAGAATCCATAGGGATGTTCGTTTTTAGTCGTAGTATCTTTCATAACTCATGACAGAGTATTCTTATAGACTTATTCATATTTGTCATTAATTACATTTCGTTGTTCATTGACAACTTTCATTCCTATTTTATAAATTTTTGAATAGCGTTCGAATTTATCGATTTACTAATATCTAAAAATATTTGTTATAATTTGAGATTTACATTAACAATGTTCATTCAATTCGTATAATTTTGAAATCGTGTAGAACAATTTCTATTCACAGATGCGTTCTTCAGTCCACGATAAAAAAGACCTCACAATATTCTTTAAAAATGATTGTTCTTCAGTCACGAATCGACAAAAAAAGAAAATTTGTCTGTAAAAAAAATTGAAAATTTGTCTGTAAGATATTTATTTAAAAATAGACATTTAAATTCCCATAGATTATTATTATTAGTATTATTATTTCGATTTCTGCCCTAAACTTCTTTTTCACGTTTTACTGATGCATTTATGAAAGTGAAGTCACTCAGTATTCAATATTACAAAATAATACTTTGTTAGTCACTTAGGTGGCTAATGTGGTTGTTCCAAAAATACGTCTTGGAATATTTCAAGTTTTTACTTCGATGATCAATAAGCAATCAACCTGCCGCACACACAATTTCGAGCCAACAACAACAGCAAAAAAATTTCAACATAATCAAATGCTTTTCGTGTTCTGGTGTAAATTGAAACCAAATATTATATAGAGCTCGTAAATAATTTTTCCCCAATAAAATGTCAATTTTGAAGTCGTACGTTGGAAGGTCCTAATTACATCCTTATTAAGTGACAAACTATTATCGAATTTTCGTTCTCATCATATTCATGCACGCTATTCGTTAAATATCTGCATCAGTTCTACTTTTCTGCTGGCTTCTACAAAGAAATCATCAATTACTTTATTGAGTTTTAGAACGATCGAGTTCATTTCAAAGCAACAACCTTCAAATAAATCAATGTGTAGTTTTCAAAAAATGTAATGAATAAAACATTGGGTGCAAACAAAACGGTAAAATTTAATTGATATGTTTGTTTTTGTGTGCGAGTAAAATAATAATAATTTTTTTTTCTAGAAAGTGATGTTAAAAAAAATAACGATCCATTAGATACATAATTAGGTTGTAAATAATTATACCTCCTTATAATTTCTTTCCATTATTTGCAGGATAATTTAGTGAATTTTTTGTAATAAAGATTTCTACGCATAGAATGGTATATTTGAAAGTACATTATATAAAGTGAAAATGTTTATTTGGGGTTTTTTTTTTCTAAAAAAAAAAAGACTTCTAGTTTGCTTAACCATTTCGTTAAATTTGAGCTATAATCATATTTAAGCTTAAATAATAACTGTAAGACCTATCGAAAATCGAGTGGCATAAAGATAGAATGGTTATTTATGTAAGTAAAATATGAACGATGCAGAAGAATAAATTATGCGAACGGATGAGTGAGTGCTAGCTTAACGTCAACCAGTGTTTCTCAAACTGTCAATGTTTCTGACCCGACTTTTAATCATAATTTTCATCGCGCCCCCTCCATACAATAACAATGTATTGTTTTCTATAATAATGTAAATTATATTTCCTTAGTTGTAAGTTATTTGTTTTAACTAAAGTTCCATTATTTACCAGGCACAAATAAAGTCAGGCTATCTTTAGTGGCTAAAGATTTATTGTTCCATATACAGCCACACACAACAAGCACAGCATACAAAAAAACTAACTATGATACATTAAATGTAGTTCAGGCCATTTTGCTTCAATACTCGTGAGAGTAACCGACTCCTCTCTCCATACTGTACTTGTTCTCTTCTCCCAATTTCGACGGCAGCGCCATCTATATAGTTTTTTTAACGCCAGGCAAATCTTACAATGGACTTCGCTGTGAAAGCTGCAATACGACTTTAATTATAAACCGCACACATTATCAAGATTTGTATATAATTTTGTATATGACAAGCCCATGTGGATAAGTTAAAAACTTATATTAACTTATCATATTAACTTAGTATTGGTGAATTAATGATGAAACACTTGGTGCAATACTAAAATATTTATAAGTATATTACATCAATGTAAATACGTATTTCATTTATTATGTCATAGCTTCTGTTCTGCCCAGAACTGTTCTTTTGCTTCCTCTCAGTAAATTAATATTTCTTGAAATAACCTTTTTATTTTCGACTTGCTTGCGCCCCTCTGGTAGGAACTCTTTAGTTTGAGAAATGCTGCGTTAAACTTTAACCTCGTCCTTTTGAGCCTCGGTCAAGGGACGAAAACGACACCCGAGATTGCAACCCCTTCTCCAAACTACCATACCGCGTCAATGGAGGGAATCGTAAGCTCGACAGATTTAACGTGCATCAGCCCCCTCTACATGAGCGAGTGGGACTAAAATTGGTAGATAGACAGTTTTGCTTGGTTGAATTGTATAAGATTTCCGTTTCTTTTTCGAAAGACCTAAAAAAGGCACCCTTTCAGAAATTCGTTGAAAATTATTTGTGTTGTTGTTGTTGCTAATGCCACCTGTCTGACAGTGTCAGATCGAGGCCCACGAAATTCATCATGACAACAGGCTAGAGGTACGCATGTCGTTGGCCTTAGCCTTGAGCACCATTCAAGTGACAGTACGATTTAGCTCGGTGAAATTCCCGCCTGTGAGGCAGGTTGGAATTCATTACGATAGATGGCGACACCACCAATCTCCGCCTTGACAATTTAGGCATGGAACTGCTGGAGATGGAAATATTCTCTAGCCCCCTGCACTCGTGGGTTCAGCTGTGACCTCCCACAAGACTTTCGGGCCCACTGATTTAACGAGCACGTACTCCGCGTGTACTCGGAGAGTATTTGGAGGCAGCGAATCCAGGCCTTCTGGTATGGAGTCCGATGCTCTGAATATTATTTGTTGTTGTTTTTAATTCCCCTGTCTAACGTAGTCAGATTGAGGCCCATGAAGTTCATCGCGGCAAGGGTCTGAAAGTACGTCTGTCGTTGGCCTTGACCATCATACAGGTGACAGTACGATTTAGCTCGGGGAAATTCCCGAAGGGACGATAGATTGCAACACCACTTATCCCTACCTCCACAATTTTGGCATGGAACTGACTTTTGGTATCGAACCTAGGCCTTCCGGTCTGGAGTCCGATGCTCTAACCCCTAGGCTACCACTTCTTTAGTAGATCTTTAAAATGTGCATCTTCTTTAAAAAATAATTTTGATTTTGTAATGTGTTTTGTACATATCTTTAGATGTATTGAATGTATTAAGTAGGAAAATAATTTTGAATGATTCATTCTTGCTAACTGAATTGGAAAATTTTAGCAACGGAGTTATGAAAATTTATAAGAAGTTTGTAATTCGATAACTTTATGACATGAATGTTTGGTTTACTTTAAAATGAAATTCTAAGTACACTGCTGGCCACCGTTAATGCAACACCAGGAAAGACAAGAGATAGCACAACATTTATTTTGTAGATAACATGTTGACCAAGTATCAAATCATTAAATTTATAGACTTCTGTGAAGTGTGGTTCCTGCCAGAATCAGTAGCCAGAGTAGCCGCCATTGTTAGAGATCACCACTGCCACACGCCTCGGCATTGATTCAAAGAGACTTTGGATGTGTTCTTGGGGTACAGCAGACCAAGAAGCTTCCACACGGTGCCAAAGTTGATCAGGTGTGGCAGCTGTGGGTGTAATCTGGGTCAATCGTTGAGCACCCATGGACCACGTATTTTCTATCGATGAAAGATCCAGAGAGCGAGCCGGCCAGGGAAGCAATTCAATCTGGTGATTGACGAAGAACCTTTGGACAATGCGTGCCACGTGTGGTCGTGCATTATTCTGTTGAAATATGGCTGTGGCCAATCCCTGAAGGTAAGAAAACCCTGGCTCAACCCCTCGAAGATGTAGCGCTGGCTGTTTAAAGTACCGGCGATGCGTACTAGAGGAGTGCAAGAGTGATATCCAATACCGCCCCACACCATAATACCCGGTGCAGGACCAGTGTGGTGGTGCATAACGCAGCTGTTTAGCATCCTCTCTCTATGGTGTCTCTAGACTCGAATCCGACCATCGTGGTGTTGCAGACAGATGCGTGACTTGTCAGTAAAGACAACTTCATTCCATTCTGCCGTCCATACACTTCTTTCATCGCACCATTGGCGACGGAGACGTCAGTGGTTCTGCGTCAAGTATAGACCAAACAATGGACGTCTTGCGGACAGACCACTCTGCTGTAAACGGCGACGAATTGTACACGCAGACACTGAATGATGCATTACAGACTCAATGTGCTGTGCTACGGTTCGTGATGTGACTGAGCGATCCGTCACTGCCATGCGCACAATTTGCCTGTCCTCACGTGAAGTGGTGCATTGAGGTGGATGCGATCGATCCTGCATCCAACGGTCACATATCCGCATTACAGTTGTTTGGTTTCGTCCAACACGACTACCGATTTCCCTGAAAGATAATCCACAATCTCGGTGGGCCACTATCCTTCCTCTGTCGAATTCGGATACTTGATCAAAATCTGATCGCTGTTTACTACGAGACATAACTGATCGTTTTTTGAAAAACCACAAGAAAAACACAATTGCCGAACTTGAAATCATCCAAATCTCCAAGCCTTAAATAGCGCTTTGAGGTGGCTCCACAGGCGCGCGTGATGTGTGACTGCGCTGAAATTCTAATCATTTGCATATCTCACCTCCGCTAATGTATGTTATAAATTTCATGTTATTTGCGTTCTTCCTTCAGGGTGTTGCATTTATCGTTGCTAGCAGTGTATATTGCTACTTTTAAAAAGGTTCGTTCTGCTGAATTTTTTTAAACTTACTTTTTATTTGATATATTTATATGTAAGTATATTTTTTTACTTAAATGAAGAGTAATAAAACTAAAGATGAGAAAGAAGATAGTGCCTATTATTTCCAGATGGAGCTCCGATAATACACGTTAAATATCTCGATCATATTTTTGAATGCGCAATAAAGTAAGTTATATATTGGAATATATTTTTTCTAGATATTATATAGACTATAAATCTAATTTAAACCCAAACATATGCGAAATTCTACTAAATTTTGGCATTCCTTATCATTAGTTGTGATCGGTTTGTTAGTGATAAAAATAAATAAAAAATTTAAACTATTCGAATGCAAATTATGAAAAAGAAATACAAATATTGCAAAAAATAAAACGGTATAAAAAGTTATTGTACTTCACACAATTGCCATTTTACATCTTAAATAATTTCGGGTTTAAAATTAAAAATATAATTACAATTTTTGCACATAAAAACATTTTTGTTGCTGAAAAAATTATTAGATTTATTAAATGAACTAAAACCAGAACTAAGTCAGTAAAAGATTAAGAAATAAATGAAATCCGATGAAACCTGGAATGGTGCGAATAAAACCCATCTACATGTGGAATACTAGGGCAAGTCAGAAAGTTCCGTTTTCGCCGCGAAATATTAGGGTTTGTTTAGTTCAAGCATACGTGGGCTTCCTTCTGAGTTATTGGCCAGTGAGGAAAGGCATAGCTGACATGTGGCGCTTATTTGGCGAGAATTTAAAACAATCGAGCATCCCGCCGTATACGAGATACGGTCGACCATCTGATTTCTCAATGTAAAAAACATCAAATCTTGTGAAATTCACAGATAATTTTAGGAAGTGTAGAGATCCAATGCCATGAGAGCTAATCGATGGTGGTCAGAAAGGGAGGGGGGCAATTCAATGAAGGGCGTGAAAATTGGTGCATGATAACTAACAAAATGAGTGGTCATCTCTGATCGATGATGATTTGATTGCATCAATTAATGAGTAGATTACGGACGTTTCTCCATAACTACTCTTTCCCTGGAATTTCTTTAAATTTCCTAGTCACTTCTGCAAGAGATTGTGTTCGAAAACTGTCTGCTCTGTCAAAAAACAACTGTCCTCATAATCTTACAGCTTAAGCAGCCCCCCATCCGATATAGTGGTTAGTGACGCTGAGTATACCCTTTTCTTTTTTGTACTTACTCTTACTTTTATATTTACAGTCGAGGAAAATATCAAAAATGACACCTCTATATCTATGGCAAGTCAATTTAGGGACTTAATCTTTGAGGTCATACATATCTAAAGCATAACAGTTGTCATTATACTGTCCGATTGTTTTTGACAAGAATTATAAAACTTGAATCTTATCGAGCGATTGTGTGCGCTCAGTATACTTCGTGTCAGATTACAAGGTATATGAATAGATGTTTAAAAAGCCAGAATCAGAAGAAACAAATGTTTAATTCAACTATAGATATATGATTTAAGAGAGATATTTTTTAAAAGCAAGCAATTAATATGAAAAAAAATGTGGAAGTAGTCACTGAAGCACATTTTAGTTAATCCAATTTTAAACTATGAGTTGAGATAAATAAAAATAATTTTTTTTTTTGAATAAGTTGTGTTCTGGTTATACTTTGCAAGAACGACGGACCATAGAATAACTTAACAGTTTAATGTAATACAAACATTGACTAAATAACCTATTTAAGTCAAATGTCCGCTTTGGGACGAGAATGAGATAAAACCGCAAAAGCTAAAGAGACATAGACATTTATTTCCACGAGCAACAATACACATTGGTTCATTCTGCTTGTTTTCGTCATCCTGCACTTATTTGGATTCATTGTGCATGTTCAGACATGATCCCGGCATTGCAATGTGCATACATTCAAGATTCATATCTAAATTTCACCATATAAAATAAATATACAATAATTAATTAGCACAATACAAAGCAATATTTGGCTGGAACACAACATTATGTTTTCAAATGCAGCACGCACTACTTGGATACGGTTTTCTTGAGTGTTCTTGATCTACTAGTTTTAATATTCACAACACGCGTGAATAATTGTACCCTTCTATTCTGTATACAAACTTTAGCTGTGTGACTTAAAATCTATTTACATGGGAATAATTATACTCCATTTTTTCACATCATCTGCATAACCCTAGTAATTCTTTTCCATAAATGCAGTTTATTGACATTAACTGCTAATAGAGATAGTTCAAGTATTGAGGAGAAAGATCTGGCAAAAAGAAAAGGTGCTGGAATTAATACTCCCAAATTCTCAACGTTGGATGAAAGAAGAGTAAGTGGTCTAGAACTCAAAATTGCTTCAATTTGTAAGCAATTCTCCATAAGTAAAAATAGAATTTCCCTCTGTTTGTTTTAGATAAAATTTAAAGTATTTAATGATGGCCTCCAAAGCTTACCGAAATTTGGTGTCCTAGGAGTTGTAAATTTCTGTTCAATGTTCTCCTCTGCCGAGAACATTGTATAGACAAATGCTGTTCTCTTCTGAAGAGAGCAGTATTCTGAATATCAATTAATACTTTTTACAATATCTAATGTTCCCGGCAGTAGTGTGGTCTTCATGTTTACAAGAGTTTAGCTATTTCCGTTGCGAACAGCATCCCATACGTTATTAGAATTCCTGAAATGGTAAGAAACAAATTCTTGTCCACCTTGAACATTTCCCATCCGGTAAATTGGAATTCGCAATCGAAACCCGCATTAAAAAAGTTCAGACACGCCAATTCATTGCGTCCTTCGGGTTTCTTGCCAATGTTCTTCGAAATCACCTCCTGCCTCAAGTTCTTGATGAATGATTCGATTTTCGCCGATTTAGTTCCAGATATAGTCAACACTACGAACCATAGTACAGTCCATGAAAGAATTGTGAAAAAGTATGTATGTTGCCTATTTCCTTTATCACATAAGAACTGGGTTACGACAACTGACACTACATTCAAGATGTTCCCAAAGGTCAGAATGTAAGCCAAAAATGTGATAAAAGAGAAAGAAACTTCTATGTCCTGGTGTACGCTCTTCGCCACTGTTAGTACATTCCATGTTTTGGAGACCTCTTGGCTCGAAAAGTTGTGCAGCAGTCTAAATCGTACTGCTTCGAGTTGTCGATGGAATACCTTAACGAAGGACAAGTATGTGAAGCTGAGAAGAATCATCACCATTCCAGGAAACACGAGGAAGTGAATGCTAAAAATGAACTCATTTCCAATCAGGGTGATGGCAAAAATGACTTTGTAATTACTCGTGGAATTTTGAACTATCATATTCATCATAGACATCATTTTGTCTATATCGATTAAAGCAAACACAATATTGACGAGAGACATGATAATTGGGAATAGGACACAAAAACCAGAAGTCAAGATGGCATACTTTTGCAGGTTATCCGTTCTCCCATGTCTCTTTCCGAATACGTGGAGCTTCGTTAAAGTTTTCAGTATCTTGTTTTTATTCGCAAGGAGTGAAATTCTCAGAAGTAATAAGAGGGAATGAATCGTAATCGTTGTGACACTATTAACTGTCGTGTATTTCACTCCTGAGTTAATTGTTGTGTAAATTGTGTTGATCACGAGTAAAATGAATAATATTTCTACTAATGACTTCAAGACGAGTTTTGCTTTTTCGCGCATCTGTGCCTTTGTCTTTGCTGACTCAGTGTAAGACAAAATCACACCCGTAAAAGACAGACATTTTAGAATAATTTCGAACTCTTGTGGAATACTCATTGCAATATTTAGTTGTTTTATGCGAAAGCTTGTCAATTGCAAAATGCTCTATCTTAGAACAACGGTTGATATTGCGTATTGACACTTATCTACAACTCAGACTAAAAATTGATAGCATTTAAAAATTTAATACTAATAAATGAATAATTTTTAATTGTAAAACTGGGACTTCAATGCTCTGATACTGGTTCACGATAGCTTCCTTCTTGTGAAATAGAACATTTAGTGTCGTTTTTATTCCCTAAAACGCTTTTCTTTTTCTTATACTGGGATAAATACTGAAGGTTATTTCTAGAATATAATAAAATGTATCCAAATCACAGGACGCTTACGGTTATACCTTTCAGTTTTGACCAACAACACCATTAGGTTTTTACTGTACACAAGTCCACTTTTTGTTACCTCTTTTCAAAAATAAAACTGCATCAGAGTTCATTTCATTAAATTCAAGTCATTTTTTTCGGTTCCATAATGTAAGAAATATGACTTTGTATTAACAATAGTTTTTCGTAATATTACTTTGATTATTTCACAATTATGCAACACCTTCTTTTCATAACTTTAATAACTCCTTTCGCTTGTGTGAGAAACCAATGAAAAACGAGTAGATAATTTCAGCTGCAGATTTTCTCCTCCTTTTTTAAAGAAGGACTGACATTTTTTCAAGCATCGACCAATAAAAATGTTCAGTCTAATAATGCTATTTTCAATTTAATGGTAATTTTTTTTATATATATTTGAAAGGAATGAAATTATTTTTAAAAAATGAAACTAAAATTTACTTTCAACAAAAGTTAACACACATGCAACATCCTGCAAAATGTCCTCCCCGACAAGTACTAATAATTATATATTCAGTCTATTGTGACGTTGAGTAATTTAAAGAGGATTAAAGCCATTTGTTGATCAAAACTCCTTTGAAAATTGGTATATGCAAGTCATTGGCTGTTTTCAATCAGTTTTCAAGTTTTTTTCAAATGAGAAATGAGTGATGCACGATTGGGTTTCTCAATAGGCTCGTGAATATGAATGAAAACTAGCACTCATTTTAATCTATGACTAATCATACAGATTGCTTTATACAATCTATTTCTCGATTATTTGTTACTTGATATCCTCTCAAAATCAATGATACTATTTCTGAAGCAAGAAGGTTATATATAGAGAGATCAAATACTATTGATTCAAATGAAGAAAAAATGCACAAACCAATCCATTTATCGAACCATCGTCTAATCGAATATTCAAAGCTCTAAGGGTTTATGACTGAATAGAAAATTACGAAAGGAAATTTTGTTTTAATATAAATAAATTATCCCCCCCCTTCCCCACAAACACTCATTTCGAATATTTTGTAGTCGTTTCACTTGCAACGTGTTTTTTTCCCGACAATATCACTCACAAGGCTTTTTTACAAACTTAATTATTCAAACAAAAAATACACTTTACACAAAATTACAATCGATAAAATTTGAAATTGAGGGATGTGTAGAACAAATTGTTTATGTATTGATCATTTTTACTGCCCTATTATTGATGTCCCCTTTGCCTCTCCTATTTATATCAATGTTGGAACGTCTATTTACACACACAATGTTTAACCTTTTACATATATATTACTCAAAAATGAATTGTTTTATAATATAATTAGCATAAATAAATGAAAGTGTATAATAGGGTTATCTCTCTCGTTGTGGTGTTTTAATTATCCCTTCTTGCGGTCAACAAAATTTAGACATAGCTATCAATAATCTTTTGGATATTGTAAATTCCAAACAAAGTAATAACAATGGAAAAAAATACAAATTTCAACGTTTTTAGAAGTAAAATTATTGAAATATTTTATGTATAACGTCACAAAATAATAATTATACCATTACGAAAAACAAAGACTTATTTTTTCTTAGAATGAGAAAAAATAAACTAAGAACGATGGAATATTACTCATTAAATTGCTGTGATTTTTTTCAATCTTTCTCTGTATGAACTCTTAAAACTTAGAACAGAAATGAATCTCATATGAAGGGATTATGCTTTTTTATTACTCCAGAAGCTCGTACTTTGCGGATGTGACTACTAAACATTAATCGCATAAGAAATAACATCACCACATTAACTTTTCGAACCCACATTTTAGTCTGGTTCGTACTTAGGTTTCTTCAAACCAACTGAACTTTCTCATGAAATTTCTCATACGATACTTCTTCCTTCTTTTATAGTTTCATAAATATATTTGTGACCGCGGTAGCCAAGTGGTCAAGGTATCGGATCGTGGCTGGCATTGTTACGAGTTCGAGCCCAGTGCCACTAAAGACACGCCATGTAAGGGAGCGATGCACGATAAATCTTTCGAGAGCTCAAACGTTCTCCCGTTGGTGTGGTGTAGTAGTTAGGAGAAGGGGTGCCACCTCAGGTGTTGTCCACGTCACTTGAACGTGGTTCAAAAATTACGTGGTCCTTTGCCGAAAGTCGTCGTGTAGCTGAACAGTGCGACGTTAATATTCACTGACTCCTAAATAAATTCATCGGTGGAATCCTCAAAAAAATGCATGTG
The DNA here is from genome assembly GCA_019973935.1 of Trichonephila clavipes. Taxonomy (NCBI): domain Eukaryota; kingdom Metazoa; phylum Arthropoda; class Arachnida; order Araneae; family Nephilidae; genus Trichonephila; species Trichonephila clavipes. The sequence continues at coordinate 12,014 of BMAU01018877.1, read as the reverse complement.
CATTTCGAAGCAGAGCATTCGATATTAACCAAAATCAGATCTTAAACAATGCATCGTTTTATATCGTAGGTATTTTTATCTTGCACTATAAAAATCATTAATAAAATAACATATTTCTCAATCATACTGTGTTTAAGAAAATCAAGTGGCCGCGGTAGCCGAGTGGTCAAGGTATCGGATCGTGGCTGACCTTGTCACGAGTTCGAGCCCAGTACCACTAAAGACCCGCCGTGTAGGGCAGCGAAGCACGTTAAATCTGTCGAGAGCTGAAACCTCTTCCCATTGGTGTGGTATGGTAGTTAGGAGAGGGGGTGCCAGCTCAGGTCTCGTCCACGTCACTTGACCATGGTTCAAAATTACGGGTCCATCGCCAAAAGTTCTCGGGTAGCTGAATAGTGCGACGTTAATATTCCCTCACTCTTACAAGAAAATCAACAGAAAGAAAACTCAGGCAAAGCAATACATGATGCAAATTTGCAATGAAGATCGAAGACGAAATCTTAAGGTATCCGACTATGTTCGGAACTGTGATTTTGCAAAGCGCGTAAATGGATAATTTTCATGATATTTAGTGTCGCTTAGATTAGAATATAAGCATAAAATTGTTTTAAGGACATTTTGACAAAAAAAATTTATTTAAATATATTTTGACAAAAAGTTAACTTAGAATAATCTTTTTTCCAAATATTCAACTTTTGTGAAAAATGCTTCTATTAGAATATTTTGCCTGAATATAGCTCAGACCTCTGTTCAGATGCTCAACTAGAATTTTTGAAATATATAACTCAGAAGTGAGTTTATTCATATTTTACGACAACAGAGGAGAGCCATTTCAAGAAAAAAACGTCAATAATTATTTCAATTGGTGGTAACTCTGAAAATAATGTGAATTTTTCAAAAATTCTAGTTGAACCTCTGTAGAGAGATCTGAGCTGTACACAGGCAAAATATTATTATAATAGAACCATTTTCCACAAAAGGAGAACATTTGAAAAAAAAAGATTATTCTCAGTTAATTTTTTGCCAAAATATTATATTTAAATTTTTTTTTGTCAAAAAATGTCCTTAAAACAATTTTATGCATGCATTCTAATCTGAGTGACACTAAATATCATGAAAATTATCCATTTATGCGCTTTTTTAAAATCACGGTTCCGAACGTAGTCGCATACCTCAATGCAGTTTTTCCAACAAGAAAAAGGAAATGTTTATTTTACAAAATCCACTGCCTTCAATTCAAAACATATCTGCTGATTTTAAATAATAAATAGCGATTACAAATGGATAGCTGGTGATCTTATTGGAATAATGGGTTGCTATGTAGTTGGATTCAAAAGTTCCTGGAATGAATCTATAACTCAAAAAATGTTACCAATTAAACTGCTGAAACACATCCTCCTTCGAAATAAGACCCTTGAATAACAACACACATTTTCCATGGCTTGTAAAGATCATTGAAACATTTCTGGAATCCATTTTTAGCCATGTCCTTTAATTAAGCCTGCTAGGGGCGGGGAACGATATGTTGACACACCCTATGCATGTTAAAATCCTTAGTCAGCATTCATTGATATGTGACTGAGGACATCCCAACCGATTCTGCTATTGTTTGAAGCCGGTTCTTACGTACCGCCGCAGAAACCTTTTGGTGTTTTCAGCGGTGCGGGAAATCTGTGGAGCTCCTAGAGTGTTTATCATCTTCGACACTTTCCTTGCCTTCTTCGAAATGTCGACGCCACTCTAAAGCTCGCGTTTGCGATAATGTATCAGAACCTTACACCTGCTTCAAAATTTAGTGAGTTTCTGTATAGCACTTTTACCCAAACGAATACAAAAATTAATATCCATTAATCACTCAACAAGCGCAATTTCTTTCAATCGTCGACGACTAAATACATACGCCTACAAAATACTTTGCTTTGGTTACCCACTGACCGCGTGATTTGGAACAAACTTTTTTTTTAGAAAAGGGGAAGAATGCAATAACACAAAAATGTTACTGTGTAGTCGCTCTACTGCAAAATTTTTTCACGTTATAGGCTCAGTCCGGGAACTTTTAAATCTTACTAGTATACGTATGGTGTCTTTGTCACATGATAAATTCATCCATGTGTTTCCAGCTAATAAGTTCACACGTTTCGCTGATGGCAACTTTTGCTGTTTGCAAAAACTTTTTCTTTAAAAAGTACATACTTGTCAGTAATAATATCTCAGAAAAATAAGCAAAATACAGTTAATTCAAAATTAGAAGCATTAAAAAGTTTTTTTTTTAATTTTAAACTCTCTTTCATGAAATTTTTTTTATAAATATGCAAACATCTTTACCAAATTAAAAAATTTGAAATTTTCTCTAAATTTTATAAGTATAACAACAAGGACAAAATAGTTTAATGACAGTTTTGAATTCGATGGAGAACAGGTGATTGCCTTTATCATGTGATAGACAGGAATTAAACCCATTTCCCATTTTATTGAATCAGTGTTACCAAAATGAAAACAATTTGCCAGATTGAAATTCAAACATCACCAAATCCTGTTCTATGCTTAAGCAAAATACATTGAATTATGCCTACTTTGGTACTTCGTATCATCGCAATAATTGCCCACTCTATTAATAACTCGCCAAGTTGGCAACTCCGATTTCCTATGTGTCGTACGCGCTGAATTGGCATCCATGTGCTTCGTTTCATATAATGTCGCCAATAAGTTGAGATAATACTTAAGTGCCATAACTTTTAACATAGTCGTACTGGTACTATGGCAGCATCTTTTAAAATATAAATTGTTGAATTTTGAGCAGGAAATTAAAATAAAAGGGTTCTTTCCCGCTTAGCCGGCGCAAGCGATAAAGTCGCTAAAAATGATACAACCGGCGCCAAAAAGAATATTCCCGCAGGTAACCTTTTACCACCACCACATTTTCAAAACAAGCATCGGTCTTTTCTTATAACGTCTTTTTTATAATACATCAAAAATAGATGAAAAACCAATGAGAACTAATTTTTAAAACATTTTATAATGTGTGTTGTTGCGAATAAAGTCTGTTTGGTGAGATTTGCACCCGGCTGAATGAAAAAGACAAATGAAAGTTATGTTTTTAAAAATATGTCAATGTTTTTATCTTGCTCTCCGAGTCAAATCAACAGTCTCAATCTCAATCTCCGCAATAATAATTTTGTAATCTTGATCTCTAAATGGGATGGTTATATTCTCTTTCAGTTAAAATGTACAGTAGATAAAATTCTCAAGTAGGTGAAAACAGAAAATTATTATTCTCAATTTCTTCCCTTTGGAAACAAGAAAAATAAATAATTCTGAAATTACCTTGGTATATATTTTATCGATGGATAATTGGGTGAAAAGTTGAGAAGGGTATGTATAAGCCGTCACACGAATGATAGGATAATTTTCTCTCATGATAGGACATTAAAAAATTATTCGAGTATTTTATGTGCGTGGCTCAAAGTAATTAAAATTCATCAAAGGATTTTGTTAATTTCTTTTACTTTCCAATAATTAGAAATAAATTTCTAGGCCTACGTAAAACGAATGTATTGTTACTGGATGATACAATCAAACTGTCATTGCACTATACATTGTGAAAATGCCAGGAAATAAAACATTCGTTTTTTGCATTACAAAAATGAGCGAAAAATACCATTACTTATTTATTTCGCGATCAAATTAGGAAATAAAGTATCTTAAAACTGTGAACCTTAAAGTATATTTAAATGATTTAAACACAAATAATTCTATGGAGCTTTGCTATTTTTTAAATATAATGAAAAACTCAATGTCCAATCTGGGCAGTTGAGCCAATCTTATGCTAAAAGGAAAAGCCAAGGACAATTCTTGTTTTTGTTTATTACAGCAATCATTTAAATTGACAACAACTCTCTCCCTTACTCTTTTTTGCATTTTCATTAAGAGTTTTGTCATACAACCTCTGACAATAAAGTGTGGTGAAAAGTCCTGTAACGTTAACATAGATCAAAGATTAATGAAAGTTACCTTACTTTCCTTCGAAATAGTCACTTCCCATAACCATGCACAGTTGAGATCTGCTATACATGTCCTGAAAACTTTGCAAGAAGTCTTCTTTTGGGATGGAGATCAAAAGCCTCGTCACGTTCCGTTGGATGTTACGAATATCGTAAATATCGACAACACATTTTTCTCACCCCTAAATTTTGGGTAACGATTTATCGCACAGATTTACGTTTAATTTGCAGTTTATCAGTAATCATGTGCACAGTTAACTGATGATCTTTAGTGATTAATTTCTTCGCTTTCTCAATGACGGAGGTTACCAGTTTTCCACTGTGGTAGTTCTCAGAAACACTTTCTCTGCGTTTCGAAAACGGGCGAACCACTTGTACACACATTTCATGGACAGTGCTTGATCTTCATAAACATGTACCAGCATCGTATAAGATGCTTTTGGTGTCTTGCCGATTTTAAAACAAAACTTAAAATTGATCTTTTGTACGTCATTTTCCTGTTCTCAGTTAAGGACCAACATACTAAACAAGCACTTTGTAAAAAAAAGTCTTACATGGAACACAAATGAGCTTCAACTGAACAATGGTGGGAACAGGTGGTCAATATCTGCCACTACGCATGTGTAGCGTTTTGTTTCGCCAGTATTGCCAGATCGGCCGTTCTGATTTCTTTCACCGAACTTTACTGTCAGAGGTTGTATTTAGCACCACAAGTTGTGATAGAAAAGTAGTTCATACTTAATCCTTATTATAATACTTAAAGTTAGTACTAGATTTATACGAATGTGGCACTTAAAAAAGTTTCAGACTTAAATTTTGTATTTCTTTGGGATCCAATTCAAAATAATTCTAATGTGGATTACAGTTTAGAAAATATATCTCCGAATGATAACAATACTAAATCTAATGTACACCTGAACCATGACTATTAAAAATATAGCATTCTCTTAAACTTCTTTTAAAAGTTTTAAAATAGATCAGCTTTTTGTGAAATGCATTCATGACAATTTGAGAGAGTATTTTGCTTTCCGTAGAAGATACCTCTTGTGATATGCATGCAATAATTTGAGGACAAAATCCTACTTTAGATTAGTGCTTTTAAAAATTAAAACGAAAAGAAATTTAGACTCCAGCAATCTTAAAAATTGGCAGTTCTGATGTTACACTGAAACTCCTTTCTTGCCATTTCAATTCTTTTGGTGCATAGTGTTCAAACTCTTGAGGAGGGTTTCAATTATTATTAATTTTCAGTTATTCAGATCTTAGCCACTTCTGTAGCAAATAACACGCCATAAGTCACCAGAACCCCTGAAATGGTAAGAAACAACTTTTTATCAACGAACATTCCCCATGCAGTAAATCGCAGCTCCAGAGAGGAACACGCATCGTAAAGGCTTAAGCATGCGAGCGCATTCTGCCCCTCGGGTTTCTTGCCAAAATTCTTAGAAATCACTTCCTGTCTTATATCCTTGACGATAATTTCAATTTTGGCCACCTGAGTTCCACAGATGGTCAGTAAAACGAACCCTCCAATAGTCCAGAAGAAAATGGTGAAGGAAAATAGATTCTGCATTGCTTTCTCTTCAGACATGAAATCAGTTATAATCATGCACACCACCTGTAAGATGTTTCCGAAAGCCGTAACATAAGCGAGGAACGTTTTGAAAGACAACGTTTTTTCAATATCCTGGTGAATCTTCTTTGCCACTGAGAGCGCCATCAGGGCTCTCGAGACTTCTTGTCTTGAGAAATTTTGCAACAGTCTAAATTTTATTGATTTGAGCTGTTTATAGAATGTTCTCACAAAGTACAGGTACGTGAAACTGACAAGAATCATCGCCATTCCAGGAAACATGAGATAATGGATTATATACACAATCGAGTGCAAAACAAGAAAGAAGCCATAAAAAATTTTGGAGTTAGTTGTCATGTTATGTGCGTCTATGTACATCATCGACAAATACTCGTCTAAATTTATTAGGATTTGAATAGCAGTACCTGCAAGCATGGATGTGGGAAATAAAATACAAATCCCACAGGCTAATAAAGAATATTTCTGAAAGGGAATCTCTTTCTCGCGTCTATTTCCAAAATTCTGGAGTCTCATGAGAGTTTTCAGAATTCTAGTTTTACCTCGTATCACCGAAAATCTTAGAAAAAGCAAAATTGTGTTGATCGTAATCGTTGTGACTTTAAAAGTGATCGCAGATTGCACCCTGTTAATGGTGATGTAAATTGTGAATATGGTAAAAGAAACGAAAACTATTTCCAGAAGTGACTTTACGATCATTTTTAACTTATCGAATGCCTTTGTTTTTCTTTTCTCGACTTCCAAATCGGGAAATATCACGCCCGTCCACGTGAAGCTTTTCAGAATAATTTCGAACTCTTTCAGTATTTTCATGATAAAGCACAAATACTTAATCCGGACAGTTATTTACAACTGGGATTATTAGTAACTGAACAATGATAAGTTACTTTTCACTGATACTAGATTTATGCATTTTTACAAAAAAATATTTAATTATACAAAAAAGTAAAAATACCTTCTCATCTATTTGAGTCAAAACGTGAACAACTAGAAGAAAAAAAATTTTAATTCGATAAATTACTTTTGATGTACTTTCTTATGTATCTCAAACCATTAGTTTCTGGAAAAAAAACACTTTATCTTCTTACAGTAATAGATCGAATAAGTTTTTAAAATGGAGTTATATTTACGATCTATCAGGTACAAGATAGAATATTGATTAAAGCCGAGGAAAAATAGCTAGAGTGGTCCATTTATTGAACCAGTATCTTTGCAAGTAATTGAAAGACTTTATAAAATTAGAAAAGAAAGATAAAAAATATATTAAAAAGAACAATTTTTTTGTCACGCATGTAATGTAAATGCCTTATACATTTCCTTTTGAATTAAATTCTATATAATTGAGTGATTTGTGACTAAAAGAAATTGGTAAAATATTCAAATTGATTTTTATTGTTGGATTAATTATTTCTCAATAATGGAGTGCTTCACACACATATATTATCTGCTATGTTTGCATTGGCCCCTTTTTCAATTCCAACTATTAGTTCACTCTCTCCCAATATATATATATATATATATATATATATATATATATATATATATATATATATATATATATATATATATATATATATATCTTGTTCAAATTTTCTATTGTTAATAAAATACTTCCTATTCCTTCATTCAAGTTCAAATAAATTTTTTAAAACTTATAGTGGATGGCACTTGATGTTACTACAGTTTTTCAATTATTAATTCATTAATTAAATTAATGAATTCTAATTTTAAATTTATTCTTCGTTATTTCTGATGAAATTAGATTTAACTGCAACTGATGGCGCAAGCAGTTTTTTTTAACGAAGTAGGAATTGACTTAAAATTTTTTTTATATGTTACTTGTTCTATTATATAATTAATGCTGCTATTCAAAAAATAAAAGTTAATTGCTTTTAAAATCGTTATCTGCCCCAAATATACAATAGCCTATCTCAACACGGGACACTAACCCAGTGGCTGAGTGGTTAGTTTATCGTGCTTCCACACCACAGGTCCGATGTTCAAACTCCGGGCTGGGTGAGGTTGACTCTACCTTTCATCCCTTCAATGGGCCAATAAATGAATACCAAGCTTGCTTGGGAACTTAACACTGGGGGTTTCTCGTCAGACTGACCACCTAACCGGAGCATCTGCTCATTCATCTCGCGTATACTGAGTTGGTCACAGTAGGCTTGTGACGGGGCTTTACCGCGTTTTAATACTAATCCTCTGGGGGAATCTTTGAGGCTAGCATTGAGTTATTTCACAGCTAAACCTGTCAAGAAGAAATCGCGATATACAAATTAGTTAGTAGATATATAGTGGAGCTTTAGTATTCGCGAAGTAGTAGAAGAAGGAGAAAGGAAGCTGAGATGCTGAACGCCGTGAGCTGATGGTTAGACATTAAACTTAGAAGCGTAATCATAGAACGGGCTTTAGCGAGTTAAAGATATTACGGAAGATAAAGATTCATAGGAAAACTTTGCTTAAAGATAAGTGGTTAGGATTCCAGGCGCCTATTTACTTAGAATTTAGGACACGTACATCACTCCTGATTGTCTTCTTATAGTAAGACTTGTGTTGTGTTAAATATATTTAAACAATAATAAATTGGATTTATTATGGATAATTTGGGAGATCAATCATTTCTTTCCACAAATCTAGGTCGTGTAGATGAAGAGATGATACCCCCAGGCAGGGGGTATCACAGGCCTTGGCCCTCATGGGCTGTCACGCCACTGAGTTAAGTTAAGTGGATGGCACTTGATGTTAATACAGTTTTTTCAAATATTAATTCATTAATTAGATTTCGTTAATTAAATTAATTAACGGTTTTTGACGCCAACTTAGATTCGTCTCCATTGTTGTAACAATGTAACTTTTAAGACAATGACTAAAGTTAGCATTGAAAACTGGTTTTTCAGCCAAACTAGCGAAACCGAGTTAGCATTTTTACAACAATGCAGACAAATCATACTCTTTTTCAATTCCTACTATTAGTTCACTCTCTCCCAATATATATATATATATATATAATCTTATTCAAATTTTTAATAAAATACTTTCTATTCATCTATTCAAAAAAAGTAGGGGAATTGACTTAAAATTTTTTTTATATTACTTGTTCCAATTCCTACTATTAATTCACTCTCTCCCCATACATCCATTTTTTTTAAATTTTAAATTCTCATATAACCTTTAATGTATAGCTTTCTTACAATCTCAGTATTTTTCTGTTTTGAGTGATAAATGTTCATCTCTCATTTGTACAGAATTTAGACTAATATATATATATATATATATATATATATATATATATATAATCTTCAAATTTTCAATCGTTAATAAAATACTTTTAATTCATCTATTCAAAGTAGAAATTGACTTGATTTTTTCTTATATATTCTTCGTTTTTATTATCAACACCATTGATATATCAATTAAAGGTTCGCTAAATATATATTAGTATATAAATAAAAATTTTAAATTAAATATTTTTAAGGAAACATATACAACAACGCGATGAACGATATAATTAAAGTATAGTTCTATGTCCATATATTTTAAAAAGCCTAATTCACCTTTTTTCACGTCAAATTCGGTTGAAGATGGGATCACTACATGCACTTGGCAAATTAGCTCAGCTCGTTGAAACTTATCATTTTCTCTATCTAAAAATACAAAAAAATCGAAAGTTTAATGCATTATTACATCTATTTTTTTATGGTTAAGATTATCCATAATACGTTTGGCTTGCTCGGAATTTTCTAGTACAATTTGAGGATCAAATTTGATTTCTAGTAAAATAATTATTCGAAGAAGATGAACTCATTCTCATTTTTTTAAAAAATGATATATTCAAAAAAAAGTCTAAAAATTTGTTTTTATTTTTTTAGTTTTCTATGAGATGTAATAGATAAAGAGTGTTTTTTTTCCAGGTATAGAAATTTAAGTTGGCATTACTTTCCAAGATGGTGACCGATTTAACAGCTGTCAAGTGATTTATTCTCAGTTTGGTTTGGCAATTCATCAAAACGATCATCAAGCAAGACGTAGATTCGTCGAATGGGCCCAAAACGAGATTGCCGCTGTTCTCGATTTTCATAAGCGAATTTTGTTTAGCGATGAAGCGCACTTCTGGTTGAATGGCTACGTCAACAAACAAAACTGCCGCATTTGGAGTGAAGCTAATCCACAAGTGTATGTCGAAACACCGTTACATCCAGAAAAACTGACTGTTTGGTGCGTTTTACGGGCTGGTGAAATCCTTCTTCAAAAACGATGAAGGCCACAACGTTACAGTCAATGGTGATCGGTATAGAGCCATGATTACTAACTTTTTCGTTCCTGAATTGAACAATCATGATGTCCAGGAGCTGTGGTTCCAACAAGACGGCGCAACATGTCACACAGCTCGTGCCACAATCGATTTATTGAAAGACACGTTTGGTGGACCGCCTAATTTCACGTTTTGAACCTGTGAATTGGCCTCCAAGATCTTTGTGATTTTTAACACCGCTAGACTATTTTCTGTGGGGCTATGTAAAGTCTTTGGTCTATGCGGATAAGCCACAAACGCTTGACCATTTGGAAGACAACATTCGCCGTGTTATTGCCGATATACGGCCACAAATGTTGGAAAAAGTCATCGAAAATTGGACGTCCAGATTGGACTACATCCGAGCCAGCCGTGGCAGTCCTATGCCAGAAATCATATTTAAAATATAATGCGACAAGATTATCTTTCAAATAAAAAAAATTCATGTCAATCGAATAATACATCGTTGTTTTGTTGCAACTTAAAGTTCTATACCTCTAAAAAACACCCTTTATAAGAGAACATATGAATTTCTAAGAAGAATATTTTAATTTTGAACGTATAAAATAGGGGTGATAAACTCAAGGCCCACGGCCCACAAGTGGCCCACGACGAGCATTTTTGCGTCCCGGTTAGTATTTAGGCACACAATAATATGTCATAAAATATCAAAATTTCTCCTTAAATAGGAAAGATAGTGGCAGAAAAGAGATGTCAAGACGTAAGCATTAAATAACAAATTAAACGTTAAGTTTTTCTTGTTCTTTTTTTATTTATGTTTTATATTATATATTATTCGAAATAAACTTACGTTTCTATAAATATTATTACTTTTATTGTTTTTCGTGGCCCACTTAAAAGTTAAGCCTTGTTTTTTTGGCCCAAGTTAACCTTTGAGTTTTACATCCTTGATATAAAATAATTGTAAATATGAAATATTACTAACTCACACGTTTCGGAATTACATTAAAGCAATTAGTGACGAACCTCTTAATTTTAATCATGATCAAGTAACGAGGACGACAAGACTCTCCAAACTTTCCAAAACTTACTGTGGTGGTATGTTCATAAGCCAGTAACATCCTGCGGACAAGAGGTGATCACTTTTGTCAAGTGGTTATGTTGCGCGGCCACGGGACCTTGCGTCGTGGGGTCTGTCCTCGGCTTTACACCTCCACATACTGGTGCTGTAAATATCTTTGTTTGTGTGTTTGCTACAACAATAACAAAAAATAAGACAGTTTCGTAATTTGTACGATTGATTAAAGTTATAGAGTCTACAGTTAACTCATTGTATACGCATATGACATATTTTTTCGGTAGGAATCAATTTAATGAACTGCTTTGCTCTCAGGACTGTGATGTAGTATCTAACCTTTGTGGAAAATAATCATTCACATTATTTATTCTAATGTGAATACGTCAGTAATTCATACGAGTGAGTGAATGAGTGAATAATAACGTTGTACTATTGAACTACTCTAGGGCTTTTCCTTCTAATGAAAAAGACATCCCAAAATAATATTAATTGAATGCATTCGTCATTCACTTCATTTAATGAGTTTATATGCCTGCTTATATAATAAGAGATGTATAAATTTTATTAAAAATATGGTAAATTAATTAAAAAATCATGTTTATGAAGTGTGACTAAAAATCGATTGCGCTTTATGTTACTTTGCTGTAAAAGTTTCTGGCAACTCTCTGCCCTCGAGTAGGCGTAGCGTTAAATAAAGAGCACTTTTGAGTTCCTCACACCCTCGGGCATTCCTCTTTGGCAGGGTGAAAGGAAAAGAGGTTGCTTGTCATTGGTAGATGTGCAATGACGTCATCGTTATGGGTTGCCTGGTTTGGCGTTATAGCATTTTTCTATGCCGTAGTGGTTCATTGAAACATAAAAGTTTTGTGCCAATTTGGGAGATTGTTTTTCAGGCAGTTTTTTCTTCCGTGTCTTGAGTATAATAGCTAAATTCCCTTTGCGTATGAAATTTTCTACTGTAAAAATAACAATCGGTTCTTTTTTTTCATTCACGTAAATCAAAAATATTTTTTAATGGATTCAATTTTTGTAGAAGAAATATATATTTGAGCTTAGTAAATGAGGAACTCAATTACAAATAAAAAA